>SJYV01005751.1:1885811-1907891 GCA_006410875.1 Neotragus pygmaeus | reverse complement strand
CGCTGGGCGCGGCGGCGCGCATGCGCAGCCCTCGGGGCCGGCCCTGGCGCACCTTTTCTCCCTCCTGCCACATTGTGAGCGCTTCGCCTCCCACACCACCGCCGACTCCCGCTCCACCCCCGCCTCCCCTACTCCGCCCAATGCCCAGCGCCCAGGTAAAGGCGTGGGGTGCGCTTGCGCGCCGCTCTCCTAGGGTCTGGGGGCGTGGCTGCTGAAAGGAAGCCAAAATGTAGAGTAGGAGGGAGCTTTGGGCTGGAGAGTGGGGGAGTTCCACGAAGTAGAGAGCGGGTTAAGATTAGGGAAAGTGAAGTTCAGAAAGGGGGCCAAAGTAGAAGAGTAGGTCCAAGCGAGGTTTAGTAGAAGTCAGGAGGTTTTTTGGTTTATAAGGTAAACAAACAAAAAACAACTTGACTCTCGCCCCCTTGTTACTGAAGGGCGGTGTGGGTAACAGAAAACAGAAATGAAAAAGACAGAATGTAAGCAGTAGTGGGTTATGTGTTTGATGAATGAGACAGCTAATAAAAACGAGAAATTTAGAGATCGCCCAGATTTGTCAGAAANTCGCCCCCTTGTTACTGAAGGGCGGTGTGGGTAACAGAAAACAGAAATGAAAAAGACAGAATGTAAGCAGTAGTGGGTTATGTGTTTGATGAATGAGACAGCTAATAAAAACGAGAAATTTAGAGATCGCCCAGATTTGTCAGAAAAACAAATTTAGAACCCTGCTTGTTCTGCGGCCAGAAATAGGAAAGGGGATTGTGTGTGGGGGGTGTGTGTGGTGTGATGTGGTGTGGTGTGGTATGTGTGTGCAGGCGCGTGTGCACTACTGTGCTTGAGATATGGAGCTGCCGAAAGAAAGGAAGCCTCCATTTAAGCATTACAGCATCATGACTAATTAGCTATTAATCATTAATATAATTAATGGTACTATTAGCTAACAAGGCAGCATTTATCCAAGTTCATCGCCAAGAGAAGCTGTCCATGATTGAAAGCGCTTGGAGTACAGGGAGGGGAAATGAACCAGGCAAAGTAAAGGCCTCCAGTGGAGTAGAACCAAGTCATGACCTTTCCCACCATAAACCAAAGTTCCCTGATGTATTCCAAATTTTATCTTAATTGGAATTCTTTATTATTATTACACTATGCTTAATAAATGTTCTTGCACTAAATCTGAGCTGTCAACATTTTTAATACGTATGCAGCTACTTCTCCAAAAATTGCACCCCCCAAAATTCCTGTGGGGAATAAAATGACCTGGGTCTGGGAAAAGGGAAGAGATTGAAACTTTATAAATAAAAGGGTTCTAGGGCTAACTCTATCCTTGGCTACTTCTCAAAACAGATGCTTCGTTTTTATTGCACTTGGACTCCAGGGATCATAATTTAGCAACTTTGGATCACGTTCTTCAATAGTGAGTGTCTTCAGTGGATAAACACTAAAAATAATGTCATATTGAAGCAGGTGAGAGAAAATCTTCAAGAAAAACAGGAGGAAACAATCATAAGTAGTAAAAGGGAAAACTTCGATTCAATGTGAGAAAAACCTTGGCATCCATGGAGGCTAGTGAGCCTAGAACGTCTCACTGAGATGTCTAACTTTGCCTTCTTGGACATTTGTCCCATCCCTTCTCCCACTCTGCCTCTTGGAAGAGGGGTACGCAGGGTGAGGGCTGAAGAACCAAGTCTCTAGGAGTTTCTACCCATGGGCCAAACCTCTGAAGGGCTCCTAGTCATTGGAATAGTAATACCATCACCTTCCACTTGAAGAGTGCTTTACAGTTTTTGCAGACAGGTTATATCCATTATCAGATTTTCCAACAACCCCATGATGCAAACAGAACGGGTATTATTCCCAGTGAAGACAATTCAAGCCAAGGTGTGTCTACTGGCTCAGCCTAAGTCACCCAGCCCAGTCAACAATCTCAGTCTTCTGACTCCCAACATGCTGTCCTCTCAAAGGGTTTCCTGGAAAAATGGCTGCATTTTCCTGTGGAGTGAAAACAAGTAGCCACACCATGTGAGGGATAATAGTTCTAATATTCAGTTTTACATATCTCCTTTATTTCATGTTTTTTTCCTCTTTGCTCTCTCCAGGCATTTGGGACTTGACCAGTGTATTTGAAGTGTTGGTGACAGGTACTTTGGAAGGCCTTGGGCCTGGCATGGTGATCCTAGTTCCTCTGCTCCCTCTTAACTCTTTCCCCTTGAGAACCTACCAGAAGAAGTGCTGTCATCATTTTGCTAGTTTCAGTGCCTCCCTTCTGCTTGGCAGTCATTATAGGCAATATTTAGCAACCACATCTGGCCTTGGAAAATGAGGCTTCTGTCATCCTGGTTTCCTGGCCCTGGATAGTTCTTCACCATCTCATTAAGGCCATCAGCCAAAACCAGCAAAACTCCCTTACCCTCACCCTTTTATTGGCCATGCCATGTAGCTCGTGGAATCTTGGTTTCCCAGAGATTGAACCTGGGCCATGGCAGTGAGAGCCCAGAACCCTAACCATTTGGCCACCAGGGAACTCCTACCATTTTTTAAATTTAAAAATTTTAGGAAAAAGTTCTGTATGTTTTGACAGCTCTGAAAGTCTTACAGATTTAATGTAAACAGCAGCAGAGCTGTCTGGTTCCTATAAGGTGAGCTGGACAGCCTGGTGCACGCTCCCGACTCACTGCATTTCTTTGCTCCCCAAGTTTCCAGGGACGCAGCCCTAGTCAACACTAGTTCTTTCCATGTGGAGGGGCAGTGGCTGTGGCTCCCTGCCTACCCAGTGACTAATGTTACCCCATGTATTGCACCAGAGTTGGGGCCAGAGTTCTGTTCGGGGTTTCCTAGGCCCTCATACTTGTAGTGCTGTGACCTTTGTTCAATCACTCCACCTTTGAGGTTTTGTAAGAAGAGGGGATTATATGGCTCTTAGAGCCTTTCGGATGTAATACCTAGGATTCTCCTTTAGAAAGTTGACTGTGTTCCTTAATACCTTGTAATTCCATTCCTTTCCTAAGAGTTACTATCCAATTTCTTATCTCGAAGCCCTTACTATAGGAAACTGCCCCTTGTACAGAATGGATAAAGTTGTCCTGGACTTCCCTCTGGTAGCGGCTTTTTTCTCAAGTGACAATGTTTAGAGACACCCAGAAAGCTGGACTCTTGGCTTGTCTGCCAGGGGGCTTGTGTGTGTGCACTTGTGTGTGTGTGTGTATGTGAGGTCCATGGGCACTTTCATTCTGCACCGTCTCAACTTGCACCACCCCCACTAAAATTCCAAGGAAAAGTTAAAACAAATGCCAGAATGCACTAAAAGGTCAGGTATGTGAGTGGAGCTCTTTTGCTTTGGGGACAAAGATGAGGGAGGCTCTTGAGGCTATTGGCCACTTTGATCTCAGCTGATTTAGCTGCAGCATGGCCTGGGACCATCATCTGGTTCAGAGCTCCATACAGCTGTGGTCTCTACACATCAGCTTCTCCAACTGAAACTTCTCAGAGTTTGGGTCATAATTACTCTGGTGTCCTTATCATCAAAATGCATTTTATAATTTTTTTTTAGTTCTACCAGTTTATTGCTATCAACCCATCTCCCTCCACCCTCATGCACGCATGCTCAGTCATGTAACCCCATGGATTGCAGCCTGTCAGACTTTTCCAGGCAAGAATACTGGAGTGGGTGGCCATTTCTTTCTCCATATAATTTTTTTTTAAAGTGCACTTATGTGACAACTTCTACAAATCTTTCTGTTACAATATTTCACTTAATTCTTCCCTCAACACTGGAGGGTAGGAAGAGCAGAAAATGTTTGTTTCTGCTAATTTTTTAAAAACTATATATTAAAAACAAGGTCCAGATTTTAAGGTAACATGGGCAGAATGAAATCCTGGGTCTCCAAGGTCCAAGTCCAGGACTTGTCTGTGATGCTGTACTGCAGCCCTTTGCTGGACACCATACAAAGCAAATGGAACACATGTGGTCTCTGCTCTCTGGAAGTTTGGACTCAAATGGCCAGCCACGATTCTGGCAAACATAACAGACTCACAGGCGACTCACATATGCCAAAAAAGAAATGAGTTAAATAGATAAAGAAAGCCACATTTACCTGGCCCACTAATGTGTTTGTTTTTTTTTAATTCCAGTTGGGTAGAAAGGACAGTGTTAATGAGGCTAAGGTGTTAGATCAGTGCCTACTTGCTTTGCACATGGAAAACTGTTCGTAGATGTACTGTGTGCTCTTACCCCTTTCTGTCTTCAGCATTCTATGAACCTTCCTGAAATATCTACCAAGTGTCTGTCATGCCAGATGGGACTCAAGGACCATTAAGAAATTATATCTACCCTCAAGCAACATCTGTGACCGTTTTCCTAATTCAAACCACTGTGAAAGCATTAGTTAAGCTTGTGTCTACCATCTCTATGGATAGAAGGACAGATTAGCTTAGTCCCCATCCTGTTGTGTGAGGGCCTCAGATTCATCTTTATCCACACAAGATGGCCAATTAGGACAGTAGAGAGGCGGGCTTTGGAATTTGAGAGACGTTGTTACTACCCTAGAGAAACCACCTGAGCTTCCTGACTGTTTAAGCAAAGGCCAAGAGGAACCCTGGGCTTAGGGAGCGTGGGTGGCCCAGGGCAGGCACCCACAACAAGAGAACATCCATTCCTAAGTGGACTGCTTTTGCTCGATTCCTCCCCTGGGGGTTCGGCCTCACGGTCCATGTATAGCTGAGTGATCTAAGGCAGTTAGGCTCGAACTGTGTTTGAGTTGTTTAAGAGGCTCACAGCTTCTTTAGGCAGCAGACTTAATTGTTGTGTGTAATTGATGTGACATGTGCCCCAGAGGCATGCACTGAGGTCCAAATGAAGAGATGATTTTTCAAAAATTGGAAGTAATTAATTAAAGAAGGCAGCTGCACGGGGCTGTGAGTTAGTGCCAAACTCTGTAACCCTAAACCAAACCCACGCAACCGGCCTCGCCACCTGAGGAACAATCCTGAAGGTCTCACGAAGGTGGGATGCGAGACCTGGGATGCAGTGGAGGACGTGGGGAACGCGAGGGTGAAGGACAGGGCTCAGGGAACCCCCTCTTAGCCTTCGTGATCCTCAAAAGCCTTGGCTCCGAAGAGCAGTTTGCGAGTCAAAAAAAATGTGTTGGGAGTGCTAGAAAACTGCAGAAAAGGGGAAACAAGGTCAAGAGAGGTGTGAGTTTACATGGGGGACAGGTGGCAAAGGAGATGCGGGTGTCTGGAGCTGGGAGCAGTGGGCGCTGGAGTGTTTGCGGGACAGAAGGATGGACTCCCTCAGGTAGGGCCTGGGAAGGTCTGCCAGGTTGCAAGGACCCTGAAGGTGGAGCTCCTAGGAGGTGGAGCCTGGATGTGGGGGCGGGAACATAGTGCCTGGGGCCTCTGGCATTCAGAAGAGGTATTCATTAAACCCCTGACCTGAGGTCACTAACAGAGCTGTGGCAGCTTTACACAGGAGTTGTTAGGTTAAGAACAACAATAACAAAAATAATAATAACAATTAACGATAATGAGACCTTATCTGCCGCAAGTTGTTCCTAGAGCTTTGTAGGCATTAAGTCATTAATTCCCCTAGCCCCTCAGGGTCACTTTTTCTAGAAGTAATGGAGGTGCTAGAGAACACAGTTAATCCTGTGTGGTTAGGCCTCCTGCCTTCAGCTGGGTGGGTCAGTTCACATCCAGAGGAGGTAAAATTCCTTCCTGTTTCATAAACTCTTATAATCTTTTTTTACTTAGAGTTTCTGAAATGATGCTGAAATGAGGGTGAGTACAGAAATGCAGAACCAGCCATCACAACATGTCTAAACAACTTGGATGTGAAAACTCAAGTCCCACCTAACAGCACCAGGCTGAACAATATGCTGCAGTGGAGAGTGGCTGCAGATGACCAGGAAGTGACCTGGAAGTGATCATCTGATTGAAGCCCTAACTGGCGGCAGGGCTGAGCCTCAGCCTGCAAACAAGGTAAGTTGGAAGATTTCAGTTGTTTACCCCCAACTCCCCACCACAGACCAAAGTTTAGAGGGCTCACGGTGAATAAAAGAAGGAGGGTCATTCTAGATTGGAGGAGTTACATGGGATGGAGCCTGAGAGCCAAACCTTGAGCAAAACTAGTGCCAACAGTCACTAGCCTTGCAGATTTCAGCTGTTCTTTCATTTATGTATTTCATATAACAGTGACTGCGAATTATACACACCCAATCCAGAGACAGACTTTCACTTACATCCCATAGATGGTGAGAGTCATCATCATTATCCTAGTCCAAATCAAAGACAGTAATATAGGCAAAATAATCTCAATATACTTAAGCAGAATGGGTATCCTGGTCATCCTTGGGTCCTGGAGCAGCAGCGATGATCCTCCCCATTAATGTAGAGGGCAGATGCGATACGGAGCAGGAACTGAGTTTCTCTGAATCTCAGAGTTGGGCAGAAGAAGAAACTGTTATCACAGCTATCACCATTCATATCAGAGAAATAGAGGGACCAGTCCGCACTATTTGGACCCTTGCCATCCCTCTGGAAACAGTCTTCCCTCCTTTCCCTGTGTTAGTACAGAGAATGTCTACCCACGGAAGGTATGAGAATTTTCAGGGCTTGAATACCAATCTGGCTTGTAGATTATATCAAAGAACATAAGTATTATATGCTGAATTTAGGGAACAGAGTACTCTGGTTAATCAAATAATCTGGTTTTTAAAGTATTACTAAACATATAGTAACATTTGAGACATACTAAAATCATTCATTGTTTATCTGAAAATTCAGGTTTAACTGGGTGTCCTGTATTTTATCCATTTGCAGGTAAACTTCTAGGCAATCCAAAACTGCTCCTTTAGAGTTCTGTAGAGAAAAAAAAAACTGGAGAAGGCAATGGCACCCAACTCCAGTACTCTTGCTTGGAAAATCCCATGGATGGAGGAGCCTGGTGGGCTGCAGTCCACAAGGTCACTAAGAGTTGGACACGACTGAAGCGACTTAGAAGCAGCAGCAGCAGTAGAGAAAAAAAAAACACAGAAAGGAGAGATTTTCTTTGATAACTTCAGGTTCATTGGTACCAGAAAATGGAGACAGAGAAGATAGGGAAGAAGAGGCCCCAAACCAGTTGTCCAGCTCAGAAGCACACTCATGGTCACACTGGGTATGTGGCTGAGATGTTTCCAGGTCTTTCACTGGCCCCGTGTCAAATCAAACACTTGTTCCAGGGATCTCAGGGAAGAGCTTAAGACAAAGAAAGCATCACCTACACTCTAATATTATTCAACACAGACGGAACCCCACCTAAGGATAGGAACAGATTGGTGCAAATTCTTTCCCTCATTTCATTTTGCCAGCAGAGAGGAAGAAGGTGAGAGCTCCGCTGAGCAACGTGGTGCCATTCAGAGGGCCTGCATGATTCCTCTGTGCCATAGAATCCCCTCTGCTTGGAGACCTCCTTCCTACTGTGTTGATGGTCCTGTGGAAATGGGTCCCCTAGAAGCTACGTTCTGCTCTGCACGGTGTTGACCGCAGTCTTTTTCCTGCCCAGGTTGCTGTTCTTAGCATGTACTGAGCACCAGGATGTCCCCAGCTTATTGAGTGCTTTCCACTGTCCTAAGTGTTGCACCTCTGTTAGTCTGCAGAATCTTTCTGACTGTCTTTTGAGGTAGGTATTCTCATTTCACAGATGAGGAAACAGAGAGAAATGAAGTAGGAGGTGATATAAGGTCACATAAGTCTTACATGATGGAGTCAGAATTGAATCCAGGAGGTCAGACTCCTACAGCTGCTCTTTGAACCATGATGCTGTACTACCCAACACTCCAATTACCCCCAGCTCCTGCTCAGAATTCTGGCATGGCTCCTGTGATAAGCAGAATAATAGCCTTCTAAATATGTCCACATCCTAAACCTGGAAGCTGTGAATATATTACCTTATGTTGGTGAAAGGGATTTTGCCGATGGGATTAAGTTAAGGATCTTGAAATTCAGACCTTAACCTGGATTATCCAGTAAAAGAAAGAAAGAAAGTGAAGTCACCCAGTTGTGTCTGACTCTTTGTGACCCCATGGACCCCATGGGATTTCCCAGGAAAGAATACTCAACTGGGTTGCCATTTCCTTCTCCAGGGGATCTTCTCAACCCAGGGATTGAACCTGGGCTCCCGCATTGCAGGTAAACTCATTACCGTCTGCCAGGGAAGCCCCATTATCCAGTGGGTCCAATCTAATCACAAAGATCCTTAGAAGAGAACATTAGGGTCAGAGGGGAAGTGACCAGGAAGCGGAGGTCAGAATGGTGTGATTGCTGGCTTTGAAGATGGGAGAGGGACAAGCGCCAAGGAATGTCGGAGCTTCTAGAAACTGGAATAAACTAAGAGCTGACTCTCTCTTGGAGCCCCCAGAAGAAACACAGTCCGCTGACACCTTGACTTTGGCTCAGTGAAGCTCTTGACCTCCAGAACTGTTAGATAATAAATCTGTGGTTTTCTGCTACCAAGTTTGTGGCAATTTGTTACAGCAGCAGTAAGAAACTAATTCGGCTTCCATTGCTTAAAGGGAAATCTGAACTGCTTTGCAGGACATTCAGGAGCCTCATGTTATCTTCCCCTCGTCTAACTTCCTGGCTAGCTTATGCCCACCCCATCCCTGTGCCACCCTCGCCATTCTTTACAGATTGAGTTGCTTCACGATCCTCAACAGCCATACCCTTTCTTATGTCAGTGCTTTTGCCTGGAACACCCTCTCCTCACTTGTTTGTCTGGCAAACTCCTCATCCTTTATGTCTCAGCTATTACAAAACAATACCTCCTCTGTGAGGCTTATCCTACTTCCCCCAAAGTAAGTGGGACTCCTTTCCTTTATCTCATGCCTCTACTGTTTTTCACATTCACTCCCGTTAAAGCAGATTGTAAGAACTCATCTGTTCCCTTCCTGGGTTATGAGCTATTTGAGGGCAAGGACCTCTCTCTTCAGCTTTGACCTCCTTTAGCACCTAGCATGGTCCCCAGCACATCAAAAAAGGTCCCCAGAGAACAGAACTCTTGTCCTGACCTGTGATGCAGCCCCTCCAACCCCATTTCACCATCAGTAACAAACGTTTCAGGACATCATCCCTTCCCTTCCCTTCCCTGGTGAGAAATAATGACAAAGAAAATCAGACATGGAAGTGTTTCAAGTTTCTTTCTTTCTTTCTTTCTTTTAAATAGCACTAATCAAAGTTTTGTGATATTCCAGCAGTACCTACGGTAGGAAATGCTTCCTGTCCAAGTCTCAATTTTTTCAGCTGAGAAATGGATCAGAGACGAGCTGTACAGAGACAGGCGCTGTGGCCACTTTACATCCTATTGTACCCCCTGCATCCACCCTGCTCTTGACTCGGGTGAATCCTCTGATGTTGGTTGGTAAAGGTCTCGAGGGAGGTTTTTCCACATTCTTCGGATTCATCACTTCTCTCTAATGTGCATGCCAGTGTTGGGTCTCTTGAGCGAAGGTTTCTCCACGTCACGTTCTATGTAACTGAGTTCCAGAACACTGAGTCAGGTGAGCCTTCCAAGCCTCCAGACTCACCTGAGGGTTCTCCCACAGACACATCAGATACGGGACTTCTCTCCAGTAGGAATTCTCTGATGTATAAAATGGTTGACGACTCCACCCAAATGAAGACTTATTCACTTATTTTTATTTTCCTGTGTGAATTCTCTGATATTTAATGAGAAGTAAAGGGCAAGTGAGGTCTCAATAAAGCCCTGTTAGAAACCCAGCTCTGGGCTGAGGGACTCTAAAATGTAAGGAATGGCCCCTGCCCTCTAAACGTTTTCAACCTGGTTGGGGAGCACCAGACACTGTGGTGCTACCAAGCAATTCAGAGAAAGGAGTGGACAGCCAGAGACTGATTAGGTGGGAAAGGTGTGTGAAAGAGGTTAGCCTTTAGCTTGACCTGGAAAGATAGTAGAGTTGAGGCTGGAAGAGAGGAAGAAGGTGTTTCCATTGAAAGAGAAACAAAAGGAAGGATGGAAATAAAGAAGCAGGGGGAGGCAGGAAAGATGGAGGGAGAGAAACTTTCTAGTGTAGGGATTTGCCTGTTGGTTTAGGAAACCCCCACAGACTTAGGACAGCGGCCTTTGAAAGTTTTCTTCTGATGCTTTTCTTGTTTTAGCGCTCACGCCACTTTCACTTCTGCCAGGCGCCTCTAAAAAGGAACACTACTGCTGCCTTGCACAGGCCAGCCCCACCCCACCCACCACCTCCACAACATTCTTAGGGCCCACTCCAGTTCCACAACCAGATGATAGAGGCACCAATGGGGAGAGACCTCCACCCACCAGAAGGCCCCGGGGAGGCACCCAGTAGGCTTATATTCAAGAATATGGGAGCTCTCTGCCCCCACCTTCTTACCCCACCATCATGTCCTCTAAAAAAGTTTCTGCACCCTTACAGAGAATGAGGGTCATCAGCTCTAAAACACTTTTACTTTTGTCAGTTTTATAGATGTTTTCTGAAAACATTAGAAGTAGGGGATACTTCAAAACTTTTCCTCATTTTCCCCATTCCACAGAGAGCAGTGGACAAGCCGAGTGGAATATGGAGTGTCTCGTCTTGGTTAGATTGTTGGAGGACTTTTCTGCAAATTATAGTGGTTAAGCACTGACTCAACATCCAACAACTGCATAAGAGCTTAGCGCCGCCTTCATTCATGGACAAGTTTCAAAATGAAACAGCGTCACCACCTCTCATGGACGATGTAGTCAGAGAACAGAAGAGAGTGAATTTCACCCTTAACAAAGTGGCTGCTTTCTGGAGAAGTGGCAGCATCTGGTATTTCCCAGCACGGTGAAATTGGGAAGTGCCTTTTGCAGCCCTTCTCACTTTCATGGTTTGTTTGGACATGGAATTCTTAAGCTCTTAATTCCGTCCCTGCTTCCTGTGTCACTTCCCTAGGAGACTGAATTCAAGGAGGGCGGGACCTCCTCCCCAGGGGAGGGGGAAGAACAGAATGGGGACTGATGCCTTTGGGCTCTTACCGTGTAGACATCCTGTTGGCACATTCTCCACTCCTCCCCAGCAAAGCACACTCTGCTCTGTGAAGAATCCAGGCAGGAAGTAAAAGAGATCTGTGTAGCCACAGTGGAAATGCCTGGACTCTCAGGAACCCCAGATGGCCATCCAGTCTGATCACACGTCCCATTCTGTTTTCATTATTAATGTCTGTCCTGTCTGTTCATGGGCTCCCCCAGGACAGAAGGCATATCTTCCCTAGTCACCATCAGAGCCATCTTAGTACGTCACAGTGCCTGGTACAGAGTGGCTGTTAGTAAATATTTGTTGAATAAATCAACTATAAACGTGGAAGTGGTTCTCTTAAAGAGCTCTTTGCTCTTTCTCAGCTATTGAGTTATAAGACGAGTGTGCTGGTGGTGAGAAGAGACACTGTTGGATTATAATAAAAGGAGCTAGAAATGTGTGGGAAGGCTCCTAAGTGTTCCAGTTGTATCTACTAAGCAACAGGGAAACTACGAGTTCTTTAGGTCACCAACAGGAGATGGCGAGCGCTGGAGGCTGTGTTATTGTTGTCCAGTCGCCCAGTCGTGCCTGACTCTTTGCAACCCCATGGACTGTAGCACATCAAGCCTCCCTGTCCCTNGGGAGAGAAACTTTCTAGTGTAGGGATTTGCCTGTTGGTTTAGGAAACCCCCACAGACTTAGGACAGCGGCCTTTGAAAGTTTTCTTCTGATGCTTTTCTTGTTTTAGCGCTCACGCCACTTTCACTTCTGCCAGGCGCCTCTAAAAAGGAACACTACTGCTGCCTTGCACAGGCCAGCCCCACCCCACCCACCACCTCCACAACATTCTTAGGGCCCACTCCAGTTCCACAACCAGATGATAGAGGCACCAATGGGGAGAGACCTCCACCCACCAGAAGGCCCCGGGGAGGCACCCAGTAGGCTTATATTCAAGAATATGGGAGCTCTCTGCCCCCACCTTCTTACCCCACCATCATGTCCTCTAAAAAAGTTTCTGCACCCTTACAGAGAATGAGGGTCATCAGCTCTAAAACACTTTTACTTTTGTCAGTTTTATAGATGTTTTCTGAAAACATTAGAAGTAGGGGATACTTCAAAACTTTTCCTCATTTTCCCCATTCCACAGAGAGCAGTGGACAAGCCGAGTGGAATATGGAGTGTCTCGTCTTGGTTAGATTGTTGGAGGACTTTTCTGCAAATTATAGTGGTTAAGCACTGACTCAACATCCAACAACTGCATAAGAGCTTAGCGCCGCCTTCATTCATGGACAAGTTTCAAAATGAAACAGCGTCACCACCTCTCATGGACGATGTAGTCAGAGAACAGAAGAGAGTGAATTTCACCCTTAACAAAGTGGCTGCTTTCTGGAGAAGTGGCAGCATCTGGTATTTCCCAGCACGGTGAAATTGGGAAGTGCCTTTTGCAGCCCTTCTCACTTTCATGGTTTGTTTGGACATGGAATTCTTAAGCTCTTAATTCCGTCCCTGCTTCCTGTGTCACTTCCCTAGGAGACTGAATTCAAGGAGGGCGGGACCTCCTCCCCAGGGGAGGGGGAAGAACAGAATGGGGACTGATGCCTTTGGGCTCTTACCGTGTAGACATCCTGTTGGCACATTCTCCACTCCTCCCCAGCAAAGCACACTCTGCTCTGTGAAGAATCCAGGCAGGAAGTAAAAGAGATCTGTGTAGCCACAGTGGAAATGCCTGGACTCTCAGGAACCCCAGATGGCCATCCAGTCTGATCACACGTCCCATTCTGTTTTCATTATTAATGTCTGTCCTGTCTGTTCATGGGCTCCCCCAGGACAGAAGGCATATCTTCCCTAGTCACCATCAGAGCCATCTTAGTACGTCACAGTGCCTGGTACAGAGTGGCTGTTAGTAAATATTTGTTGAATAAATCAACTATAAACGTGGAAGTGGTTCTCTTAAAGAGCTCTTTGCTCTTTCTCAGCTATTGAGTTATAAGACGAGTGTGCTGGTGGTGAGAAGAGACACTGTTGGATTATAATAAAAGGAGCTAGAAATGTGTGGGAAGGCTCCTAAGTGTTCCAGTTGTATCTACTAAGCAACAGGGAAACTACGAGTTCTTTAGGTCACCAACAGGAGATGGCGAGCGCTGGAGGCTGTGTTATTGTTGTCCAGTCGCCCAGTCGTGCCTGACTCTTTGCAACCCCATGGACTGTAGCACATCAAGCCTCCCTGTCCCTTACCATCTCCTGAAGTTTACCCAAGTTCATGTCCATTGCATCAGTGATGCCATCCAGCCATCTCATCCTATGACACCCTCTTCTTCTGCTGCCCTCAATCTTTCCCAACTGTAGGTGACCCCTGGGAGTGGGGACTTTGCAGGCTGTATTTGATCTGGACAAGGGTAGGGTCACCTGAAGAACAAGTACATCTTCTTGAAGAAGTCTAATCACAGTTGCAGGCTCCAGAGGTGACTTTTGTGACTGAAGGGTGAATATTTTAGCTAGGTAAGTGTCAAGAAAGTGGTAGGAATTCTAGTGAGCCTTGCTCCTGAGTGAACTCAGAGCTGGCGGTGGGAACAGAAGCAAGCAAGTGCAGTCATGGTCAAAAATGGCCAAAGAGGAAGATGCCTCGGGACTCAGCCCAGGATCCTGGTATTGGTGGGTGAAACCAAGTAGGAATAGGGGGTGAAACCAAGTAGGAAGATTTGTCTTTATTCTGAAGGCAGAGGCCATGTCTTAAGGATCAAACCCATGGCTCAGAGCAGAGCACGTGACATACCATAGCCGCTTAATACATGCTTGATAGTGAATGGATTGGGCTTCCTAGGTGCCTCAGTGGTAAAGAATCTGCCCGCCAACCCACAGGAGACACGGGTTCAATCCCCAGGTCGGGAAGGTCCCCTGGAGAAGGGCATGGCAACCCACACCAGTATCCTTGCTTGGAGAATCCCTTGGGCAGAGAAGCCTGGCAGGCTAAAGTTCATGGGACTGCAGAGTCAGACGGGACTGAGCACACAATGAGTGCTTGGGTAGTTGGCTGCCTCTGGGACTCACTGAGAACGCGAGAGCTTGTGGCGGCCTCTGCAGCTGTGTTTACTATCCTCTCTCTTCATCCTTCTCAGCCTGCCCTCTGTGGTCCCACCTCTGCATTAAGCCAGAAGACGTTCCCAAAGCTCACTGCTCTCTCGGTGGACAGCTCCAGCTGGGTCGCAGCCTCAACTGATCAGGCCATTCCCTCCCTTCTCCTGGGGGTTCCCACTGCCAATAGGATCCCTCTCAGCCCCCCACCCAGTCATCAGATTGGTGTTCACATCTTTTGCTCTTCGATCTACTCTGGGCAGGCAGTGACATGCCACTGCTAGAAGCCTGGCCTTAGCGAACGCATGTGTGTATGCACACACGCCCCTCTCCCTGTCTCAGAGCCTCGTCTGGCCCTCCGCCCCTGGCCTGGCCCGTCTTTATGAGACTCAGGCTCTTCCTCTCCAGGTGCTGGATGTCGTGTCTGATTCGAGAGAACCAGGCATTTTGCAGGTCTGGTCTGTGGCCTTGGCCACCCTCAGGGGCTTGAGTTGATCCACCCATAAGGAGGGACCTTCCAGAGAGACGCTAAACCAGGAGTCTGACCTCATGACGCCCGCAGCGCCTGGCAAGGAGGGTACCAGCTCTGCTGTCCTGGCCCAGACCCAGTTCTCTCTTCTAGCATCCACACCTTCACCTTCCCTGGCTCCCCTCCAGGCCGACAGGACCTGCCCTGTCTGGGGAAGGATAAGCCTGGTCTGGTGAGTAGGGCCAGGATAGTGAGGGCCCCCAGGATCTTGGTCAAATCATTCCCTGGCTCCGTGCCTCAGTTTCCCCCCAGAGAAAGTCTACCCCTGGTTCCAGGGTTAGGAAGTTCCCTGGTCTCACTGGGCAGAAACCCGAACCAGTGTTGTGTTTCCTTGCAGCCAAGACCTGCCCGCCCCGCCCTGGCCCAGGAGGCCTTGCTAGTTGGTGACGCCTTGCTAGTTGGTGACTCCTGGCCAGCAAGGCAGGGTCCTGCAGGATGAAAGCTCAGAGAAGCCAGAGCAGGAATAATAATGATAATCATCAGCTGTGGCGTCTCAACCACCCGGGAATGTGAGGCCCACACCCTGTGCTCCCCACACCCCGAGACACTCTGAGGGCTCCTCTCCCTTCATTTTATTGCAGTGATCCCACACTCAGCCATTCCCAGCCCAACCTATTTGGGTTCCCAAGGACTGCAGTCCAGCTACCTGCTCACTCAAGCCCCATGGGAAGAGTGAACTCGACAAGACCCACTTGTCGAAGGTAGGACGCCTGGCTCCTTGGAGACTCAGGCTCCTGGGTTTCCCAGAGAAGCATCTGGCCATCCCTGGCCTGAAGCACTTTCCCACAGACCCATTTCTGTCGGGTTAGCGTCAGGTCTAGGAGCTTTGCCTGTGTAAATATAAATCTGCATTCAAGTCCTGGCTGGGCCACAGATTAACTCCCCATAGGACCCTGGGTGAGTTTTGTTTTGATTTCGACATTTTGCATCCACTACCTCACCTGCCCCTTGCTCACTGCAGATAAACTCTGAATCTTGTAGTCCGGCACGTGGCTGTTGAAAATCTGGTTTTAAATCACTTTTCCAACCCCACTGTTCATTCTCTAGATGCCAGCCAAAAGTGACTCCTCACTGCTCGTCATGCATGTCCCATGCCTTCCCATTCCAGAACTTCTGTCCTCCTTTGCGAATGTCGTCTGCTTTGTTTCTACCTTGTCAGACCTTCCTAGCCTTTGAGGTCCAAGCCAGGGTCATCACCTCCATGACTGTGCCTGACTCCCCACCCAGCTTAGAACGCTTGCTCCTCTTTGTCTGAGCCTCAGGCCCCTGGGTCTGCCCTGTACATGCTGTGTGCAGATCTTAATTTGCTCACTGAATCATCAATGTGCTGGAGTCTCCATCTCTGGGTCCTCCTGGTGTCTCGTATAGCACCCTGCATACACAACACGTGCTTGGTAAGTGTGTTGGGCATAAATTGTGGGAAATAATCATCCCCACCCTATTAATTTCCCCACACAAACGTGCTTTGAAAAAGTAAAAGTAGTTATTTTAACATAAAATTGTGTGCATGTGTGTTCTTCCGTTTCCTCGGGGGCAGTGGGATGCAGGTACTCAATCAGCAGGGGAAGGCGTTCGCTCCCTGGCATTGGGCCAATAGGTGAAAGGCTTTCCTCAACCAGTCTGGTCCAGTCTGGTCTCGGATTCTGGCTCAAAGGAGATGAGCCAGAGATAGCAATCCCATCCCTTTGGGGCTTCTAAACCCTAGCAGCCTCCACGCCCCATGGGACTCAAACCAGCAGGACCCCTAGATTCAAGTGTTGTAAAGAGATGAGTGGTTGGATGTGTTTAGAACCCTCTCAGCTGGATCCTTATGAGAACACGTTGGAACAGCGTTCACTACTGCTACCTGTTCAGTGTTGCGAATGATATTAATAGTAACGTAACTTCGGCAACGTCTTGTATTTACTTAATGCTTTTCTCCAGGGAGCTCAACTAATCTTTCCCTCATCTCCAGAAAGAAGAGAAGGACCAAGGCGATGAAAAAGTGAACCATTGGGGCCACACTTTGAGTACAAGCATCCTTTGTTCTAAGAGGTAAATGTAACCCGTAGCATTTCAGATGTGTGGAACTGATAAAGTAGGAAACCTGTTCACGTCCTGGGACCTGGAACCTATGACTTAAGAATTTCCCCCCAAATCAAAGCCTGTGTGAGATGACAGCTCTCATACTGAAAAGTTACATCCCATCAGTAATGAAGTTTGAGAATGCACCCTTAACATAAGTTCAATCACTTACAAATCATATACACGACCCACTATCATTATATTTCAAGACACAAAGGACACTTGGGTGAGGTCTGTTTTTAACAATGGTAGGAAGTGTAATTCACATTTCAAACAGTGACCTTGATAATGAAAAATTATAAAGCAAGTTTGCTGGCCGTCATTGTGTTAGACCTGATCAGATTGTTCCTGTGTTACCCTCCCGATGGGGCTGACCAAGAGCTCCCGTGAGGAGCACCAGTGGTGAGCATCTTGTGTGCTAGCGCTTGCCGAGTTACAGAGATCTTTAACCTGCAGCTCCTTCGCAGGAATTATTTTAATTCTCATGTCCATTTTGTGAAGTTAATTTAGCTCAAGTTGGATAATATAATCCATAACATTATTTAACCAGGCAATGGAAACTGATATTAATACTTTGTGGTTTTCTAACCTCTTGATGAAAGTGAAAGAGGAGAGTGAAAAAGTTGGCTTAAAGCTCAACATTCAGAAAACGAAGATCATGGCAGCTGGTCCCATCACTTCATGGGAAATAGGTAGGGAAACAGTGGAAACAGTGTCAGACTTTATTTTGGGGGACTCCAAAATCACTGCAGATGGTGATTGCAGCCGTGAAATTAAAAGACGCTTACTCCTTGGAGGGAAAGTTATGACCAACCTAGATAGCTTATTCAAAAGTAGAGACATTACTTTGCCAACAAAGGTCCGTCTAGTCAAGGCTATGGTTTTTCCAGTGGTCATGTATGGATGTGAGAGTTGGACTGTGAAGAAAGCTGAGCGCCGAAGAATTGATGCTTTTGAACTGTGGTGTTGGAGAAGACTCTTGAGAGTCCCTTGAACTGCAAGGAGATTCAACCAGTCTATTCTAAAGGAGATTAGTCCTGGGTGTTCATTGGAAGGACTGATGCNACTGTGAAGAAAGCTGAGCGCCGAAGAATTGATGCTTTTGAACTGTGGTGTTGGAGAAGACTCTTGAGAGTCCCTTGAACTGCAAGGAGATTCAACCAGTCTATTCTAAAGGAGATTAGTCCTGGGTGTTCATTGGAAGGACTGATGCTCAAGCTGAAACTCCAGTACTTTGGCCACCTCATGCAAAGAGTTGACTCATTGGAAAAGATTCTGATGCTGGGAGGGATTGAGGGCAGGAGGAGAAGGGGATGACCGAGGATGAGATGGCTGGATGGCATCACGGACTCGATGCACATGAGTTTGAGTGAACTCCGGGAGTTGGTGATGGACAGGGAGGCCTGACGTGCTGCAATTCATGGGGTTGCAAAGAGTCGGACACAACTGAGCGACTGAACTGAACTGAGCTATGAGCTAAGGATTTGGGGAGACCTGTCAGGCCCTCTGGTGTCACTCCCTCTGGTATTAGCTCCTCTGATGTCAGCCTTCTGGTGTCAGTCCCTCCGGTATCAGCCCCTCTGGTGTCAACCCCTCTGGTGTAGAGCCCTCTGGTATCAGCCCCTCTGGTATCAGCCCCTCTGGTGTCAACCCCTCTGGTGTAGAGCCCTCCGGTATCAGCCCCTCTGTGTCAGCCCCTCTGGTGTAACCCCCTCTGATATCAGCCCCTCCGGTATCAGCCCTCTGGTGTCAGTCCCTTCAGTATCAACCCCTTTGGTATCAGCTCTTCTGGTATTACCCCTCTGGTGTCAACCCCTCTGGTATTAGCTCCCCTGATAT
The DNA here is from genome assembly GCA_006410875.1 of Neotragus pygmaeus. Taxonomy (NCBI): domain Eukaryota; kingdom Metazoa; phylum Chordata; class Mammalia; order Artiodactyla; family Bovidae; genus Neotragus; species Neotragus pygmaeus. Next base: position 1,889,396 of record SJYV01005751.1, on the reverse strand, counting down.
CAGCCCCTCTGGTGTCAGCCCCTCCAGTATCAGCCACTTTGGTATTAGCAACTCTGGTATCAGTCCTCTGGTGTAAAACCCTTTGGTATCAGGTCTCTGATATCAACCCCTCTGGTGTAAACCCCTCTGGTGTCAGCCGTCTGACATGCCTCCACGCCTCTCCCAGCAGCCCCCTGGTGTCTACAATGGCCTCTGGCTTCATGTCCCAACCTGCTTGATTCAGTCTAAAGGGAGTCTTCTGCAACTGCACCTCATTTCCATCACTGAACTACCATTTCTTCCATCTCCAAGCCCCTCCTGGCTTTCTCAGCGACCTCAAGCTCACCCTTTTCTTTTCCTTTTTTAGAAAATTTTAGTTATTTATTTTTGGCTACCCTCAGTCTTTATTGCTTCAGGCGGACATTTTCTAGTTGTAGCTCGTGGGCTCAGTAGGTGTGGCACACGGGCTTAGTTGCTCCACAGTTTGTGGCATCTTCACAGACTAGGATCGAACCTGTGTCCTCTGCACTGGCAGGAAGATTCTTAATCACTGGACCACCAGGGGAGGCTCACTCTTTCTTTCTCTCTCTCTCTCTCTCTCTTTTTTTTTTTTTGACTGTCCCATGGGGCTTTCAGGATCTTAGTTTCCAGACCAGGGATTGAACCTGGGCCCTCTGCAGTGAAAACGCTGAGTCCTAACCCCTGGACTGCCAGGGAATTCCCTGAAGCTCACCCTTTCCAAACCTCCTCTGTCAAGCCTACTTTGTTCCCTTTCTTCCCCGTCTCTGATAAGGACACCACTAAACACTTGGACTAGAAACTACAGGGGCGTTTCTTCTCTTTCCTCCTTGCCACCCTTCCAAACTAGCCCACTTTCTTTCATTTTCTTGAGCAGTATTTTTATTTTATTGTTATTTTTAATTGTATAGTTGTTGTACAATATTATATTGGGTTGGCCCAAAAGTTTGTTCAGGTCTTTCTGTAACATATTACCTAGTATGTTGTTGCTGTTCAGTCACTTAGTCATATCTGACTCTTTGGGGCCCCATGGACTGTAGCACGCCAGGATTCCCTGTCCTTTACCATCTCCCAGAGCTTGCTCAAACTCACATCCGCTGAGTCGATGATGCCATCCAACCGTCTCATCCTGTGTCGTCCCCATCTCCTCCTGCCTTCAATCTTTCCCAGCATCAGGGTCTTTTCTAATGAGTCAGCTCTACATAAGGTGGCCAAAGTATTGGAGCTTTAGCTTCAACATCAGTCCTTCCAATGAATATTTAGGATTGATTTCCTTTAGGATGGACTGGTTTGATCTCCTGGTATGTTATAGGTGTACAATATAGGTGAGTCACAGTTTCTAAAGGCTATTCTCCATTTATAGTTATTATAAAATATGGGCTGTATTCCCCATGCTGTACTATATTTTTTATTTTCTAATTTTTTTACAGTTATTATTTTATATTGGAATATAGTTGATTTACAATATGTTGGTTTCAGGTGTACAGCAACATGGTTCAGTTATATGTATATAGATATATGTATCTCCATTCTTTTCCATCCTCTTTTCCCATATAGATTATTACAGAGTATTGAGTCGAGTTCTCTGGCTCTACAGTAGGCCCTTGTTTCTCTATTTTGTATATAGTCGTGTGTATGTGTTAATCCCAAATTCCTGATTTATCCCCCCATTAGTCCACTTTGCAAGGGTCCTCCTCTTGGTGTCTGGCCCTTACCATTGCTGGGCCAATAAACCAGTTGGCCTCCCTGCTACTGTTCTGGTCCCTCTCATTTCCCCTCCACCTTTCTGCCAGAGACTTCTTTCAAATACATGAGTCTGATTTGGATCTCTCCCTTCCTAGCCTCTCCACATGCCTCAGACTTAAAGGATGAAGTTCCATCTCTCAGCAGAGCATTCTATGGCTGGGTCCTGCTGACCCGTCTAAGCTGGTCAGTCCCAGCTACTTTCTCTGCTCCCGACCCCCAGGCATTCACCCAGGAGCCACACCCTGAATACCATGCTCCCTTCTCAGCATGCTGACTTACTCTACTTGACCTCTAAGACCAGTATACCCAGCACCTTCCAAACACTGAAAGCAGGGAAGTCACTCCATCTTTGTGCACTCTAGCACTTGGTACAGAATGCTTTTGTTTTATGCTGAAATGTGATTGGCTGTCTGTATCCTCTGTTGGTTCCCGAATGCTTAGGTTACATCTATCTTAGTTCTATCCCCTGCTTCCTCCCCTTCCTGCCTAGCCTGGGGGGGTGCAGGCTCTCTGCGAAGTGCTATCCGCTGGACACGAGGCATTGGGAACTCCTTCCCACCCATCAGCCGCACCATCTCCTACTCCAGTCCCCAGTGGCTAATGCTGAAAAAGCAAGACTAGCTACCAAGTACTGTTCTAGAAGCCTTGGGCAAACTAGCTCACTTAATCCTCCCCACAACACCACGAGGTTATCCTTTTTGGCATCTCCATTTACCGATGAGGAAGTTGAAGCACAGAAAAGTTATTTGTCTGTCCCAGGTAGTGGGGCTAGTAAGTGGTTGAGTTAGGAGTCAGACTCACATCCTGGATAGAGGGGCTGATGGTCACCTCTGGCCGGTGGCGTGCCACCTCACTCAGCCCTCTCACTGTTCTCCCTCCCCTGCACAGGAGTGGGTGCTGTTCCCCAGGCCAGCGGAACCCCCTTCCATCCTGTCCAGGGGTGAGACTGAGGGTCTGGTGGCTCAGCTGGCTCTCTCCCCCCAGAGGGAAGGACAGACATGACGGTCTCCTGCTGGTCACCCCTGCCCCACTGTCCCTGGGGGCACTGCTTTCCTGGGTTAAGGCTCTTTGCAGGGGATTTGAGCCCTGGTCTCAGTGGATCCAAATCATTTCTCTGGGAATGTCTGCCTGAACCCTGCCCACGAGCCTCTTGGGCACCTGGGGGACTTTCCCCACCTGTTTTACCTGATCACCTTCTCACCATTACTAACATCTCATTCTTCTCTGGGGCTTTTTTTCTATTCTGCCTTGCTTCCCCACACTTCCTTCCTGTTCGTCTTTCTCTTTACAGGAAGACCGTGTATTTTTAAGCTGAGGTTTCCACTCACCTCTTACTGTCCGGTTGGGACCAGGTGGGGCTGCTGGCATGGTTTGCCAACCACGGGGGTTAAGCCTGTGGCCTCCCTGCTGAGCCCAGCTTCAGCCCTCACCCTTAGCCATCTCCCTAAGCTCTCCCTCTCCACTTAGAGAGGAAACACCCTAAACGGACTGTTCATCGAAGCTTTGGAAATCGTGCAGGTCAGGTAGGGAGCTGACTCCCCCCACCTCCTGCAATGCTGGGAGGCTGCTGTGGAACCAGGCGAGGATCACTCACACTGGAGCCTTACCAGGCCTCCAGAGTCAGCTCTCGGTCCACCCGTGTGGCCCTCACTAGGAAGCTTCGGGGGCCTGCTGGACCCTGGTCTGTGCTGTCTGCGCATTTTCAGAGAGGCAGCTCTGACTCCCTCTCTGCCCTCCTGTGCTGTCCGACATCTCTGCCTCCTGGCAATGCATCCTGCTTCACCTTCCGCCTCACCCCCAGCCTGGTCCCCCATCACTCTGTCCTCACCAGCCTCCAGCCAA
>SJYV01005751.1:1822744-1883828 GCA_006410875.1 Neotragus pygmaeus | reverse complement strand
CCACCCACCCGACACTTCCTCCACACCATCTTGTTTTCCACAGCCTGCACACCTGTGGCCACTCCCACCTTGGGACTCATGACAGTGATTTTTTTCTTTTTTAAATTTATTTTTGATTGAATTGGAGTTGATTGACAAGGTTGTGTTGTTCTGCTGTTACTGCCAGTGACTCAGTTACACACATACATACATTCTTATTTATATTCTTTTCTATTATGGTTTATCCCAGGATATTGAATATAGTTCCCTGTGCTATACAGTAGGACCTTGTTGTTTTTCCAAGAGTAATTTTTTCTTGGTTTTCTTCCTGCTTCTCTAGCTGACCTTTTTCAGATCTTCTTTGTGGATTCCTCTTCTTCTATCCTTCATGAGAGATTAACCTGACCCCAGAGTTCAGTCACTGGCCTTCTCTGATGCCGCACAAAGCCCCGAGCTTCTCCTGATCCACTCCCTTGCCTTCGACCACCACTTGTCCCCCCAGTGACTCTCAAGTCTTCATCTCTAGCCCAGACCCCTCTCCTGAGACCCAAACACATCCGTCCCACCGCCTTTTGGATTTCTTGGCTGTCCCACAGGCCCTGAAGCAATATGTTCAAAAACTAAGTTCATCGCCTCTCTCTAAATAGCCTGTCTTCCTGTGTTGTCCAACCTAGGGAATGGTTTTGTCATCCACTCATTTATCTCAGTTCAGTTCAGTCGCTCAGTCGTGTCCAACTCTTTGCGACTTCATGAATTGCAGCACGCCAGGCCTCCCTGTTCATCACCATCTCCCGGAGTTCACTCAGACTCACGTCCANTTCCCTGCCCTGCCGGTGCTTAAAAGAGAAACTTTTATTTGAAGACCAAACAACTGCAAAAGGAAAATAACTGGGCTTTTAGAGTTTCCCAGTTATTGTTGTTTATTTTTAAGTTTGGTTTCTGCTTTCTTAAATAAGGGAATAGTGCAACTAAATGAGTTGATAGCTGAGATTCTCTTTTAAGCAACTGACAGTGACTCACTGCAGACTGCTGGGCCCAAGGCTAATGTTCCCTGAATAATTGAGAGGCGTAAGGACCGCCCCGGGCAGCGCAGTATCCCACTGCACCCTCTGAGTCACCACGAAGGATTAAAAGTATATTCAGCATTGTTTTTATGTTGTGCATGTGTGCGTGCTGAGTCGCTTTTAGTCGTGTCCGACTCTTCACAACACTATAGACTGTAGCCCGGCAGGTTCCTCTGTCCATGGCATTCTCCAGGCCAAAATACTGGAGTGGGTTGCCATGCCCTCCTCCAGGGGCTCTTCCTGACCCAGGGATCAAATCTGCAACTTTTTTTTTACCACTACCGCCACCTGGGAAGCCTGTTTTTATGTTGACTGTGCTTTAAACATTTGAATTCCTTAAAAAAACAGGCAGTCTACCCCCCCAAACCCCCTCCCCCATATAACCTATATAGTAACTAGTTGATAACTGATTGGAAATGGGCTTTCAGACCTTGTAGACCTGACAGAGTGCAGCCCTCATCCCTGGCTTCGGCCCCAACCACTTCTCTGCTTTGCACTATCTTAACTGACCCACCACTCCCCCTGGTCAGCTGCCCTACGGTCCACTCCGAAGCAGCGATGCCTTCAGGCTCCACCATGAGCTGGGACTGCAACCCTGTCCTGCGTCCCCTGTTCCCTGGCACCCCTTTTGGAGTTGGTCAGTCATTCAGTCTACAGACACTTATTGGGCATCCCCCATGAGCAGAGTGCCATGCTGGGTAGGTGCTGGGAAGAGACAGAAGAGGTTGGTGCCACCTGCAAGGGGAAAGCTCTCACACCACAAACACCCAGAGAGCTGCTTACTGCAAGTTCACAAGAACTCTGTCTCACAATCAAAGAAGAAGGAGGAGTCAAACAGGGGTGGGCTTTATCAGAAAAGTCTTCTTGAAAGGGAGAGGCTGAAGTCTAACTTTGATTCTCAGTAGGGCCGTCCCAGCTGGGCGAGTAGATGCACAGGGCTGCGGGGCTCATCTGGGAGTGGGACCAGAATTCCCCACCACCTCTGCCCAGCAGCTAGCTGCCTTGTGAATCCTGGGCTGCCCCTTCCCCCTGGGCCAACTGGGTGATAAGGATGGGGGACCAGCCCCAGCAAGGAGGAAGTGGCCTGGCTTCCTGTTTGTTTGTAAAATCTCAGAGCAGCACCATGGAGCCCTGAACCTCAGCTAAGCAGAGCAACCCCAGCCTGAGCCAAGAGCTCTGGGGAGCTTGCCAACCAGTCCAGCAAGCCCTCAGCCAGCTGGGACTCCAGAGCAGGGGCCCGTCCAGGGCAGCCGCGCTTGGGCGGCCAGCCTGGTAGCAGCCATGCCAGGTTGGCAGGGACAGGAGATGGAGTAATGACTTCTCCAAAGAAGTTAGTCACACACTCACAAAATGAAGCCTCTGGGCAGCTCCAAGGGCTCAAGTGATACCATCCTCCCACCCCAAAGATTATTTCCTAGGACCCCGGGCACATCTCTTTTGCCCTAGAGGGAAACCTCGTGCAGAGATCATTGGACCCTTTGAAAAACGGAGACGCATGCATTGTGGTTTTGTTTGCAACAGCAAAATACATGAAAAACCACCACCAAGTCATACGAAAGCCAACTGGTGACAACAAAATATGACAGATTCAGGGGAAACGCTGCAGCCATTCAAAAGAATGGGGTGGATTTGTTTGTGCTACTGTGGTGAGATGTCCAAGATAAATTCAGTAAATGAAAGCAGTCAGATACGGAAGAGCATGATCCCTTTTCTGTAAATAATCACAGAGGACATGTTCATATAGGCTTAGAGATGGATGTGCTCCTGAATGCCTGACTTTTTGTTTTCTGAAAGGAAATTTAAGTGACCTAACAGTGATTAGTTTGGGAAAAGCAACTGTGGGAGAAAAGTGGTGGAAAGGTATTCACTGTTCACTATTTCTTTTCCTGTGCTATTTTCATTTTTAAGTGATATATATATATATATGATATTAAATATAATATTTAAAAAACACTACCTATGGGCACTGGGGTTGTGGTTTACTCTGTTTAATTCTTTATACTTCTCAGTGTCATTTAAAATAAAAAATATTAGGCTTCCCTGGCAGTCCAGTGGTTAGAACTCTGTGATTCCACTACAGGGCGCATGCCGTTTGACCCCTGATGGGGGAAGATCCCACATTCCGTGTAGCCAAAAAAATGAACAAATGAAATTAAAATACCAAAGCAATAAGTATTATTTTTAAGCCAGTTTAAGGAGTCAGGCAGTGCGTATCTGCAAGATTAGACAGGGTAGAGCTAGGATCACACGTTCTCCAGAAAAACTGACCAGAGGAGATGGGGAGAACGCTTGGCTTTAAGACCTGTACAGTTGGTAAGAGGGGAGCCAATGCAAGGCTCCACTTCATGGATTCCTGCTGTGACTGTGTGGATCACAATAAACTGTGGAAAATTCTGAGAGATGGGAATACCAGGCCACCTGACCTGCCTCTTGAGAAACCTATGTGCAGGTCAGGAAGCAACAGTTAGAAATGGACATGGAACAACAGACTGGTTCCAAATAGGAAGAGGAGTATGTCAAGGCTGTCTATTGTCACCCTGCTTATTTAACTTCTATGCAGAGTACATCATGAGAAACGCTGGGTTGGAAGAAGCACAAGCTGGAATCAAGATTGCCAAGAGAAATATCAATAACCTCAGATATGCAGATGACACCACCCTTATGGCAGAAAGTGAAGAGGAACTAAAGAGCCTCTTGATGACAGTGACAGAGGAGAGTGGAAACATTGGCCTAAAGCTCAACATTCAGAAAATGAAGATCATGGCATCCGGTCCCATCAGTTCATGGCAAATAGATGGGGAAACAGTGGAAATAGTGTCAGACTTTATTTTGGGGGGCTCCCAAATCACTGCAGATGGTGATTGNAAAAAAAAAAAAGTTCATAACTACTTATATTTACAAGCAGTATTACCTTTTGGGATGTAATTTCTAGAAGTTTACCATCTGTTATGAAAAGGAATTGAGAACTTTAAAAACATTGCTTAGAATATGGCAATTTAAGTATATCTGTGAGTTTAGGACAATTATCAGCCTTGGCTTTCTCAGCTACCCTGAAATCGCCATTTTCTGGCCTCAGCAACCAGAGGTGGTAATGGGTACTGATCACTCACCTGCATCATGGCCGTTACCTGCGCAGTAACGCTGCCCCACAGCTCCTGCAGCCCGCCCTCTTCCTCAGGAACTTCTGAGCGTCCCCACGTGGGTCTCCCATGGGCATACACGCTGTTTGTTGTTTAGTCTCTAAGTTGCGTCTGACTGTTTTGTGACCCTCCTGAACTCTGTCCCACCAGGCTCCTCTGTCCAGGCATTTCCCAGGAAAGAATACTAGAGCAGGTTGCCATTTCCTTCTCCAGGAGATCTTCTTGACTCAGGGATCGAACCTCATCTCCTGCGTTGGCACATGGATTCTTTGCCACTGAGCCACCTGGGAAGCCCCCATATACAAACTGTAGAATCACTGTGTATCCCACCTTCTGTCTGTGGTATTTATTTGTCATGCTGCTGCTACTGCTGCTAAGTCGCTTCAGTCGTGTCCGACTCTGTGCGACCCCACAGACGGCAGCCCATTGGGCTCCGCCATCCGTGGGATTCTCCAGGCAAGAACACTGAAGTGGGTTGCCATTTCCTTCTCCAATGCATGAAAGTGAAAATTGAAAGTGAAGTCGCTCAGTCGTGTCTGACTCAGCAACCCCATGGACTGCAGCCTACCAGGCTCCTCCGTCCATGGGAGTTTCCAGGCAGGAGTACTGGAGTGGGATTTGTCATAGTTTCTGTATTTCCATGTGACAATAAGATTAAGTTACACAGCGTTAGGATTTTTTTGTCTATTTTTCTCCTACCTCTGCTATGACTAGTGTTTGTAATTGTTTTGATGAGAAGTTAATCTTTTATTGAACCTGTTTTGTTTTTGTGGAATTCTTATAAGCTGTTTTCAGGAATGCAGAGTTCTAATAGTTCTAACAAGCTAGGAAGAATTCTTTTATTTATTTCTTTTTCAGTCAAGATGGTATGTGCCATCCAGGCTTGGAACTGGTGGGCTAGAATATATTTCAAAGATCAGGCAAATGGATAATTATACTCAATGGCAAATGAAGCTCGATTTTGTTCTTTGGAATCGTTCCGGTTCTAGTACCTAAACACTGAACATTTACTTTATTTCTTTACTGTTGTGTCCTGGTCTTTCCTTTCTACACACTGCCTGCTGGCCAGGCCAACGCCAAGAGTAGCTGGCGTTAGCTTGCGCTGCCCTGCTGCCAGGCATGGGGACTCCTGCTCTTCCCCTTCTGGTGGTGCCACCCAAGGTGGATCGTTCTGCTGCCCATCAGATTTCTTCATGTGTAAAAGTGGGCACACTATTAAAACACTTAAAAGTCTATAGGTCAGTATGTTTATTAAACAGACAATGTATGTAAAAGGCTTAATCCAATGCCTGGGCCTGCCCTGGTGGCTCAGATGGTAAAGGATCTCCCTGTGATGCAGGAGACCTGGGTTCAACCCCTAGGTTGGGAAGATCCCCTGGAGATGGGAATGGCAACCCACTCCAGCATTCTTGCCTGGAGAATCCCACAGACAGAGGAGCCTGGCGGGCTACAGTCCATGGGGTTGCAAAGAATCAGATATGACTGAGCAACACTTTACCAATGCCTATAATACAGTAAAGTGCTTGATCAATGTAAACTTTTATTGTAAAACACCGACACACACCGACATACACTTTAAACAGAAGTGATATTATAGACTTGTGAGTCTGTATGTGCATCTCATCTTGAGGTGACTTATTCCTGGCTTGTGTGCATATATATGTACCTCGGAGTCGGTAAACAAATGTATATACATATAATATCTGTGAGTCATGTTCTCTTCCCAAAGCCTATGGTCTTCCTTTTGAAATGTCAAATTATTTCACAGCTTCATGGGTGCACGCCGTGGCAGTGNTGGCTTGTGTGCATATATATGTACCTCGGAGTCGGTAAACAAATGTATATACATATAATATCTGTGAGTCATGTTCTCTTCCCAAAGCCTATGGTCTTCCTTTTGAAATGTCAAATTATTTCACAGCTTCATGGGTGCACGCCGTGGCAGTGTGTCTGAGCATTCTTTGACCTTCTCGATCAGTACTGACCCAGTTTTATCCTGAGTAGCTCTATTTCCCTGCATTGATGTGCGAACATCTGTGAATCTTCTCAAGGAAATGAAATCATAGTAACATCTGGAGAGTGCAATGAGATGATTACTCTGAACTAAATCTCTTTGGTCCTTTACTATTCCCATCACCTACATTCATCGCTGTGGCTCGCCTCTGGCAGAAAGAGAAATGGCTCTCCTGTTTAACTCTCCAGAGGCAGGAGGGAAAAACATAGGAATATCTAATAGTTACTGAAAACTCCCTGTGTGCAAGTACTTTATTGCAGATTCCATACTCCCCTGTAGAGTCTGAGCCTTTATTCCCACCATCGCTAATTGATAGAAGAGACTGGCAGAGTGAGCACTCAGGGATGCTGAATGCGTGGCAGGGCCAAGACTGCAGTTCCGATGCCCTGTGGTTGGTTCTAGAGCTTGCCGTTTAAGAAAAATAAACTGTGATTTTCAGAATAATTTTAGATTTCCAGCAGATTTACAGAGATAGTGTGAGCCTACTGTTTCACCATTGCCTTTTACTGTCTCCTGAGATTCTTAAGATTTTACTAAATCTTGTCAACTTTATCACCAGCTCACCAAGCTTCTTTGTGAATTGAATTAGTTAATTATTTTTGGCTGTGCTGGGTCTTTGTTGCTATGCAGGCTTTTCTCTAGTTGTGAGCGGGGGCTCGTCTTCCTTGCGGTGTGCGGGCTTCTCACTGCAGAGGCGTCTCTTGCTGCTGGGCACAGGCTTCAGTACTGTGGCGCGTGGCTCGGGAGCTGCAGCTCCTGGGCTCTGGAGCACAGGCTCAGGAGTTGTGGCCCTGGGCTCAGCTGCTCCATGGCGTGTGGAATCTTCCCAGATCAGGGATCGAACCCGTGTCTCCTGCATCGTCAGGCTGATTCGTCACCGCTGAGCCGTCAGGGACGCCCTCACCTAACCTCTTAACTGCAGCTCTGACCTCAGTTAGAGGCTCTGCTTAACTACATCTGAGGCCCCTTTGGAGAACACACAAGGAATGCAAGGGTTATTCTTCTAGTTCAGCAAGTGGTGATTTGCTACATGCCTTGCATGGAGTTAGGGACCAGCTGGTGAGCCATGCAGTGCTGCTGATTGTCCTTTGGGGAAGTAGATGTTGTGCGCACTCTCTCTCTCTCTCTCTCTCTCTCTCTCTCTAAGCGTAAGTCTGCAGGGAGCACACGCTGAGAGCATCCACCAGTGAAGGCTCACCTGGTCTGTGAGTCACCGTGCAGAGAAAAACAGGTAGGAATCATTCCCCTTAGGAGGCGATACTTGAGCTGATACTCTGAAGGGCAGGGCTTCCGAGGGAGTGGGGAATGACTGCACAGGCAGGCAGGACATCTCCACACAGACTCTGGCGTCTGCCATCAGCTTTCTTTTCATGAAAGAAAGGGTCAGAAAAGTGAAAAAATATTGCATTTCTTAAAGTGCCTGTGCAGGTTCTTTTAATTCTACAATCTTTTCTTTAGGTTTTACCCTCTTCGTGATTTTCTCCCTTGGCCCACTCTCTCCTCCCCAGAGTTAACCACCCTGTCCTACATCTGAGCCCTGGACATACTCCTATAACCTCACAATATTTTAATTATTTTCCTGAAAGTATCCATCTCCTCTACTCTAGTGGTTCCTCCTTGAGAAACATATCTTATTTCTCTTTCACATCTCCAAATAATGTGTGCATGGCATTTATTGAGCACTTACTATGCATTAGCACTTTGCTAAATCTTTTCATGCACTATTTTATGTATTCTTTGGGACAAACCTATGAAATTGGATTATCTACACCCTATCGCTCATTTAGCAAATATTTCTTCTGCATCACCCACTGTGCAACCCTATGGGATTCTCCAGGCAAAAATCCTGGGGTGGATTGCCATACCTTCCTCCCAAGTAGTGAGGTATGGCCATATGACAATTCTAACCAACAGAATTGAGTAGAAGTATTCTGGGCCACTTCCAGGCCTGGCCCATAAAACTCTATCTGTGATCTTTCATTGGATGGAGGTGCCTCTTAAAGACGGCAGCTCCCTATCGTGCTGACCCGAGTGACAGCGTGGAGCTGAGAGTCCTTCCTTCCCAGCTAGAGACACCGCTGTCTAGAAACACTCAATACTCCTGCATTAGCAGGAAATAAGTGGAAACTGTGTTTGAGTCATTTTATGTTTTTTTCGTCAGTTTGGGCCATCAGCTAGAGTTGCTCCAAGTAGTACAGTTCTATTATTATCCTTCTTTTACAGCTGTCCTCCATTTTATTAAGCCTTGAGCAAGGTCATCCTGCTCAAGGGTGACCTGGCTGATGGGTGGTCAGGAGCGATCCGTGACGTCCACCTAGGTTCCTTCTCTCCTGGGAGGTTCCTTCTCTGCTGGGAGGTTCCTCCTCTCCTGTGGCTCTCCCACCTGCCAGTGATGCTCTGGACACTGTCAAGCCTGCTTCATGACTGCTGTCTGCAGACAGGGATGCCCAGTTTGTATTTGGCTCATTTCTCACTTCCAGTCATACACTATGGTAATGTGGAGTCACATGGCCACAGAAGGCTCAAAAGGAGGCTGGGGAATGTATTCTCAGCTGGATGTCCATGGGTCCAGCTGACATGCAGGGACTTCCGTCTTTAAAGGGAAGACGGCTCCTGGGGACAGTTTCCTGTCTTTCACACACATGATAATGACTCAGAACTCGTAGCCAAGACTAAATCAAGTCACTTATAGCCCCAAATAAGCAGTTCATAAAAACATCTTTCCCTCTTTTTAAGTATAATGAATCGTATTTAATTTAGAGGTGTAATATCAATAGCTAGCAGTTATTGAGAGCTTGAGGCTTCCCAGGCGACTCCGATGCAGGCTTGATCCCTGGGTCGGGAAGATCCCCTGGAGAAGGAAATGGCAGCCCACCCCAGTATTCTTGCTTGGGAAATCCCACGGACAGAGGATCCTGGCGGGCTATAGTCCACGGGGTCACAGAGAGTCAGACAGGACTGAGTATGCACACCACGGCTGAGAGCCCCTTATGTGTAAGAATCCGGGCTGAGTGTTGCGTGTGTGTTAGCTCACTGAAGTCTCATAGCACTGTTTCAAATAAAGTGTTATTTCAATTAGCATTTTATAGGTGAGGAAACTGAAGCTTATACAGGTTAAGTGATTTGCATAAGATCTAAAAGTTAGGAAGAGCCAGACTTGTGGTTCAGCCCTAGAGAGCCAGACTCCACCACTTCATCCATTTGATGCAGATAAGAATCACCACTCCCTGAGGGTAAATGTGAAATACTTATCTGGAAGAGAATGCAAAACAGCTTATTTACTTATTTTTTTTGTAATTTAAATGTAAAAGTCTGCATTTAAAAAAATGTAAAACTAAAATTTGCCCAATTTTAATATATGGCAGTTAAGTCCTCTAATTTTTTTTAATAGATGGGGAAACAGTGGAAATAGTGTCAGACTTTATTTTTCTGGGCTCCAAAATCACTGCAGATGGTGATTGCAGCCATGAAATTAAAAGACGCTTGCTCCTTGGAAGAAAAGTTATGACCAACCTAGATAGTATATTCAAAAGCAGAGACATTTGCCAACAAAAGTCTGTCTAATCAAGGCTATGGTTTTTCCTGTGGTCATGTATGGATGTGAGAGTTGGACTGTGAAGAAAGCCGAGCACCAAAGAATTGATGCTTTTGAACTGTGGTGTTGGAGAAGACTCTTGAGAGTCCCTTGGACTGTGAGGAGATCCAACCAGTCCATTCTGAAGGAGATCAGCCCTNTTCCAGTGGCCATGTATGGAAGTGAGAGTTGGACTGTGAAGAAAGCTGAGTGCTGAAGAATTGATGGTTTTGAACTGTGGTGTTGGAGAAGACTCTTGAGAGTCCCTTGGACTGTGAGGAGATCCAACCAGTCCATTCTGAAGGAGATCAGCCCTGGGATTTCTTTGGAGGGAATGATGCTAAAGCTGAAACTCCAGTACTTTGGCCACCTCATGTGAAGAGTTGACTCATTGGAAAAGACTTTGATGCCGGGAGGGGTTGGGAGCAGGAGGAGAAGGGGACGACAGAGGATGAGATGGTTGGATGGCATCAACGACTTGATGGATGTGAGTCTGAGTGAACTGCGGGAGTTGGTGATGGACAGGGAGGCCTGGTGTGCTGCGATTCATGGGGTCACAAAGAGTTGGACACGACTGAGCGACTGAACTGAACTGAACTGATGGCAAATGTTTGAACTGTCTCTGTTTTCCTTTTAACTATTCCATTTCCCCATTTCTCCTCCCACTTCATGGCCTCATCATTTAACTTTTGACCTGAACCAAACAGTAAGAAACAGAAATTTGAAGGGAGAAGAAGATACACAATATGACCTCAATACACACGACCCAATCACCTGTCATTTGACTTAAGTTGTATTCTCTTCTTTATAAAAGATCTGTGTTCGACTCATCTTCTGGTCTCCTGAAGCATCTAGCCCCGGACTGTACCCAGTAGGCACTCAGTAATCATTGTTGGATGAGTAAATGGACCAGCTTGTGTATATGATGCTTGTCCTTTCCAGGTCTATTCATTCACAGAGCATCCACACAGTGGAAGTCCAAACTACCCCTAAGACTATCAGATTTTATTTTGCTTTTCCTCATGAGTGTTTGGGGAGTTGGAGGGAAATTTTGGGGATCTCAGAAGGAGAATGTGATGTCCCTTCTGTGTCTCACTAATTCATTAAAAACTGGTTAATTCCCCCAAACTGACCTCAGGCTGCCAAAGCCTGAGTATCCAACACAGTAAGAGCCTGTCTGGTTTTAGAAAGAGTTAAAGCTGACCTAGTGGCGATCTCCCACCTGGCGAAGAGAGGGGTAGCACCAGTTTGGCTGGTGGTTGGGGCAGAACATTTGGTATATTTACAGTCCCAGATGCCCAGGGGGTTCTATATCAGGAAGTTGACTGCAGAGGGTCACCTCTATCTATTTACTTACCCTCTGGTTAAGGCTAATGTTAGCTGGCGCTAACATCCTCCTGGTCCTTTCCCTGGGATCTTTTTCTGAACATCTTGTACTTGTCAACACAGCCTGGCACCTGCAGCAGCAGGCAGGTTGCTGCCACCTGGTGGAGAAGAGAGGCCACAGCCTTGCCGGGCTGGGCCTGAAACAGACTTGAGAGATGGAAGTGAGTGAAGTTGCTCAGTCCTGTCCGACTCTTTGCGACCTCATGGACACCAGGCTTCTCTGTCCATGGGATTTTCTAGGCAATAGTACTGGAGTGGGTTGCCATTTCAAACAGCTTCCACAGGACGGTGGATTTCAAAATTTTGTAGCCATGGATCTCTTCCTTTAAGACCACTAAGTGACTGAGGCCTTCCTGTAAGACTGCTAAACTCAACACTGCTGTGGCTGTAGCAGGGGAAGGAGGGACTCAGAGCCCCAGGGGACACAGTCTACACTCCCCTGAGCTCAGTTGGCAAACAGCTGTTTACTCCCTCATTGCAAGGATGGGGAAGTGGAGACTTGGAGATTTGTGCAAATCCTTTGTATGAAACACGTTTTGGAATATGTGCAGCCAACTTGTACCCCCCATTTCAAATAAGGAAGGTCTGAATGCAGCTTTCTGAGTGCTAGATCAAGCCTCCTACCTCAAGACATCTGGGCTCCGGGGAGGAGGAGCCTGGAACTCAACTCCTCCAACATCTTCTTGTCTGAATCAATCCAGGGGCAGACCCATGATGGTCCCTATGCCCCCTCTTCAATAACTGGCCTCGAATCAGGGGCCTGTAGATGCCCAAATAAGTTTTTGATATCTGATGCTAGGGAGAGGCAGGCAGCACCTTCAAACACAAGCAGGGATAGGAACGAGGAGATCTGGGGCATCTCCTGTGTGCTGAGCCCCATGCTGAGCATTTTCACATCTGGCATCTCACTTAGTCCTCAACAACCCCGCAATGTGGATATCTGTGTCCTTAGTTTTAATGAGGCAAAAAGGATGGTTAAAGTTGTTGAGTAATTTACCCAAGGTCTCCCAAACTAGTAAGTGGCAGAGTCAGAATCCCAACACGAATCTTTCTGATTCTAGAACCCATCTTCTTTTACAAATGTAGTTGTCTTCTAGGGTGAGAAACCTGGGACTTCCAGGCCAGCTCAGAGTTTCACAGTGTCAGCAAGGCTGAACGTAGTGCCCTGGCATGAGGCCCTTAGAAGGCATAAGTGCTGTCTCTGCCTCCTAAGTGCTGTGGTCTAGCTGGGGATGGAAGTGCGCCCACAAAGGGAATGAGGGCCCTACATGCACTTGCACGCCCATGAGTGCCAAGGATTTACAGGACAGGGGCTCCTGGGTATAGAATCCTGGAAGCTGAGAGATGGGATGGAAACAGTACTAGATGGAACGTGGATGTCGGATTCCACCCTTGGCCTTACCACCTGCATCCTGTGGGATGGTGGGCAAGCCTCCTCCCCTCCTCCCCCAAATGAAGGGGCTGTTCCTGAGGCCCCGAAAACCTTCTGCTCAATTCTGTGCTGTTGGGACTGCAGTGGAAATTCCTGAAGGAAGCGAGTGGGCTGGAGTGTTGTGGACATGGGAGAGGGAAATAGCATTTCCCACTGAGAGGCCGGCGGAGGCAAGTGAGATAAAGAAGCCATCGTTAGCAAGAGACAGCAAGCTCCTCTGCTCTTGAATGTTTGGTGGAGAACAGGGTTGGCACAATCTACAGTAAGGAACATCTGTGGGTTCTTTTGGGGTCTCTGATAGACACGATCTTAACCAAGAGACTCTCCCACCCAGCGGCTAAATGTCGCAGAGGCCATTTCTGGCCACAGACCCATCTCTGAAGTCACTGCTGCACCAGGCTCCCTTCCTTGGCTGTGGCCTTGCCTGGCTTGAAAAGGACAGTCCAGCAGCAAACCCTCCTGGAGGGGAGACAAATGGAAAAGAAGTGGTTTTACCCCAGGCCTGGAGATCCTCAGACCCCTTGGTGACTATGGGGTCACCTAATTCCCATCTGTCTCCTACCCCATTCCCACGCTGCCTATTCCAGAACCATGTGCAGCCACGGAGACAGCTGGTGTTACAAGTCTGTGTGCCAGGGCCTCAGTGTTACTTTGCTTCCCAGTTCGCTGTAGCCTCGGACACGGTCAAGGACTTGGGTGACAATTACATTGTATCTGACATAAAGCCCTCAGGCCTGAGACTTCCAAATTTCAGGGTTCACCCCATCTTTAAGGCTATCTAATCTCCTTAAATCAGAGCTCAGCAAACATTTCCTATAAAAGGACAGACAGTAAATACTTCAGGCTTTGCAGGCCATATAATCTCGGTTATAAATATGCAAGTCTGCTACTGTAGTGGCAGACATGCATAGTTATTTTCCAACAAAACTCTTACTTATGAACACGGAAGGTTGATTTTCATATCTTTTTCATGTGTCACGAAATAGTATTCTTTTGATTTTTTCCAACTAGTGAAAACCACTGTTAGCTCATGAGATGTACAAAAACAAGCAGTGGGATGCATGTGGCCTGCATGCCAGACTTTGCCAGCCCCTGACCCAAATATTTGCAGTTCATTCAGGCAAATTTAGATGGTCCAAGCCTGTCATCAGTAAAAGGCTTTTCTGGCTAATCCAGGTGGTTTGTCTGATCTTCCCTGGATGAAAACAGCTTCCAGTTCCTTCAAAGTAACCTTGCTGTACTCTCTCTTCCAAAGTAGCTTGATTGGAGAATGCTGGAAATACACCCTCCTCCTTCTCCACACAGTGTCCTAGGCAAAGTCATCCTTTTTCAAATCTAAACTAGCTTCCCCAGGCCAGTACATTTCCATTCTCTCTTCCAGCCGTGTGTGTCTGGGCCTTGCCAAAGCATCCCAGCCTCTACCAGCTGGGACAGGCCTCTTCACTCCCTTTTTGTTCAGTCCTCAACCCCTCTGTTGCCAGAGTTCCAGAGCTAAAGTCTTTTGAATAAAAGGAGAACTTATGTGTAAAGAAAGGTGGGAAGAGGTCAGCCACAGGCAAATTCCTGGAGAAGAAGGATTTTAAGCTGGGCTTGAGACAAAAAGGGACTGGGATTGAAAGAGGGAGGTGAGAGAGGAGAGGTGCTCCAGAGAGAAGCAAGGGAGGGCAGAGGAGAGAGAGCGGAGAGTCCGCACATGCAGGCTGCAGGAAGTGAGAGGGTGGTGGGACCTTTGTGGATGGGTCGGTCTGCAGGACTGTGAGCCCTGCTTCCGAGCAGCCTGAGGCGATCTAGGGAAAAAAACGCTCACCTCATCTCTAACCTCAGTCGTCTATTCTTCATCTCATCTGACAAACATTCAGTAACTCCCACCAAGAGCCAGGCATGTTTGACCCGGGGGGAAAAGGTCATGGGGGTTGGGGGAAAGAAGAGGAAGGGGAAATGTTGACTCACATAAGGGGCCTGCCCTCCTTAAACGTAGGGCTTGAGGGAGAACACACACACCTGCAGCCCAAATGAGCACAAAGTGCCTCCCGGGACTGTGGATCGGGGAAGTTTTGTGTGCGTTAGAGAAAGAAGCTGAGCTGGCACTCAGAGCAAACAGAACAGGCTGCAACGTGAAAGCAGGACTCCATCTTGGGCCGGACTCTGGACTTTGAGCTATATGCCTAGTGTCTATGGAAATGACATACCAACTGGAAAACCAGAGCCCCTGGAGGGAAGAGCCCCAGAGTTTGTACCTAGACTCTCCATAGCCTGAAAGAATACCCTAGTTATCTGTGTAACTGAATAGAATCATACATTCTCTTGTTCTTATTGGGGTATGACCATAGGCCTATTAATAATTGTCCACTATTAACTACCTAGGCTTAAGGCATATGAATCGCGGGTTAACTTTGATTGTATCTTTCTTTTCCTTTGTTCAGGCTAGTTTCAGGGAATTTGGGGAGGTGGGTTTGGGCATGTACACTTAGGGTATATAAGGCTTTCACAAAAACTGGTCAGGGTCCTTGGCTAAGAGGAGATTCTGCCTTGAGCCCGCCAGGGTAATGAACTGCACTCCACTATCTGCATTGTTCTTCTGAGTGAGTTTGTTTCCCAAACACGTGGCTACAACAGATGGGGGACATCTGGACTTGTGAAATGTAGGGGAAGGGCTGACTGGAGGAAGGGACACTGTGAGCAGAGGGGTGCAGCGAAAGTCGGGGCTATGCCGACAGGAGCAAGGAACTCAGTTTGGCGTGTGTATTCAAAGGAGGGTTTCACTGGCACTACATTTGGGACAGCTTTTGTTGTGTGAGTCTGTCCCATACGAGGTAGGCCTCCTAGTGTCCCCGCCACCCACTCGCCATCGCCTAAAGCTAGTAGCAGCTGCCCCTCTCCACTTGCATTTTCAAACAGCACTCCCCATCCCATGGGAGCCACTAGGTAGGTATGCGACAGCAGTCAAGTATGTTGGACTAGAAAGGCAGCGAGGGCCTTGAATGCCAGAACAAGGTATTTGCACTTTATTAACCAAGGGAGGCTTCCCTGGTAGCTCTGCTGGTAAAAGAATCCACCTGCACTGCAGGAGATCCCGGTTTGATTCCTGGGTCGGGAAGATCCACTGGAGAAGGGATAGGCTGCCCACTCTAGTATTCTTGGGCTTCCCTCGTGGCTGAGCTGGTAAAGAATCCGCCTGAAATGTGGGAGACCTAGGATCAATCCCTGGGTTGGGAAGATTCCCCTGGAGAAGGGAAAGGCTCCCCATTTCAGTATTCTAGCTTGGAGAATTCCATGCACTGTGTAGTCCGTGGGTCGCAAAGAGTCGGACACAACTGAGCGACTTTCACTTCACTTCAATCAAGGGAGGAGAAGCTGCTGAAGGTTTTTCAGGAGAAAGGGGAAGAGATCTATTTAGAAAAATGAAGTTTGTTGACATACACTCATTACTAAGTATAAAATAGAAAATTGATAAAATAGAAAATTGATGAGAACCTGCAGTATAGAACAGGGAACTCTATTCAGTGCTCTGTGGTGACCTAAACGGGAAGGAAATCCAAAAAAAAGAGGGGAGATATATATACACACGTATGCATGCTAAGTCACTTCAGTCGTGTTCGACTGTTTGTGATCTAATGGACTGTAGCCCACCAGGTCCCTCCCTCTGTCCATAGGATTCTCTAAGCAAGAATACTGGAATGGGTTGCCAGGCCCTCCTCCAGGGATCTTCCCAACCCAGGGATTGAACCCATGTCTAATTATGTCTCCTGCATTGCAGGAGGGTTCTTTACCACTAGAGCCACCTGGGATGTGTATACATACAGCTGATTCATTTTGCTATACAGCAGAAAATAATACAACATTGTAAAGCAACTATACTCCAATAAAAATTAATAATGAAAAATGAAGCTTGGAACAGTGTGCAGGATGAACAGGAGGCCAAGGAAAGGCAGGGACATCAATTACAGCTTCCTGTGACTGTCTCACCCAGGTTATTTTCAGTCAGGACGGGCTGCTTTGCCCATAGTATTGGCAGATGGCAAAGGTCCAGGGACGGCCTAAACACTCTTCCCTGCTGATGGCTGGACCACTGGCTCATTAGAAGAGCATTTGCTACACCAAGCTGGGACAATATTCCATTCTCTCTTTCAATTTGACCCACCTGAGGGTGGGAGGAGCAGCACAGCCCCTCCCACTTTGGTCCACACCAGCAGAACGTGTATAAACTGCATCAACCTTTGAGGGTCTTCTTTCCCAGCTCCCCCAGTTCAGGGCCCAAACAAGAGAACTATTCAGCCTGGCCAAAGGAGGCAGGGATGGAGACACTCCTGCTTGGCCCCCTCCCTGGGCAGGACAGGACAGGGCTTTTGATCCAAGGCCAAGAGAATCCCGAGCTGATAAAAGCCCATTGTGGCAGTGTCTGGAGAAACCCGGAGGCCTTCAGGGGACGCTGGGGCTAAGCAGTCAGTTAACAGCCCTTGAACATTTGTGAAAAGAATTATTTGGCGGAAGTCAAGGCAGAATGAGGCCCCGGGTTACCACTGGCACCATCCATGGCAGGGAGGCTACAGACAAAATCAGCAGGAACTGGCCTGCCTGCTGCTGAAGGGCTGACCTGGAGGCAGAAAGAACCCAGAAGCTGGGGAGGGCTCCCCTCACACACCTGGGTGGGAAATCCAATCTCCTGCCAAATGCAAGAAACAAGCTGCTCTTTTAAAAAAGGGCCTGGGGAAGAGAGGCGCCTCCTGCACTGCCCTCCCCTGCCCCTCCCCCTCCCCGGAGTGTCCGGAGCAATAAACAGCAGGAAAGGAGGAAGGCCGCTGAGTGGAAGCAGGTCTGGAACATATTTAGCAGTCAAGCTCTTTCTGCTCCAGTCTTCCATGCATTTTGAGTTCAGGCACCTCACCACTTGCAGGCCTTGTTACTCTTACAGCAAAAAAACACAAGTAGNTACTTATTATCTGTCTCTTATACACATCTAGATGTGTATAAGAGACAGGCCGCTGAGTGGAAGCAGGTCTGGAACATATTTAGCAGTCAAGCTCTTTCTGCTCCAGTCTTCCATGCATTTTGAGTTCAGGCACCTCACCACTTGCAGGCCTTGTTACTCTTACAGCAAAAAAACACAAGTAGGAAGAGTTATTCTGAGATAAGTGATGCCAGGGAGGTGGCGAGGTGATGGGTTGAACAAGGCTCGCTCAATATCAGAATGAAGCTTTGGTGGGAAGTTCAGCTGAGGGTCACGAGCCCATCACACTCCAGTTGGCATGCTCACAGTGGTGGGAAGGGATGTGATCCACGCAGAGAGGCCCTGGAAGGGGAGCAGGGTGTAGTGCCGGCAGAAGTCAGTCCCCAGCCCACCCCGAATCACTGCATCTGTCCCCTTTCCCAGCTGACAGCTGGCCCTATCACTCTGGGAGGAAATGCAGAATCCAGGTCACAGACCAGCCTGCAGAGTCCTCTTAAGAGGCCGCTCTCCTTGGCCAGGTGGTGAGCCTGGGATTAAACTGAGCAGGGGTTAACACACAGTCAACGTGGGTGCTGACTGCACTGTTGTTCCCGTTCTGTTCCTGAAAGCATGAGGTGGGTGACCAGCAAAGCTCATTTCTCAGTCCTGTCCCCTCTCCCTCCACCCTTCAAAGACCAAGGCCTTTCCACAGCAGAGTAAAGCAGGATAAGCAATACAACCCCATGACAGGCAAGGCACCTGAGGCCATCAACTGTGTGTCAGTCTAACCAGGGCGCACTGAGGGCTTGGCACAGTGTATTTTATGTCAATCCCTCTCTCAGTAAATGCACCTACAACTCCCAACTCAAAGATAACAAAGGAAGTTAACAAGCCTCCATCCAACCTTACCTCCTAAGTACCCATGTCATGATAAACCTCACTTGACACCACTGATTAATTTCAGGCTGGGGATGGATCTGGACGGCAACCCAGTGTTTTCTGAAACCAAAGCATTTCCTGCCCTGCTGGAGAGTCTGTCCTCTCTGGTGATACAAATGCGCACACAAAGACTACTGGAATGTTCTGTCCTGAGCCCATGGCTCCCACAAACAAAACAAACCCACAAGACCGAGCTGGAAGGTCTGGGTGTCATTTATTGATAGTAGTTTACACACATTTGTCTTCTTCTCATGGTCATTTCAAGGCACGGGCACAGAGCCCTCTAGAAGGGCAGTCTCTGAACCAGGGAGCCAGGAACACCACGCGCACACGTCTTTGGCAGGCCTGTACAGCTCTGGCCGGATGCAATCCTTCATCCTGGAAATCCGCCGGGTATTTGAGACACGAAGGTGGGAGGCGGAGAGGAAGGCCACAGGACTCTCATCTCAGTCCAGGCCTGCTCGCTCTATTCAAATCCATTCCAGGACTCTGGGGCAAGGGGAGATCAAATCAAATCAGGCCCACCCACCTTCACGGAGGCAGATTCTTCAATCTGTGCCGTTTGTACACACCTGCTTCCGCTGGTCCTGCAGTTAAAGAGCATCAGCTTTATGGTAAGAGATGGATCACTTCCTCTCTGACCCTCCCCAGCACCTCTCTTCAGCTGGGTCTGTGCAGGAACCACTGGAGAAATCCGAGGCCTGTGTTCACCATTCATCTGCGTGTGCCATCTTCCTCAAATTCTGAATGAAGGATTGGTTGGAGGCTACAAGTTTACTCAGGCCTCCCACTGACTCCCGGCTCATTACACACAAGGCCCTGCCTTTCTTCTGCCAATTGTCAATGCCTGGGCAGGAGTGCCAGCCGGCCCCAAAGACCAGAACCAAGCTGTCTGTGTAGGCACTTAGCAATTTTGGGTAGGAAGGTAAATTTTAAAAAAGGGGATGGAAATGAGAAGAATCAAAGAGCTCCATCTGATTGAGTAATTAAAGAGATCTGAAGTGATTTTACTTTTATTTCCTTCACTTTAAGCCAATCATGAAGTTTCACAGTGATTTCTGGGGCAGGAGAAGGAAGGTGGTGCTGAGCAACTTTGGGGCTGTGGTCCAGCTGACCCAGGAGGTGTGGGCCTCACTGGGGCAGCTGGAGGAGCACCGACTGCCCGGCAGGCAGGTAGGTGATGTTCCGTGAGCGCGACAGCTGGTACGCGATGTCTTCTGCGGCCTCCAGCTTGCGCAGCTCGATCAGGCCGTCGCCTGCGGTGGCGAGCGAGTTGGCGATTAACTCAGCCGCCTTGGAGTCGCCCTCTGCGGAGATGATGGCTGCCTTCTTCTGCTGCTCAGCCTGCGAGGGTGGAGGCAGAGACCAAGATGACACCCTGGGGCGTGGATGGCGGGTTACAGCCTCAAAAGCACTGTGTTAGGCACCCTTTCTGGATCCTGAATGAGCTCTGGGATTTCGCCTCCCTTCAGGAGGGCTCGACGAACACTGTTCACTCACCTCTCCTTGCCCGCGTCATGCCCACTGCTCCCTACTATAGGGACACGTTTCTGTTGGCTGTCTTGTTTCAAAGTCCTCAATAACATTAATAGCAACTGAGGCCAGCCACCTCCTCTGAGCCTGGAGGATCCCAGGCCAAGGAAAGCAAGAGAGAAAGAAAAGTAAGACTCAACCTTCATCTTCCCCTCCAGGCCCAAGTCAAAGCGACTTTCATCGAAACCAGTGCACCCAAGTAGGAGAGGCAGGCATAGGATGCTCCTAAGACTGTGGGCTGAAGGGGTTCCCGACCAGGAACTTGGGCACCCAGTACAAGACCTCCTGGCTTTCCCAGCTTGTATCAACAGGAAGACGGCTATCTACAATGCATGACCTTCAGAAGGGTGGGAGGAGAGCGCAGTGCAGGGCCTCCCTGAGATTAACACACAGCTACTCGACTGAGGCTCTGGGGCTGTTCACTCAGCAGATGTTTACAGATACCTAGTATCTACCTGAGGCACGGTTTTGGATATGTTCTAGATGCTGGAGAGAGGAAGAAAAAAAAAAAANGAGCGCAGTGCAGGGCCTCCCTGAGATTAACACACAGCTACTCGACTGAGGCTCTGGGGCTGTTCACTCAGCAGATGTTTACAGATACCTAGTATCTACCTGAGGCACGGTTTTGGATATGTTCTAGATGCTGGAGAGAGGAAAAAAAAAAAAAACAAAAATACCTCCACCCACATGGAGTCTATATTCTCTAAAGTTAAATGTCTACCCATATATCTTTCTTTGGTTGATTCTAAGGACGAAGGAATCTTGGATTAGGAATAAAAATCCAAGTGTATCAGTGGTGGGGAGAAGGAGATACATGAAATAGATACACCTTTGCAAAGACTGAAAGACCAGGCCTGGTGCAAATCCACTGCATCCCAGCACACTCTGACACATCTGGATGGATGGATTCAGTGATAATAGTGTATCTGGTGCAACGTTTGATCCTCTAGGCTGTCAGCTTTCACTGTGTAACCAAGGTTAAAAACAACTTCTCAGTGAAGCTGAAAATGTTCCAGAAGAAACATTTTTATTTGTGGGAGAGTGTTTTTGATCTTAGGGACGTGGAAAAGAAATTAACTCTTCAATGATTTAGAACATAACCTCACATATCTCTGACTAGACCCTAAAGACCCTGGAACCAATTGCAGGAGTACAGTCTTTTCAATCCCCTTCCGATGATCCCGGAAGAAGAGATGACAGATGATGAATTTCTAGGCCACCCAGCAAATGGGGCGGCTGAGCACAGGAGAAAGGGGAGAGGGGCTCCTGCCATCTGGTTGAGCACTCACCTTTTCCACCACAAATCTGGCCCTCTCTGCTTCCTGCTGAGCCACCTGTTTGGCTTCCACCGCTTCTGTGAACTCCTTCCCAAAGGTCAGATGCGTCTAAGGGGAGAGAGAGCGAGCGAGATGAGGCACAGTAATTGCTTTGACAGGGCTGCTGCAGAGCCCCCATGGCGGCTGGAAGAGGCCAGGAATGGCTCTAGCAGCTGGAGATAACATGAGGCCAGAACACCCTTCCACCTCCACATCTGTGTCCAAACTGAGTTCACAGCCCAGAATCCTCAGCTGCCCAACGTGCTCCTGTTCATCACTGTCCTCAGGTAGGAAGCAGCCATGGGCCCAGAAGGTGTCTGGTCAGCTGACCACCTCCCCAGGGGGGAGAACGGTGGCTTCCAGGACCCCCAGCACCCACAAGTGCTCTTCCAAGGCCCTGTGATGGCCTGTTCAAAGCCCCCAGAGAGACCAGATGGAAAACTGAGCCCCTGAGAGTGAGGCACGCAGCTGGTTCTCAGGGATTCAAGAGTGTGAGGCTCTCTGCTCATGGATTAACCGGTCCACTGCTTTCTCACAGCCTCTCCATCACAAAACAGGAAGAGGATGAGTGAGACTTCCAAATCATGATTTTGCAAATCACAGTATTCCTATGAGCAAGTCCTTCTGGTAAAGGGTTTAAAACAAAGAGAAAGCAGGTAAAGATTATTGCTTCGGGTGAAGGTTTAAAATTCTGATTATGCATAGGCCTTCCCTAGTAACATAAGTGACCAAGTGCAAACAACGGGAACAGAGTTCAGCACTCATAAAGCCTAATTTATTTATTTATCTAACTTTTTATTAAACGGGAAGAATAAAGGGGAGACTAGTATGGGTTTTGCTATCAAATTCTACTTGTTTCATTCCAGCCCCCCACTCCCAATCTCTGCTTTAAAAAAACACTGGCAGCTCAAAACCTCTTCTGGAGAGTAAATTGCAGTTCACTGTCTTTTCAGAATTTTTAACACTCCTAACTCTTATACTGCAGCTGTTCTACCTTGCTTGCTCCATTTCTAGACTCCAGTTCAAAGTTTGGGGAAGAAAATACGATCCTGAGAAATGAAAATGAAATGTGCAATTAAGGAATAAAATTTCTTTCCAGAAGGGCCAGCTGAAGGCAGCAAACTCCCCATGAAACCTAATTTTCTCCTCACACCTCTTAGACACTGTTTCTTGTGGTCAACCCGCATTTCCCCAGAACGGACTATGTGGTTAAAATATAGCAAAATGCCAAGGTTCTCCTTAGGTTTTTACTTACTATGTTCTCATGGCCAAGGTGTTTACATTAACACTAAGTGGGAGGACCTGAGAAACTGCTCCAGTTGCAAGGGCCAAGTGGCTGCAGCCTGGCGTCTTGCCAGTAGAGGGAGCCCAAAAGCCTTCCACGGAGGCAGTGCCCTGGGGTGAGCAATGGGTGTGCACAGGGTGACTGTTTAAACAGCTGCACAGATGCTGAGCTGGAAACGGTGCCTTTCCCCAGCGACGCGCAGGAGAACGGAACAGGAAACACCCTACCTCACTACTCGAACAAACCACTCCAAATGATTTTTCCCAGAGAATCAGAAACACGACCCCTTTCCCTCACCCTCCCTGATCTGAAATGCTATCCTGCCTGTATTGCTTTCTGTCTGCACTGCAGCATTCAATGTCGTATAAATACACAGACCACACAGTCTCAAGAGGGTAACTTATGCCTCAGAGATGCCCCCATACCAGGCTTTGGGGGACAGAACCATTCATTTACACTCTATCACCTTTCATGGGGAGTTCTCAGAGTTCACGTCACTGCACTTCAAACCCTAGGTGTTAGGAAATTCCCAGGGGTCAGGCTGGGAGGTCTGTGCACGGGAGAAAAGACTATGCAAGCTGCTCCCTAGTCTCTATCAGGCAGTTTCTGCGTCAAACGAGGTAAACGTGACAACACTTCCTGGGGAGCTGTGAGCAACACTCAGTCTGGGGAGGGAAAAAATCTAGTGGCTAGGGACCACCTGGGTAGGACCAAACATCAAAACAGAAACGTCCGTGGCACAGGGGCGGTAAAAGAGCCCTCATCCGAAAATAAACCCAAGGAGACTGTCTCGTACCACTAGGAAGGTTCCATGTTCTCCAGTCTTCATCAAGGAAAGTGGAAGGTAGGACCTCACAGTATCTACCCAGAAATGGAGCCAGGCACCCCCCACCCCCACCCCTCAGGCTCCCCAAGACCCTTACCAAGGATACGTCATCCAGGATGAGCCCAAAGGTCGCTGCTCGCTCTGTGAGGTCATCGCTCACTTGTCTGGAGACCAGCTCTCTCTGGGTGATCAGTTCTCCAGCATCAAAGCGAGCCTGGTTCCAAAGGAAGGCAGAGGAGCCAGTCATGATTGCAAAGAAGCAGAATCCCAATCAGTCATCACCAAGCTCTTCCTGCCACCAAGTGCGCTCTTGGGGGCTGGGCTCGAGGACGAGGCTGTGCTCACTCACCACCACGGACTTGAGGATCTCTGTAGTGATGGACGGCAGCACACGCTCATCGTAGTCCTCTCCAATGCTGGTGAAGATGCGAGGAAGCTGACTGGCAACCGGCCGGAAGAGGATGCGCAGGGTGATGTTGACATTCTGCAAATCTGAGGGCAGGGCACAAATGCTGGAGTTAAAAATACAAATCACAGGCCTCCTATGACCTCCCCTATGCCAACTCTGCTACAATTTATAAGTAAAGTTGCTGATTAACAAACCCTTCAAGGTGAGGTGCACAGGTTCATGGTTTCTTTGGTAGAGAACCCAGCAGAGTGCCAGCGCTAACAACTTCTCAAAGGATTCTGGTGATGACAGCTTTTCCGTGTCCTGAATGCCCTCTGACATGAGCAAATTCAGATTATAGGTCTAGTAGGTGCCGTGGAATCTCTGGAATAACGAATATTTTAAGCAAAGAGATAAGCCAATGCCAAGAATTCCAGCATAAGGCCTCTCCAAGGCCAGGTAAATGTGGCTCAAGGCAGGAGTATGCCTCAGAGAGATGACTGTTAAGTCCACTGGACTAACAGTCCAGGGCCTGGCTGTGCCTTAACTCTAATGTTTACTTATTACACAGCCTCACTAAACCTTAGCCTCTCTCAGCCTATTTCCTCATCTGTAAGAACAGAGGTGATATCATCTGCCTTCCAGGCACGTTGGGGGAAACTGAAGGAGACAATATAAAAGCACTCTGTCAAATACGCAACAGAGGTGAGGGGTTATCAGACTCCTTGAGAGGCCGCTTCTCATTATCAGTCGAAGGACCAGGGAATTACAGCTTCCCCTGACAATCCAGTTGTGCTTGGAGCCGAGGCACTGCTTGCAGTCATCAAAAATATGGACCAAGTGCCCATGAGATGAGTTCTGAACCAGGCACCAGAGTGGGAAATGGTTACACACACACTCGTTAAGGCCTTTAAGATAAATTATTTAACTTATATGCAGAGTACATCATGAGAAACGCTGGGCTGGATGAAGCACAAGCTGGAATCAAGATTGCTGGGAGAAATATCAATAACCTCAGATATGCAAATGACACCACCCTTATGGCAGAAAGTGAAGAGGAACTAAAAAGCCTCTTGATGAAAGTGAAAGAGGAGAGTGGAAAAGTTGGTTTAAAGCTCAACATTCAGAAAACGAAGATCATGGCAGCTGGTCCCATCACTTCATGGGAAATAGATGGGGAAACAGTGGAAACAGTGTCAGACTTATTTTTTGGGGCTCCAAAATCACTGCAGATGGTGATTGCAGCCATGAAATTAAAAGATGCTTATTCCTTGGAAGAAAAGTTATCACCAACCTAGATAGCATATTCAAAAGCAGAGACATTNGGAGAGTGAAAAAGCTGGCTTAAAACTCAACATTCAAAAAACTAAGATCATGGCATCTGGTCCCATCACTCCATGGTAGATAGATAGGGAAACAATAGAAACAGTGTCAAACTATTTGTTTGGGCTCCAAAATCAGTGCAGATGGTGATGGCAGCCATGAAATTAAAAGACACTTGCTCCCTGGAAGAAAAATTATGACCAACCTAGACAGCATATTAAAAAGCAGAGACATTACTTTGCCAACAAATGTCCTTCTAGTCAAAGCTATGGTTTATTCAATAGTTATGTAAGGATGTGAGAGTTAGACCATAAAGAAAGTTGAAGAAGAATTGATGCTTTTGAACTGTGGTGTTGGAGAAGACTCTTGACAGTCCCTTGGACTGCAAGGGGATGCTAAAAGTCAATCCTAAAAGAAATCAGTCCTTAATATTCATTGTAAGGACTGATGCTGAAGCTGATGCTCTGATACCTTGACCACCTGATGTGAAGAACCAACTCACTGGAAAAGACTTTGATGCTGGGAAAGATTGAAGGCAGGAGAAGGGGATGACAGAGGACGAGGTTGTTGTATGGCATCACTGACTTGATGGACATGAGTTTGGGCAAGCTCCGGGAACTGGTGATGGACAGAGAAGCCTGACGTGCTGCAGTACACGGGGTTGCAAAGAGCCAGACTGAACTGAACTGGTAACTCCAATGTAAAGTAAAAGTTAAAAAAAAAAAACTAAACAGAAACATCATGCCAGATACTTTACCAGAGGATGGAAATAAATGTTAATGAAGGTGTCTGTGACAAGCCCTGCCTCCAGAGCCTTCTTTTTTCTGCTGCTCAAAAAATACTAATTGTTATTGTTTAGTTATTGAATTTTTGGTATTGTTTTTATTTGTAGTTAATTTATGATGTATACAGCAAAGTGATTCAGTTACATAAATATATATTCTTTTTCATATTCTTTTCCATTATAGTTTATTTACAAGACACTGAATACAGTTCCTTGTGCCACACAGTCGGTCCTTGTTGGTCTGTGTCATATATAGTAGTTAGGATTTGTTGCTGCTCACATCCTAGTCCCAGAACAGGGATTGTTGTGTGGGGAACACAAGGGTCCTGGCTGAGAGGGGCAGGCAGGCTCCCCTGAGTTCCCCTGCCAGGGCGGGCACAGCAAGGAATTCATTCATACAAAAGCACGGTGACAGGATGCAGCCCAGAGTGTTCAGCAACCTGCTGGTGGTGGGTTATTGCTGGGTGAGTGGTGGGAGGTGAGTGGCGCGGGCAGTGGCGGAGATCTGAGGCTGGGGATGTTCCGCCAGGCCCGCCCTCAGCCCCTGGCAGAAAGTGCATTCTCTGACCTCCTGTTACAAGTGTACACTAAAGAATTATCTTTTTTTTTTTTTTAATGAAGGCATTCTGCCTTATCAGGAGTAGCTCTCTTTGCTATGAAATTGATGCATTTTATAAGGAGTTTTCTGAATAGTAAGGTAAACAAAATAGCCGTAACAATAATCTCCACTGCTGCTGCTGCTGCTGCTGCTACTGCTGTGTCGCTTCAGCTGTGTCTGACTCTGTGCGACCCCATAGACCCGAATAACTGTTACATCCTGTTCAGGCACGATGTTGTCAAGTTTATACCATAGCTCTGTGACGTGGGTGTTGTGTGGATGAGGAAGCTGAAATTAAGTTACACACCCAAGGTACCACAGCCAGTAAGTGGCAGAGGTGGAATTCAACCCCAGGTCTTGCTGACATCAGATCAGGTCCCCTTCCCTTAACGACCACATCGCCCACAGTAAATGTCACCGAGCACGGAGGCAAGTGCTATGGTGGTGCTCTCAGGTATAAAGGATTCTCCTTCAGAAAGGAGTAATGAGGAAGGGCTTCTAGCATTCGTGGGGACTTGCCAGAGAGCAGATGGGCATTAAGGCCTTCTCCCGAAGAGGGCATGGCGTGGGAGAATCCAGGGTGGCCTAGCACAGCCCGGGTGTTTAGCCAACCACCTGTGGGGTGATGGTCTTGGGGAGTGAAGGGGGAAGTGGGTCACGTGAGTGGCAGAGACGGGGCTGGAAAGGGCACAGCCTGTCGCATCCAGTGCCTTGCCTGCTCAGTGATGGGAAGTGGGGATTTTCCTGGAGGTGATGGGGAGCCACTGAAAGGTGTGGAGAGTGGGAGTGGGGTGAGAAAGCATAACGTCACCATTTTTGCTGTCTCTGACAAAGGAAGTGTGGAGGCAGTTGGGAAAATACTCTGGAGCCTGTTCCCTAGGATAGGAGTCCAGGCAGCCAGGCGTGTCCACATGTCTGATCACGCAAACTTTTCCAGTAAAAAAATCTCCACAACATATTCCAGTAGATGTGTGATTATTCACAAGTGATCATAGCCTGATGGTACTCACGCATCGTGTACATTAAAACATCCACAGGAAGCAGACACTAAAAGGATGCCGTAAAAATCAACATGAGTCTTGGGTCAGATGGTGGTGGTGGTTGCACAGTATTACCCCTGCTCAGTGCTACTGGGTGGGACCCAACCAAATAGTTAGCAGTAAATGTTACGCTGTAACACAAATGGTAAGTGTTTATGAGCCTTCAGCTCATCAAACCAAACAAACAAGTAAGCGTGAGTAGGTANAGATGGTGGTGGTGGTTGCACAGTATTACCCCTGCTCAGTGCTACTGGGTGGGACCCAACCAAATAGTTAGCAGTAAATGTTACGCTGTAACACAAATGGTAAGTGTTTATGAGCCTTCAGCTCATCAAACCAAACAAACAAGTAAGCGTGAGTAGGTATTCCAGCCTTCTCCTTCTGCGCCTTTGTGGATTGCTTCCACACCTGGGGGGCATGTGCCACTGTGATGTGGAGGTCTGGAGGAAGGGCATGGCTATGGGAAAGAAAAGAGAGAAAATTTGAGGTGTGGTTTAGGGGGTAGAGTTGAGAGATCTTGATAACTGGAGATTGATGGAGAATCTGTGGAAAAGAGAAGGCAGAAGGGCAGCCCATTTCTGGCTTAGATATAAGAAAAGAGAAGTTTTCCCTTTGTTGAGGACTTGGTATGGCCAATTTGGAACCAGTCTGTTGTTCCCTGTCCAGTTTTAACTGTTGATTCTTGACCTGCATAGAGGTTTCTCAAGAGGCAGGTCAGGAGGTCTGGTATTCCCATCTCTTGAAGAATTTTCCAGTTTGTCATGATCCACACAGACAAGGGCTTTAGTGTAGACAATAAAGCAGAAGTAGATGTTTTTCTGGAACTCTCTTGCTTTTTCCATGATCCAGTGGATGCTGGCAGTTTGACTTCTGGTTCCTCTGCCTTTTCTAAATCCAGCTTGAACATCCAGAAGTTCACGGTTCACATATTGCTGAAGCCTGGCTTAGAGAATTTTGAGCATTAGTTTACTAGTGTGTGAGAGGAGTACAATTGTGGAGTAGTTTGAACATTCTTTGGCATTGCCTTTCTTTGGGATTAGAATGAAAACTGACTTTTCCAGTCTTGTGGCCACTGCTGAGTTTTCCAGATTTGCTGGCATATTGAGTGCAGCACTTTCACAACATCATCTTTCAGGATTTGAAATAGCTCAACTGGAATTCCATCACCTCCACTAGCTTTGTTTGCAGTGATGCTTCCTAAGACCCAGTTGACTTTGCACTCCAGGATGTCTGGCTCTAGCTGAGTGATCACACCATTCTAATTATCTGGGTCATGAAGATCTTTTTTGTATAGTTCCATGTATTCTTGCCACTGCTTTTTAATATCTTCTACTTCTGTTAGGTCCATACAATTTCTGTCCTTTACTGTGCCCATCTTTGCATGAAATGTTCCCTTGGTGTCTCTAATTTTCTGAAGTGATCTCTAGTCTTTCCTATTCTGTTGTTTTCCTCTATTTCTTTGCATTGATCACTGAGGAAGGCTTGCTTATCTCTCCTTGCTATTCTTTGGAACTCTGCATTCAAATGATTCCAAATTGGGAAATGAGTACATTAAGGCTATAAATTGTCACCCTGCTTATTTAACTTCTATGCAGAGTACATCATACAGCTGCAGAGTACATGCAGAAAAACCAGGCTGGATGAAGCACAAGCTGGAATCAAGATTGCTTGGAGAAATATCAATAACCTCAGGTATACAGATGACATTTAAAACTCAACATTCAAAAAACTAAAATCATGGCATCTGGTCCCATCACTTCATGGCAAATAGATGGAGAAACAATGGAAACAGTGACAGACTTTATTTTTTTGAGCTCCAAAATCACTGCTGATGGTGATTGCAGCCATGAAATCAAAAGACATTTGCTCCTTGGGAGAAGAACTATGACAAACCTAGACAGCATATTAAAAAGCAGAGACAGCACTTTGCCAAAAAAGGTCCATCTAGCCAAAGCTAAGGTTTTTCCAGTAGTCATGTATGGATGTGAGAGTTGGACTGTAAAGAAAGCTGAGCATGGAATGATTGATGTTTTTGAACTGTGGCATTGGAGAAGACTCTTGAGAGTCCCTTGGACAGCCAGTCCATCCTAAAGGAAATCAGTCCTGAATATTCATTGGAAGGACTGATTCTGAAGCTGAAGCTCCCATACTTTGGCCACCTGATGCAAAGGACTGACTCATTTGAAAAGACTCTGATGCTGGGAGGGATTGGGGGCAGGAGAAGTGGACGACAGAGGATGAGATGGTTGGATGGCATCACTGACTCGATGGACACGCGTTTGAGTGAGCTCCGGAAGTTGTTGATGGACAGGGCGGCCTGGTGTGCTGCACTCTTTGTGACTCTTTGGGTCACAGAGTCGGACACGACTGAGTGACTGAACTGAACTGGTGTGGCCAATACTGGCATGGGCATGGGCGTGAGTAGGGCAGTGTCTAGGTGTGTCCAGAAGTTCATCCATCCTGAGGATATGGATGGATGGCACTGTTTGGATAAGGAAACTGAGAGTCTTGCCTGAAAAAGCCGTATTAGCCAAGGTCAGACCAGACAGAGGCAAACTCGGGAGAGAAATCAAGGAACAAGTTGGGAAGATGACAGGAAGGGGTTCACAAGCCACATGGAAAGTGACGCAGGTGCGGGTTACAGACCAGGAGTTCATTCAAACGGTTAAATCTGATGCCTGGGAGATGCCCTGGGGGAGCAGCAGAGATGGGAATAGGTGGACATGGGCTTTGGAAAGCAGAGTCTAGATTGCAGAAGAGGCCGCTCAGGAGAACGCCAACCACTGCACTGAGGATGGAGCCCGGGAAGGACAGAATTTAAGGTGATGGCAGAGGAATGGAAGCCTGACAGTGACAGAAATTACCAACCATAGCCAGGAGTTGGGAGTCATGGAGCAGAGGGAAAGTTCCAGAAGTAAAGAAGAGGTCACAAGTGTCAACACTCCTGGGGAACAAATAAGGACAGGAACTGAAAAAGTGCCGTTGTCTAAGCTTGCTGGTGACATTAGTGAAAGTGACTTTAGAGATGGGGCAGGGGCAAAGAGAGAGGCAAGGGCATGGAGCAGGGAGCCCTGCTGGTGGAGGCGAGGAGGCACAAACCCTCCAAGCACACAGCCTCGGGGTGTCTGATTCCTCATCCAGTGTTCTTTCTCCTCTGCCAGTGTGTCTGGGCCCTAGAAAGTTCTAGAAAGCTTATTACAGTCCAGAGGCAGGATACAGCTTTTGGTGTGATCTCTTGGATGCCCAGGAAGTTTAGGAAAACCAGCAGAGTTTCAGTTAAGTAGCCCATCTAAGTGAGCATACCTGATGCCAAGAATATATTATAAGGGATTCAAAGCTATTCCTGCGATTCTTTGAAAGGGTTTATTGAGAGTTAGGGAGAGGAGCAGAGCAACTGAGAACTTCTCCCTTGGCCTCCCTGACCATGTTCTTCTGCTCTGTATCAAGTGGCCCCCCAGAAGGGGGCCCGGGCTGCTGGTTCCAGCCTTCTGGTCGACCTTGCTCTGCTGTGGGTGAGAGGAGGCTGGCTGCACGCCTGGTGGGGAAACGCCATTGGCTGGTTTAGTCACTCGCCTCCACACTTTCACATCCTCTATCAACACCTGCACACTTCAGTGGTGACCACATGCACTCTTCCTGTTTATACGGAAAGTGCCATTCAGAAAGCTTGCCAGGGAGAAGAGAGCTGCACCCTCAGCCTCAGAAGGAAGACGTTGAGCAACTTAATTTGGGAGAAAAAGAAAAAGAGCGTGTGTGTTGAGAGGTAAGATCAAGCCAAAGAGATCTGACTCTCTGGGCCACCTTGGGTGGAAAAGAAGTGACCCTCCCATTGCAGCCTTCAGGGGGTGACTCAGAGGAGCCTGGCCCAATCTCCTCAGGGCCCAGTGGTGGGGATTCTCAATCTGCCCCATAGACAGAACCCAGCCTCGGTGAGTGGCCACACCAGCTAGGGAAGCAGATGTGGAATGTAGTCCAGAAAAGTCACAGAATTCACAGTGGAGGGGGCTTATAGAGAAGGCACAACCTGGGTGTGAGTGCATGCACCCACCTTTGAGATGCTGGCTGGGCCTGTGGGCGTCAGGAAGAGTGTGTCTGATCCCTGTGTAGGCCATTGGCTAAGCGGTCTCAGAACCCTGGGCCCAGGAGGGATCAAGTGTGCAAGGCTCACCCTGAGGCCACCACCAGTCCTGAAGAAGGGCTCAGGCCACCTCATGGGCTGGGGCTGACAGCGCTCTGTGTATTCCTTGCACAGCACATCATCACAGCTCAGTGCTGGTCTAAGTGTGCAGAATGGAGTCTGTGTCCAGACTCTGCTTCTAGCTCCCCGTGCCACCTCTGCAGTGTGAGCTAAGCGATAATGGAATCGTATATGTGTGTGCATGTGAGTACACCTGTCATGCACATGTACATGCAGCATTATGTTTATAGACGGGCATACACATGTGTGACATATAAAGACTCATACATAATACAAAATAGCAATAGCGACCATATTTTTGAAACTAGAGAGTTTATGGTGTGATAAAAGATTTTCTTCCTTAAGATGTAAACTCCTCGCTATTCAGGTCTTACAAATATAAAAGTGAAATCATGTTTGGATATGTATTTTATAATCCCTTTTATTCAGAGGGGTGAAAATCCCAGGGGATGGGAACTGCTCAAGTAGTCCAGGGCCTGATAGTGCAGCAAGAATTAGCTAAAGGCTAGATGTTAACTCACACCCACATCAACAAACAGATAGTAGCATGCTCATTCTTTGAGCTTTGAGTGTACACACTGAGCCCTCAGTTAAGAAAATCATGCTCTCTGCCCACAGCATCGGGCTGTGGGTGCAAAACTAAAGAAGTGTGCCCCCCCCCTTATGTAGGGCTCTCAAGCTTTCCCACCTCATGACAGCGAGGTTCTTAGAGCACTAGTAACACAAAGACTCGGTATGTTCAGGTTTTGGTTTTTGTTTCTGTACTGCTCTTCCCTTGCTGTGGGCATTACCCGAACTTTCTGTTCAGTTATGTCACGCATATTTTTATTTATGTTGCATTGGGGAATGGAAAGTATATTCATTGCTCATTGGCTAGACTCCTGGGTTCTCATCCCAACTCTAACGCTTCCTTTGGCTTTGGGCAAGTCTCTACACCTGCATCTACAGTTCCAGCATCTGTAAATTGGGTTCAGTAGGAGCCCCTACAATAATCGTCTCCATCTAAATAAGATTAGATGAATTAAGACATACGAAGCGCTTAGGAGAGTGATGTACTGAAAGGGCCTCCTAAGTGTTAGTGGCCGGCATTATCGTTATTGTCACCATGTTTTGTGCAGTTAAGCTTTCAGATGTGAAGGGAAATGGTAGGAGGAAAAGATCGGTAGTGGGAAAGGGGGCTGTGTGATTGGGTGTTTAGGGAGACACATACGAAGTCAGAGCAATAACACCAACACGCAGTCCTTTACCTGCAGGGTGTCGTGAGCAGATGGGGAAGGAGCAGGGGCAGCCCTCCACAAGTCCCCCTGGTGAGAGGAACAAGCGCTTGAATTCAGCAAATTTGATTCCACGAGCTCTGGAGCTCTTACACATGCTGTATGTCCATGTGCACAGCAGCCAAAGGCAGACAGGTGTAACTGTGACATCCAAGTGATGGTAAATGGCCTGTGTTTAGTGCCTCTCATGTGGAAAGCTTGTGCTCCCGTGTTACACACCTTTGCTCATATCGTTGCTCAGATCCCTTGTGTGATGGTGCCTATTGAAGAAGAAAGCTGAGAGCTGGTCTAAGCATGCAGACTCTGCTCCTAGCTCCCTGGGTCACCTCCACAGTGTAAGCTAAGTGGTAAAGGAATGCAATGGGTGAGGAAGATGAGTCCCAGGAAATTAAGAACCAGATTCAAAGTCACACTGAGAGTTAAAGCTGTGGCGGGAGCGGGATGCTGATCTCTAATTTCCAAACCCTCTGTTCTGCTCTGTGGTTCAGGGGAAGAACCCCTAGGCTTACACCCAGCCTTTTGACTTTGACAGCTGTGGGACTACTTCAGTAAGTCATTTTTTCTTCCACACTTTGGTATCTTTATTTGTAAAGGGGGTAAAATAACCTGCTCTACTTAGTTTGTAGGGTTTTATGAGATTTCAGCCAAGCTACATATGTAAAATGCTATTAAATAGCATATATAAAATGCTATTAAATTGTAAAATGTTACATATGTAAATGCGATGTAAAGTGCAATTGATCTACAATGTTTCAAGTATACAGCAGAAAGATTCAGTTATATATGTATCTCTCTCTTTCCATATATACATATGCATTGTATGTATATACACTTTTTCAGATTCTTTTCTGTTATTAACCAATAGACTTTGAATATGCTATACAGTATGTCCTTGTTTATCTATTTTATATATCGTAGTATGTATCTGTTAATCCCAAACTCCTAATTGACCTTCCCTCCTTTCCCCTTTGGTAATGATAAATTGTTTTCTATGTCTGTGAGTCTAATTCTGTTTTGGAATGAGTTTATTTGTATCATTTTTGTAGATTCCACATCTAAGTGATATCATGATATTTGTCTTTCTTGGTCTGACTTACTTCATTTAGTATAATAACTTCTGGATCTACCCATGTTGTTGCAAATGACATTATTTTATTCCTTTTGTGGCTGAGTAGTATTCCATGTGTATATGTACTGTATCTTCTTCATCCACTCATCTACCAATGGATAATTACATTGTTTCCTTGTCTTGCCTATTGTAAATAATGCTGCTATGAATATTGGGGTGCATGTATCTTTTCAAATCAGAGTTTTCATCTTTTCCTGATATATCCCCAAGGGTCAGATTGCTGAATCATCTGGTAACTCTATAGCTATTATATTTCTGATTTATGTAAGAAGAAATGTTGAAAGCAACACTCAGTGACGTGAAAAGAAAAGGAAAGTACAAGTGATGTAGTTTCTTCATAATACATCATTAAGTATGATTTAACTTATTCTTTCAAATGGCTACTTTGCACTCTCTGATACTGACATTCCTTAATTCATTAAACTAGACTCATATATGGAAAATTAATTTATTTCCATTTTAAAATATTCCAAATTAAACTGCAGTGATTGTTCTACAAATCCTTTAGTGCCATCATTTTAATCAGTTCTTTTAATTTTTGCAAACCTGATAAGCAAATGGCATTACTCCATTGGTTTTATTTGCTTTTCTTGATTATTAGTGAGTTGAAAACCAGTGTTTTAAAACATAGCTTCATAAAAGATGAAACACATTATCCTTCATTTAGCAAACAGTCAGAATTCCTTTTAAAGTGAAATAGCCTCATTTTTCTCATGATTAAAATACAAGCAGGTATTTGTGTGCAAACATAGACCTATTAAAAAGCACCTTGCACAAATATTTCTCTTTATAGTTTTTATCGGTGCTAAAAATGGGGGATTATAATGAATACAAGACAACCAGACTCCTGCAATAACTAATAAACATGACAATTTGATTTATTGCTGTTCCTCTGCTGTAGCCCGTTGACAGGTTCTTTTTTTTTCTTTCTGGAAAAATTACCAGGATTTAAATCTCTATCATATGGCACTTAATTCAATCGACAATATGTTACCAATTAGATTCTGCTTAAACTACCATCCGCAGGCAGACCATGAAGCACGTTAAGGAGGATGACAATCAGATAACTAGTAAAACACTCTGTGGCGGCTTTCTCAGGGCCGAGGACAACACTGAGATGATGGATAGTAAGCGAGAAAGGGCCAGTCGAGCATTTTCTTTCTCCCGTCTCCCCCAAAGAAATTGTCTCAAGTTCTCCTAAAAGCATACGGGAGTTTGTGTTGGTGGTTCTATCAATTTGCTGTTTGCTACCCCTCTTCCCTCCATCCTCCTTTGATGATAAAAAGGCATTCTTACTCCCAGATCCTCTCCAACATGGTGATGCCTAACTTCAGCTCAGTGGTCCTGTCCCACTGAGTGATGTGTTTTAGGGTTTCACCTTTCTCCCAAGTCCTGGATGTTGACCACAGTAAGAGAGAACTCTTGGAGTGAATTGATCCTCCTCTTCTTTTTCTTGGGGAATCTGGCTCATCAGACCACGCTCTTGTTGCAAGGGAAAGAAACCACATTGAGTTGTGCCGAACAACAAGACCATCTTTTTTTGTTTGTTTGTTTTTTAATTGGAGGATAATGGCCTTACAATGTAGTGTTGGTTTCTGCTGTACAACAGTGTGAATCGGCCATATGTATACATTTATCCCCTCTCTCTGAGCCTCCCTCCCCCCTCCCCCCACCTTACCCCTCTTGGTCATCACAGAGCACCAGGCTAAGCTCCCCGTTATACAGCAACTTCCTACTGGGTATCTGTTTTACCCATGGGAATCTATATATTTCAATGCTATTCTCTCAATTTGTCCCCCTTCTCCTTCCCGCATTGTGTCCACAAGTCCTTCCTCTGTGTGTCTATTCCTGCCTGGCAAATAGGTTTATCAGTACCATTTTTCTAGATTCCATATGTGTGTGTTAATAGATGATATTTGTTGTTCTCTTTCTGACTTATTTCACTCTGTACAACAGGCTCTAGGTTTGTCTACCTCAGTTCAACTACTCAGATTCATTCCTTTTTATGGCTGAGTAATATTCCATTGGACATAGGGTATCTCTTCACGGCTGCTCCAGCAAAGCACAGCCACTGCTCCTTACCTTGGACGAGGGATATCTCCTCACCAACGCCCCTCCTGACCTTGAACATGGAGTAGTTCCTCTAGGCCCTGTCGTACCTGTGCCGTGCTGCAATTCATGGGGTCGCAAAGAGTTGGACACGACTGAGCAACTGAAATGAACTGAACTGAACTGAATATTCCATTGTATATATATGTACCACAGCTTCTTTAGTCATTCCAAAAAAGTCATCTTTTGAAACAGTTTTGGAGGCTGATCAGGCTTAAAGAACAGCAACTAAGGAGATCTGAAAGCCAGGCAGCCAGAACAAGTAAGATACCAGTAAGAACCATGGCAGTAGAAACGTGGGCATGGGCTGGGCCATGTAATGTAGCCATCACTGTAGCAGATAAGACCTCAGCTGTTCCCATGTTGGCACACCACGTATATAAAGTATAGGATCCCAGGAAGGGGAGGGTGATGAGCTCTGTGTCAGTCACATGTCTATCCCCAGGGAAAGGTCAGTTCCATTCATTTGACTTCAAGCTATGTACAGGGAGGCCTCCCAGAGGAAGACTGGAAACACAATCGGAAGGGCTGGGTGGTTGAACGGTGACAGAGGAAAGTGACAAGTGGTTCTTGCACAACAGTCTCTGAGTGGAAGCTGCCGGTTGTCACTGGGAGAGAGAGTCTTTGGTGGTTTGCTTGTACAAACAAGTGCACACCAGGGAGATTCAGGAAACTGAGCCCCACTGCGTCCTGCATCCTCATTTATCCTGGTCACTTTGCTTCTACATCGGGGAACAGAGTAGACCAGAGAATTTCCTTAAGGATCTGAGCGATAAATGGAACCTCCTTGTAAATGAAAGGANCGTCTAGTCAAGGCTATGGTTTTTCCTGTGGTCATGTATGGATGTGAGAGTTGGACTGTGAAGAAGGCTGAGTGCCGAAGAATTGATGCTTTTGAAGTGTGGTGTTGGAGAAGACTCTTGAGAGTCCCTTGGCCTGCAAGGAGATCCAACCAGTCCATTCTGAAGGAGATCAGCCCTGGGATTTCTTTGGAAGGACTGATGCTAAAGCTGAAACTCCAATATTTTGGCCACCTCATGTGAAGAGTTGACTCATTGGAAAAGACCCTGATGCTGGGAGGGATTGGGGGCAGGAGGAGAAGGGGATGACAGAGGTTGAGATGGCTGGATGGCATCACCGACTCGATGGACATGAGTTTGAGTGAACTCCAGGAGTTGGTGATGGACAGGGAGGCCTGGTGTGCTGTGATTCATGGGGTCGCAAAGAGTCAGAAATGACTGAGCGACTGAACTGAACTGAACTGCCTTTCAGACTCTTTTATTGACCATGATGGCTACTCCATTTCTTCTAAGGGATTCTTGCCCACAGTAGTAGATATAACGGTCATCTGAATGAAATTCACCCATTCCAGACCATTTTAGTTTGCTGATTCCTAAGATGTTGATGTTCACTCTTGCCGTCTCCTGTTTGACCACTTCCAATTTGCCTTGATTCAAGGACATAACATTCCAGGTTCCTATGCAATATTGCTCTTTACAGCATCAGACTTTATTTCCATCACCAGCCACATCCACAACTGGGTGTTTTTGCTTTGGCTCCATCTCTTCATTCTTTCTGGAGTTATTTCTCCACTGATCTTCAGTAGCATATTGGGCACCTACTGACCTGGGAAGTTCATCTTTCAGTGTCCTATCTTTTTGCCTTTTCATACTGTTTGTGGGGTCCTCAAGGCAAGAATACTGAAGTGATTTGCCATTCCCTTCTCCAGTGGACCACGTTTTGTCAGAACT
This sequence comes from Neotragus pygmaeus, assembly GCA_006410875.1. Taxonomy (NCBI): domain Eukaryota; kingdom Metazoa; phylum Chordata; class Mammalia; order Artiodactyla; family Bovidae; genus Neotragus; species Neotragus pygmaeus. Next base: position 1,845,819 of record SJYV01005751.1, on the reverse strand, counting down.
CTCCACCATGACCTGTCCATTTTGAGTGGCCCTACACGGCATGGCACATAGTTTCATTGAGTTAGACAAGGCTGAAGAAATGGAGATTCAGAGAAGCCAGGTGACAGTCACATGGCTGGCAAGTGGTACTTATGTCTTAAACCACAGCCTGCGCTNGACCTGTCCATTTTGAGTGGCCCTACACGGCATGGCACATAGTTTCATTGAGTTAGACAAGGCTGAAGAAATGGAGATTCAGAGAAGCCAGGTGACAGTCACATGGCTGGCAAGTGGTACTTATGTCTTAAACCACAGCCTGCGCTATTCCAAGCTGTGGGACTGTGCAATCTGTAATTAATATCCAAACAGAGGTTGATTCTACTTCCAGGATCAGTGCCATAATGGGAAGGATGGTAACTAAAGCAAGTAATCATAGAAAAACAACTCTTTCTTTATTCATTTGACACATGTTTATTGGAGGCCTCTTGTGTCATACTGGACACTGGTGATAAGTGATGAAGAAGACAGAGAAGGCCCCTGTCCTCATGGAATTTACATTATGGGATGAAGGGAGAGTGGTGTATTCAGGCAAAAGAGAAGTACACAAAGGAATAAGTGATATGGAATTTTGACTCGCTTCATGAAGGAAATAAACAAACAATAAGACAGTGATGAATCAGTAAGGAAGTACTGCAAGTAACAGAAGAGTGGACTCAGTTGACTTAAACCGTAAAGAGATACATCAACTAGCAAGCCCCAGGGGAGAGCTGGTCTGATGCTGGTTAATTTAGGGGCTCAGCAGACCCTCAGTGACTCAGAATGTTTCCATCTTTCAGCTTTGCCATCTTCAGGTGTTGACCTTCATCCTCCTGCTTGTCCCCACAAGGACACGAGATGACTGTAGAAGGTTCAAGTTTAATGTTCTCACACAACACTAACCAAAGGCCAGAAGGCAGGAAAAGGGTATGTTATGTTTTTGGTCCCTTTAGATGAGTGAGGTAAAGTTTCTCAGAAGCACCCAAACAGACTTCCACCCATGTGCTATTGGGCAGAATTGTGTCATCTTCCCCTTTATAGAACAGTCACTGGCAAAGGAACAGCATTACAGTGTTGGAATTTGATGAGCAAAAAGTCAGCCTCTGGGACTGGGGAGGGCTGGCCTCTCTTCAACCACATGACAGCCTAATATGCTAAGAAATCAAAACGAGGCTGCTTGTTAGCAAGGAACAGGATGCAAGGGAGAATGGATGTTGGAATTGCGATTTGCAACCAACTGTGTCTGATACAGTGTGTCTGTTTTGAGTGAGCTAGTCAAGGAGGGCTCCATGAGAAAATAACATTTACAGCAAGAAGGAAAGAAGTTAGATGTGAAAGGTTGGGTGGGATGGGAAGAGAGAATAACATTGACATGCCCAGCCCAAGGAAAGGCATGGCAGAGAGATTTGGCTGGTAAAGAGACAAGGAGCCCTGTTTAGATTCAGACAGGTTATTACTTATACAGACACCAAAAGGAAGAGTAGCCAAAGATGCTAACTCCTAATGACCTTTGAGTAGAACATCACAGAAACAAATGGGGCCAGAGGTTAGGATGCCCTGTTGCCGAGGGGCCCACGCACTAACAGGGTGGTGGGGTGGGTGAGACAGAAAGCCTCAGACCTCAGGAGAACCCGAAGGCTAGGAGAAAAACTATCTCCTGACAGCTTTAGATAAGGAAATGAGTAAAATGTAGCAGCTCCTCACCGGCCTCCCTTTTGTTATAGGAGGATCACATGGTATTCTGCAAGACAAATTCCGCTGAAGTGCCAGCATTGCTGATATGGACTCTGTTGAGACTTGTAAGGTTGCCAGGGTGCCACAATGGAGCCACTTCCCTACATTGCAGGGACCTCCAGGCAGGCTGGACCTTGGTGCCCTGAAGGAACCCAGTGTGGTCGAACTATAGCGAGTGAATGGGACTGGGAGAGTTACCCACCATGACAGGGGTGAAATAAGCAAGCCCCAGATGCAGGCTTTCTAAAAACGTCCTAAGTGCAGTGAGAGGTCTCTGAAAGTTTCTAAGCCCGAGAAAACCCCACAGATCCTGACAGTTGGAAATCCCCACTGAGAGAACCCTGGCAGGTCATCCTTGTGCAATGCTTCTTAAACTTTTTGATCTTAGGGACTTCTGTGTTCTTCAGAGTTATTAAGTATTCAAAAGAGCTTTTAAAAATGGATTATGGAGGGGGCAGAAATTAGGGGTTTGGGGATTAACATATACATATTACTATATATAAAATAGGTAACCAACAAGCACCTACTATGTAGCACAGGGAACTATACTTAATATTTTGTAATAACCTACAAGGGGAAAGCATCTGGAAAACATATATTACTTATTTATATACATATCCTTTTTCAGATAGATGTTAATCCCTGGGCTATACACCTGAAATTAACACAACATTGTAAAGCAACTATCCTTCAATTTTTAAAAAGATGGATTATACATATTCAAGATTGAAATGAAAAAATTAAAGAATATTTACTTACTCGTTGAAAAATAACAATAAACTATGTGTTAATGTATTTTTATGAAAAATAACTACAGTTTTCAAGTAAAACTGTTTAGTGAGAAGAATGGCTTTGTTTTACATTTTTGCAAATCTGAGGTTCTTCATTCATTCTGTTATGCTATCACAGGTCATGTACCTTCTGGAAAACTCTGCTGACACTCAGGAGAGAATGAAAGTGGAAAAGGTAAATAATAGTTTAGTATTGTCGTGAAAATAATTTTGACTTCAAGTACCCTCTGAAAAGGCCTCAAGGACCCCCAGGTTATCTGAACCACACCTGGAGAGCCACTGCCTTGGAATGAAACTCACCCCTGGACGTTGACACCAGTGAAGCTTCTAGCGAGCTTTTCAGTGCTTGTATTAGCTGGAATATCAGAGCAGAGTTTGATTTGCTATACCAAGGAGACCCCCAAAATACAGTGAACTAAAGAAGATAGAATTTAGTGTCTCTTTGTTCCACATGTCATTCACAGACCTAGTTTCCTTTCACTGGTTTGTCATCCCCTAAAAGATTGTCTTCATTTAATCATGGGCCATCTGTGTTCCAGCTTGCAGGAAGGAAAACAGGAGAAAATCAGGGCAGCAATTGTGTTGTAAGCCTATGAGGCAGAAGCAGCACATAGAAATTCCACTTCAGTTTATTGGTGAAAGTTGGCTGCATGACCTCATCTAGTCACAGAAGAGGCTAGAAAAATGTATCCTTTAGCTGGGCAGCCAAGTATCCAGGAAGAAAGGATTTGGGGACTAACCAGCAGTCTGCAGTACCTCACTTTCAAATATGAATAGGCAGTGATGTAAGTCCATTTGAGAAAGCCATAAAATGAAAAAGAAGAGGAAAACAAAAACAACTAAGCAAAACGAAAACAAAAGAACACAAAAAACCTGGCAGAATCAAAAACGAGGCAAAGAGCATCGAAAATCTAAACCAACTAACCAAGCAACACTATAACTGACATTCTCAAGTAAAGGCAAAGAACCTTGAAAGATGCATGACATGAGAACAGATGCTATTAAGAAAAATAGGTAGAGATGAAAGGTGTTTTCCCTTAAAATCGAGATCAAGGTAAACAGGCCCACTTCAATCACTTCTATTCGATATTAGGAGGTCTTTGCCAGTACAAAGCTATAACAGGCACAGAAAAATAAATAGGAGGCATACAGATAGGAAAAGATACAGTATAACTGCTTTTATTTATTGTATATGAAGAAAATCCTAAATGTTTTGGAAGGAAACAATTAGAACCAATAAGTGAGTGTAGCAAGGATGTAAGGTTGATAAACAAACTGAAAGATGGAAATTGAAAATTAAAAATACCCTTTACAATAGCATCAAAAAAATGAAATACTTAGGGATAAATTCAATACCACATGTCCAATAAAAACTACAAACATTGCTAAGAAAAAATTTTAAAGACCCCTAAAGAAATGGAGAGATCCACCATATTCATTGAATAAAAATTCAATGTTATTAAAATATCAATTTTCCTCACATTATAGATTCAAAGCAATCCCCCCAAAAATTCCAGCAAGCTTCTTCTGGATAAAAATTGATAAGTTAACTCTAAAATGTAAATAGAATTGCAAAGGACCTAAAATTGGCAAAACTATTTTGAAAAAGAAAACAAAGATTTAGTGTATATGGAGGATATCGTGTCCATTCATCCATAAAGCTACAGTAATCTAGAAGATGTGGTATTCATTCTCAACAGAACAGAATAGAGGATCCAGAAATAAACCCACATATCTGTAATCAGTTTGTTTTTTTTTTACAAGGATGACAATGTGATTCAATGATCAATGGATTGTCTTTTCAAAAAATGACACAGGAGTAAGTGAATATCCATATGGAAAAATGAAAGTACTTTACCCCAATCCTTCTCCACACACAAAAGATAACCTGAAGTGAATCATGGACTCAAACATAAAAGCTAAATTCATAGAACTTCTAGAAGAAAAGCAGGACAAAATCTTCAAGACTATGGTAAGAATTTCTTCAGTCCAGTTCAGTTGAGTCACTCAGTTGTGTCCGACTCTTTGCAACCCCATGAATTGCAGCACGCCAGGCCTCCCTGTCCATCANTGCAGTAGTTTGAGCGTTCTTTGGGATTGCCTTTCTTTGGGATTGGAATGAAAACTGACCTTTTCCAGTCCTGTGGCCACTGCTGAGAAATGATGATCCCAGCAATCTTCGGAAAGGCAAGGAGTGTAAGTGGAGGCATCGCAATCTCAAGCTGAGAGGAGGAGGAAGGATGGTGTGATGCAGGATGCAGGAAGTTTAGGGTTTGGTGGTGGGAAATGGCAGTCAGGTCAGACGGTTTCTCAGTTAAGTAATCACAACCATGTAGGGTCATTGGTTGAGAGGCGGGAGGAGGAGGAGGAAGCAATAAGATGTCTTGGGGAGTGAAAGCAAAGCTACCAGAGAAACAGCAGGACGGCTGGGCAGAGTCAAGCTCACTGAGGTCTGTGAGCATTAGTATCCAGTGACCTGCTCAGCGTCGAGATTCTCTGCAGCCACGGCCAGCTACTCACGCCAGGCTTGAGGAATGTGGATGGCTGACTGATTCCAGTGTTGGGATTTTGCCTCATGGGTTATGACAACAGAAAGAAGAGAAGGGTGGGTAGAGGGACTGACTGCCAGGAGTGGACCTCAGAATCCAGGCTGGGTTAAAACGAGGAGGGGGGCAAGTCAGCAAGGGCTTAATGGCTAGTGAGAAAGTGGTACCCGACAAGGAGGTCTCAATGAGCTTGAAGTGTGGGCACAACAGGACCTGAGAAGTAAGTTGGAAGGACAGGAGGTGGCGTTTGGACTAAGAGATTTCAGAGGAGGTGTAGGTTTCTGGTGAGGATGAGGTTCAGGAAGATGGATTAAGGAACAGATAGTGACAAGCTGGGGAGAAGGTAGATGGATCGCAGGAGCTTCAATAAAGAAGGAAAAAAGAAGTTGGAAGCAAGGACTCTTGTCTCCCCTCCAAGCTGCAAGGTGTTCAGGGTGTGAGAGAAGAAAAGCCTTCAACTGAACAGGCTTCAGGAGGGGCTTCCACGTGGGACCAGTTGCTCCCAACAGAGGGGAAGATAAGAAAGGGGTCTGCCCGCCACAGGCTGGGAACCCCAGGGGGCCCTGTAGGAGGGCCGGGAGGACTGGGGGCCAGGGTGGGATTTGGGTCCATAGGAGGGATGCAGAGGGGTGAAAGTCAGAGTGACCTGGGGTGACTTCTGGTGGAGATGGAGGTGAAAGAGGAGTGAGGCTGGGGACTGGTCTGGGGGTTTGGGGGTCGGGCTCTCTTCCTGTCCCGATGCTCCCTTCCCTCCATGGCTGGCCTTCCTCGGCAACAGCTCTCAGATCCTGCTGCTGGAGGTGCCCAGGCATGGTCCCCTGCTCCTCTTCCTTTCCTGGGTCTTCTGTGCTGCAGCAGGACCTGTCTTCCCTGCAGAAGGCAGCCACCTCAGCCCTGGATCGTTCATGTATTGGCTTGTTGGTCCCCCTCGCCCTGAAACCTCTGGAGGCCACCCTGATTTCCCTTTGAGCGCGCTGTGCTTAGACCTCGCAGTGCTCCAGGCGGCACTCCCCAGGCTCCTGCTTGATTAAACTGAACTCATTCAGGAGGGGAGAGGGGAGGGAGGCATGCTTAATGAGCCCCTTTTGCATCTAGGCGTTTGTTAGACCATTTTAAATGTTTGTGGTTTCTCTAGCGGAGCACTGGCACTCAGCAAATGTTAAAGGTTATTATTTAATCTTCCTAACACCTCACTGGATAGATATTAACTATTCTATGTAGTCACGTGTTTCTTGAGTGCCTGCTGTATATCAGGCACTACGTTAGACTCCTTTAATACTAAGTGTTTACGAGTGTGCTGGTCCATCTTAGTTTAATCCCAGATCCATTCTGCCCTGCCTGTAGGTAGGGAGACCAGTCATTTCATGTGCATCCAGCCAGCTTGCCCACTACTTCCTGTGAGTTAGGCCTGTGGGAGGCTCTGGTAGCAGACGGGGTGAGATAGAAACTGAAGTGGTTCCTCCTCGCTCCTCCCTTGCTTTGGGCTGGGTTTCTGGCAGTAGCACATCTACCACACAGGGCCACCCCTTCCTTGCAGTTCTAGCTCTTAAGGGACTTTGGTAACAATATTCCCCTCCCTTCCTCGGTCTCTAAAAGGTCACAGATAGTGTAAAGGGGGCAACTCTGTTGGAGAGAAAAGACAGTGAACTTGAGAACCAGGAGACATAGGTCCCAGCTTTGTCCCTCTTGCCAGTTCTGTGACCTAGAGCAACATATTTGCCTCAGTTTCCTCCTCTGCTAAATGGACATGGGAGAACATACCTTTCATGTTCAAAAGTCTTGCACGGAATCACCTCAGGATTTGTGCAGATGTTAGTTGCTGTTATAATCACATCCAACCTTGTCCCCAGGGCAGGACGCCCCCATCACACAGGACCTTTTCTTCTCGCTTCCTCAGAAATGCAGGCACAACCAGGAGTGATGAAAACGTTGCACCTTGGTTGGATGCCACACACAACTGACTCTTTACATAAAAAAGGACGAAAAAATCATGAAAATCACACCAGCTCCCCTCCCCTAGAATTTATTTTTTAATTTTTATGCTTCTCCTTTTTTCAGGATTGTTGAATAAGCAAAAATCTTCAACTTTTAAAACACCATGTGGAAAAAGAGAAGGATGCGGTCTGGGAAGCGCTGACAAAGCCTTGATAAGGTCTCTGATTCACCTTCACTCTCTGAGGTGGAGTCAGGGACGGGGGCAGGGAAGGCTGGAGGCTGGAGGGCTGGGGGCACGGTACAGATCCGTTCAGACAGCTGAATGCAGTTCTGGGAGGTGCTTCTTCATTTCCCCTGAAGCCTGGAGGGACCTGGCACCAGCCAAGCAGAGTAATATGGGTTTTTTTTTAAAGGGGGGCTTTGTGATCAGCTGAAACTGAGAGGAGGATGCTGGTCCTTGGAGTGTGTGCAAAGAGGAAGCGATCTGAGCCCAGTGGGCGTTCATTGAACACACAGTATGTGTGAGTCCGTGGGTCAGAATCTGAAGAAACAAAGGTGAAGTAAGCATGATTCTTGCCCCGAGGAGCTTTCCGTCTGGCGAAAGTATCTAGGTATAACAGGGTGGGATGTGGATTATAAGCCATGGAAACTCGTCAGTCATGGCCCAGGAGTCTGTCCTGGAATAGAGAGGGTCTTGCTGGGGTCAGGCCTCAGCTCTGGAGAGAGTGAACGTCCTACAGTTGCAGTCCTCTGTTGGGGAATGAGGAACAGGGAGTGGGCCCATTCTGGAGACTGGTCAGCGGGAACTGGGGTCCTATGCTCCAGGGACTTGGGGACTCCACGCAGACCTGGGACCAAGAGCAGTGCTCCTTGTGGCCACTAGGAGGAGCCAGTGTCCTCGAGTGGACTGCAGGGTGGCCTCTCTAGGGAGAGGGAGCGTTCAGCAGGAGGCCAGGGAGAGCCCCAGAGGCCTGACAGGAACACCTCCCCTTTGACCTGGGCTCTGTCACCTCCCCTCTGACCTGGCTGCCTCCTCTGTCACACTCAGGGTGGTGGGGGCAGTGGGGTACCAGGTTCTGTGGAAATGGGCAGATTGAGGGTAAATCAGAAGCAAATCTAATCACCCCCCAACCCAGAGGAGGAGCAACTTGGGGGGCAGTTTTTAGCCAGGCCATTCTACCCACCTGAGCCTCAGTTTCTCCATCTGTAAGATGTGGGGATTCGATCAGCTGGATGATTTTTGAGGCCCTCTGCCACGGTTGAAGAAAGGATTCCGTAACCATGGGGCTCCTACCATCCGTGGCTCCCAGCAGCGCCCCTTCCCCTGGACCCCTGGCCTTCCCTGATTCCTGCAGGTGCACAGTGCAGAGCGTCCTGCCCCTACTTCCCCCTCCGTAGCCCCCAGTTCAGGGGCAGTTCCCTGCGGCGGGGACTGTCGTGAGAGGCAGCATCCCTGGGAGACTGGGGACCGTACTCTGAGATCCTCGCTACTCTGTCAGTATCTCATTTGCAAGCACAGCCTGCTTCCCAGCTGACAACCAGACCCCCCTGCCTGCATCTGAATGCACCCAGGCTGAACTCTCCACACCGATTCTAAGCTGCTCTTGTTCTGTGCTGTTCTTCCCAGGGACGGTCCTGCCACTCTGCCAATCACCCTGACGTGAGGTGTGGGTATCAGCATCAACCTGTCTCTTCTCACATTTCATTTTCTCATATTCACCAAAAGTCCAGGCAGTCTACCTGGAATGTGCCACCTGGGAATGTTCTCACTCCCTGCCACCCCTGCCCTGGTTCAGCCCATGTTGTTTCTTTCCGGAACTGGTCTGTCTCTCTGACTCCAGTCTGTCCTCTCTCTAATCTATCATCCATCTGTGTTGCTGCCAGAGAGCTCTTTCTAAAACACAAATCTGATTATGCACATCTCTGCTTTAAAATCTTGGCTGTAGCCTTGTGGCCTAAAGATAAATCCAAAGTCCTAACGAGCTTCCAAGTCCATTCATGGTCTGACCCTTGCTTCTGCAGCCAAGTGCACTTCCCAGCATGCTCCTTGATCCATCCACACCACACTTTGCCCCACCAAGTAACCCATGTTCTTTCAGGGTTATTGCCTTAGCAGACATCACCCCCTCAACCAAAAATTCTGACCCTGATTTTTGCTTGGTGAACTTGGGCTCCTCCTTGAAGTCTGATCTCAAAGCTGTGAAGCTTTCCCAGTTTCCCAGGCATATCTCTACTATCTGTCTGCCTCCCCCACTAGACTGTAAGCCCCTGTTTAGCTCTGTATCTCCATATCTAATCAATGCTTGATGTGTGGCAGCGATTCAATACAGGAGTCTGAATGAATGAATAAATATATGAATGGCCTGGGAAATCGCACGCTGGGTTGAAATCTTCTTTTTTCTCTGCTAGAGCCCATTAAGAAAAGAAAAGGCAAGAGCGGTAAGAAACGAGGTGGGGAAAGTTGGGGAGGCCATTCCAGCTGGGTCCTGTGGATCAAAAGAGTTTGGATTTCTTTTTTCCTTACTGGATCTCGGGTCCACAAATTTAACCATTCAGCTCACACTCTTAGAGTGATCTAGTAGCATCATCCTCAGCCTTCTAATTTGACTATTTTTTTGATGTCTTCCCTCACACTCAGTGAGAACCCACCAACATTTATCTCATGTGAATCTTCCATTCTCCCTGCTCCTGTTGGATTGACAAAAAAAACTCGTTTGGGTTTTTCCGTAACAGCTTATGGAAAACTCCCAAAGAACTTTTTGGCCAACCCAATAAAGAAGAATTTGAGTTTCATTCTCAAAGCAATAAGTCTTCAGAGATTTTTAAGCAAGGGTGTGACATGATCTAATTTTCACCTCATAAAGATTGCTCTGTCTCCTCTGTGGAAAATGCATCATAGGGGACACAATGGAGCTGGAACACCAGATAGAGGCCACCAAAGTGGCCCAGATGCCCAGCGGCGTTAGCTGGAGAGTGAGAGTGGAGGCAGACAAAGTGTGCAGGTCAGTGTAGGTTTGGGAGGGGGAGCAGATCAGGTGGGTGGGTTGGTGCGTGAGTTGTGAGGATTAAGAAAGAAAAAGAGGAGGGGGGCATAAATTAGGAGTTTTGAATTAACATATATAAACTACTGTATGTAAAAAAGATAATCAACAAGGACATACTGTATAGTACTGGCAACCCTATACTCGGTATTCCATAATAACCTATATGGGAAAAGAATCTGAGAAAATAATATAACTGAATCATTTTGCTGTACACTTGAAACTGACACAACATTGCAAATCATCTATATTCCAATAAACAAAAAGGATTCAGTAGTGAAGGTTCCAGAACTTCAATATAGAAGGGTTTGGGGAGCAGTCGTTTTTGGAAGGGGAGCCAGGGACCATTTAGCAATTGTGTGCATAGCAAGCACTGTTCTTATTTAGACTGTTTATCTGGGGCAGGTGAAGAAGGATGCTTAGGGGTGTAATGGAGAGGGCAGTTTTGGCCCTCCAAATTACTTCTGAATACCATCACAGGCCACAGGGCCTTTGCATGGAAGGCTCTCACTCTAGCCTCGCTGGAGAGAGAACCTCTGCACGCCTCTCCCACCATTACTCTGTCATGCTCTTTTACTTTCTTTGTAGCATTTATCAGCATGTTGGCATCGTTCTCTGGTATAGCCCCTTTCTGGAGCTTTTGGTGCCTTTTCAAGGCTCCTCTCTGTCAACTACAAACTGGCACTCGCCATGGGCCCTTACCTGCACAAGGATTAAGTCACACGCTGCTGTAGTTGCTAACTGTCAACCCTGAAAGGCGCTCAGGGTAGAGAGCAGAAATGAGGCACTCTGCGCTGGGAGTTAGGTATTTTCGGGAGCCGATTTCAAGAGCCCAATTCTTGTATCTCTCATATCTAGAAAAGTACTAAAATTCTTCATGGTGACGACGGCTCCTCATGACTACCAGAAACTTTCTGGAAAAATATGTGCTTGATTGCAGGTATTCCCGCTTCACCAAAATGGTATATATACTGACCTTTCACCCCCAGCCTCTTTGGAACAGTTTCTCAGAGCTATCTGAGCTGCTGTCTCCTGGGCTGCAGTCCTCACTTTGCGCGAAATTAAACAACTCGCGGCTCTCACGTTGTGCATTTTTTGTAAGTTGACATTCTCCCTGCTGGGGGACCCAGGCAGGTTGGACAACTGAGCAAAACTGGGCTTTGTGAGGGACTGGTGCCAGTGCCGCATCCAGGCGCATCCAGGGCGGGAGGACGGTGGCCGGCTCGGCAGTCAGGCTGGAGCACGTCTAACCCCAGAAGGTGGTAACTGTCCCCTCCCCCAGCTCAGCCAGCTGCTGGCGGGGAAAGCTGGGGAGGAAGAAGGCCTGGTGATTAAGAGCTCCGGTTTTCAGGGCTGGGGCCAGGGGGCACGCCCCCTGGGTGACATTTTCTCGCATTGTGTCCTCAGAACAAAAACGAGTCTTATTTGAGGAGCTGGAGCGGGGCGGGGGCAAGGGGCCGAGTGGAATCGTGGCTCCAGGGAACGGCGATTACTCATCAAAGGCCAGGGCTGCCCGCGTCTTTGTGTGCCCTGCGCAGCCCGCCCGTGCCTGGCCACAGGCCCTCAGCCATCGACTCCCCCGCGTCCGACCTCCCAAGAGCCCGGCTGGGGATCGTGTGTGGGCAAAGAGCCGCTGCAGGCACGGTGGGGGGAGGGGGTGTCCAGGCAGACTTCCTGGAGGAGGGGAGACGGCTAAGGAGAGAAAAATGGAGTGGGTCTCCCGAGATCACAGGGTGAGTGCAGGGGGAGGGCGGGACAGAACCTCTAAGGTGTCAATTCAGCCCCCGGATGGAGAGTCCTGGAGGGGTCAGGGGAGGGGGCTGCTTCCTGCTACGAGGGCTATTTTGGGGCCTGAAACAAATCAAATCCGCCGCAGCCCCCAGAGCCCCCAGCAGCTGCGCATAACAGCTGTCCCGCGGAGGGCGCTGAGGGGTGGAAGCTCGCTTCCTGTCCCCAACTGATCTCTCCCGCCGCCGGCGGGTGTGGGCTTTGGGGAAGGGGGAAGAGGAGGTGAAAGGGCGTGAGTCAGAAACCTGGGCGAAACCTGGGCCTTTTCTCCTCCTGTGCCAGGCTACTTCGGGGCTGAGACTGGCTACTCCATCTGTCTTTGAGATGCTCCTGATCATGGGAGGAGAGTCACCCCAGAAGCTCTTCCCTGCTGCCCCACCCTTCTTTGAGCCCCAACTGGGTGTCTGCCCAGGTCAAGAAATTCCCTGCCCACGGTCCCTGCCCAGAAGCTCACCCACCTCTGGGAGAGACAGGTGGGATAGGCTGGGTCCTTATCTAGCTCCCCCCGCCTCAAAAGCCAGTCACCACGCTCCTCTCCCTGGGTCTTGGTCTCTGAACTGTGATGTGTGGGTGCGAACTGCCCCAGCAGACTGANACCCACCTCTGGGAGAGACAGGTGGGATGGGCCGGGTCCTTACCTAGCTCCCCCCGCCTCAAAAGCCAGTCACCACGCTCCTCTCCCTGGGTCTTGGTCTCTGAACTGTGATGTGTGGGTGCGAACTGCCCCAGCAGACTGACCCTTCCTCCAGTGAGGGCTGGGGGCTCTGAGAGCGGGAGGGGTCTTAGCAAGGAGAGGGCAGGAACCAAGTCCTTTGTTGGAGTAGAGGCTCCCTGGAGGCTGGGGAAACATCTCCTTTCCCCAGGGCAGTGCCCAGCTGGGCGGTGTCTCTCCACCAAACTAGCTTTGATTCCTTCCTCTTGACCCACAGGGACTGGCATGTGGGAGCTCTGGGACATTGTCAGCTCCAGGGCAGGTGCTATTCAGGCTCCCCGTTGCACTGAGCAGGGAGCCCCATGCATGCACCCCACCAGGCCCACTCACCAGAACCCCAGATGTGGGCCTGTCAAGGAGCTGAAGGGGAGTATCGACCCCTCCTCCAGGGAGCCTTCTGGGACAGGCAGGAAGGAGAAGCTCTCTTTTTCTTCGGCCCACCCTGGCTCAAGGCCAGTCAGTGTCCACAAGTGTGACCAAGGCTGGCATATGCCCTGGGGCAGCCCTGTCCCTCAGGTCACAAGTCCATGCCAGAGTCCCTCGTGCCCATCTTGTGCAGAAAGAGCCCCGTTGTCCTGGGGGCATAGCTGAGGGGTGAGTTCAGAGCCCAGAGATGCGGACCACTTGACTGGTCACAGGCTTTCTGACCGCAGTAGGAGGGAGTCAGGAGAATCGCTGGACTGCTTGTTGGGGAAAGGGGCTGGTACACACAGCAGTCCACACCGAGGGGCTGGTGCACACGACATGCACACGAGCTGTAGCCCAGATACTGCCATCTTCACTCACACGGGCCCACTTGCTCACTAGGCTCTCCAACACACACACACATACACACAGAGTCTCCCTTCGGGACAGCCTCTCCTCGCCTCTTTCCACATTCTTGCCAGCAGGTGCTCTATTCTTCCCTTCCGGGAGCTATTGAAGCAGAATCTCCCCACCTTCCGAGGGTAGGGGGTGGGCTCCGGACAAGGCAACGACGAGGGGACGTGGCACCTGTCCCTGGGGGCGGGGTCGTCCCCTGGAGCCCCACCCACACTGGGCCGAGAACCCAGGTGCTTTGATGTCCTGTCTGGGTGCGCTCATGATGGGCGCTGCCAGGGTTAACAGAGATACACTGTTTCGGCCAGTTCTGCGTTCCTAAGCTTGAGTCCACATCTAAGCCGGCATCTTCCTCCAGAGCCCTCTCCCCTGATGAAATCCTCTCCCTCTCACTGAGCACCTCACCGTTTGGAAACGCCTGTCCCCTCACTGAATTCTCTTAACTTACTGAATTCCTCTCCTTTCCCACCCACAGCCGCATCCCCCTTTCCGAGACAGCAGGTCCATGTCTGTGGACCCCAGAGGGCCTGGTCTACAGCACAATCTCCATAGACGGTGCTGAAACAGTTGCACTGGTCTGCTCAGGCCCTGTCCCCCAGCCTACCCCACCCAGTACGCCCATCACCACCACACTGGCCAGGCCTGGGCCTGGGGCAGCTTTGGCACCATCCATTTCAGCAGGTTGGGCCTCCTGGCCCAGCAGGGCCCACCAGGCTTCAAGCAGACCAGGGCTGAAGAGAAGTAAATGGCCGAGCGATAGGTTGAACTTGATTCAGCTCTGAATCCGCCTCCTTGAAGGAGCATTCCCAGAAATTACTATTCCCCAGATGTGTATAAGAGACAGATCTAGTAGCNACTTGGACATCACCTGATGGTCAATAACAAAATCACACTGATTATATTCTTTGCAGCTGAAGATGGAGAAAAAACAAAACTTGGAGCTGACTGTGGCTCTGATCATGAGCTCCTTATTGCAAAATTCAGGCTTAAATTGAAGAAAGTAGGAAAAGCCACTTGGCCATTCAGGTATGACCTAAATCCCTTATGATTTTACTGTGGAGGTGACGAATAGATTTGAGGGATTAGATCTGGTAGACAGAGTACCTTAAGAACTATCGACCAAAGTATATAACATTGTACAGGAGACAATGACCAAAACCATCCCAAAGAAAAAGAAATGCAAGAAGGCAAAGTGGTCATCTGAGGAGGCTTTAAAACTTGCTTAGAAAAGAAGAGAAGTGAAAGGCAAGGGAGAAAGAGAAAGATTACCCAACTGAATGCAGAGTTCCAGAGAATAGCAAAGAGAGATAAGAAAGCCTTTCTAACTGAACAACACAAATAGAGGAAAATAATAGAATGAGGAAGACTAGATATCTCTTTAAGAAAATTGGAGCTAGCAAGGGAATATTTCATGCAGGGATGGACATGATAAATGACAGAAATGGTAAGGACCTAATAAAAGTACAAGAGATTACGAAGAGGTGACAAGAATACACAGAAGAACTATATCAAAAAAGTGTTAATGACCCAGATGACCAACATGGTGTGATCACTCACCTAGAGCCAGACATGCTGGAGTGTGAAGTCAAGTGGGCCTTAGGAAGCATTACTATGAACAAAGCTAGTGGAGGTGATGAAATTCCAGCTGAGTTATTTAAAATCCTAGAAGATGTGATGCTGTTAAAGTGCTGCACTCACTATGCCAGCAAATTTGGAAAACTCAGCAATGACCACAGGACTGGAAAATGTCAGTTTTCATCCCAATCCCAAAGAAGGGCGATGTCAAAGAATGTTCAAATTACTGCATAATTGCACTCATTTCATATGCTAGCAAAATAATGCTCAAAATTCTTCAAGTTAGGCTTCAGTAGTATGTGAACCAAGAACTTCCAGATGTACAAGCTGGGTTTAGAAAAGGCAAAGAAACCAGAAACAAATTGCCAACATCCACTGGATCATGGAGAAAGCAAAAAAAGTCCAGAAAAACATCTACTTCTGCTTCATTGACTAAGCTAATGCCTTTGAGTGTATGAAGTGAAGTCACTCAGTTGTGTCCGACTCTTTGTGACCCCATGGACTGTAGCCTACCAGGCTCCTCTGTCCATGGGATTTTCCAGGCAATAGTCCTGGAGTGGATTGCCATTTCCTTCTCCAGGGGACCTTCCCAACCCAGGGATCGAACCCAGGTCTCCCGCATTGTAGACAGATGCTTTACCGTCTGAGCCACCAGGGAAGTCTGTATGGATCACAACAAATCGTGGAAAATTCTTAAGGAGATAGGAATAGCAGACCACCTTACCTGTCTCCTGAGAAACCTGTGTGCAGGTCAAGAAGCAACAGTTAGAACCAGACATGGAACAATGGACTGGTTCAAAATTGGGAAAGGAGTACAACGAGGCTGAATATCGTCACCTTGCTTATTTAACTTATATGCCGAGTACATCATGCAAAATGCTGGACTGGATGGAGCACAAGCTGGAATCAAGATTGCTGTGAGAAGTATCAACAACCTCAGATATGCAGATGATACCACTCTAATGGCAGAACTTGAAGAGAAACTAAAGAGCCTCTTGATGAGGGTAAAAGAGGAGAGTGAAAAAGCTGGCTTGAAACTCAGCATTCAAAAAAAAATAATAATATCATGGCATCCGGTACCATCACTGCATGGCAAATAGATGGGGGAAAAGTGGAAGCAGTGACAGATTTTATTTTCTTGGGCTCCAAAATCACTGAGGATAGTGACTGCAGCCATGAAATTACAAGACACTTGCTCCCTGGAAGAAAAGCCATGACAAACCTAGACAGCATATTAAAAAGCAGAGACTTCGCTTTGCTGACAAAAGTCCATCCAGTCAAAGCTATGGTTTTTCCAGTAGTTATGTATGGATGTGAGCTTTGGACCACAAAGAAGGCTGAGTGCTGAAGAACTGATGCTTTTGAACTGCGGTGCTGGAGAAGACTCTTGAGAGTTCCTTGAACCACAAGGAGATCAAACCAGTTAATCTTAAAGGAAATCAGTCCTGAATATTCATTGGAAGGACTGATGCTGAAGCTGAAGCTCCAATACTTTGGCCACCTGATGCAAAGAGCTGACTCATTGGAAAAGATCCTGATGCTGGGAAAGATTGAGAGCAGGAGGAGAAGCAGGCAGCAGGGGATGAGATGGTTAGATAGCATCATCGACTCAACGGACATGAGTTTGAGCAAACTCCAGGAGATGATGAAGGACAGGGGAGCCTGGGGTGCTGCAGTCCATGGGGTCGAGAAGAGCTGGACACAACTTAGTGACTGAACAAGAGAGGATCCGAGCTGTGTTTAGGGAAGACAGTTAGGTGGACTGAAGGGACCAAAACAGAAGCGGAGAAAGCACTTAGGAGACTGAATCAACAGTGTGCAAAAGAGGAACAGACCTCTCCCGCCAGCCAGGCACCACGCCAAACCACAGTCTCTGTCCTCAGTGAGCTTGCAGTCAAGGGTGGGAAGCTGAGGGCCCATCAGGAACTCTCCTCTAGGGCAGAAGATGCTAAGTGCACAAATGGAACCACATGTCCAATATCAGAAGGGTCCTGATGACTTACTCAAATAGCAGCCAGTGGCTTTGGCTGGCTTCCTCTCCTTCCTCTTTTCAAGAATCAATAAATTATTTGAGATTAAGTCAGGTGGTCTTTTGTTGTTTTTCCACCTTCATTGATGAGTGAAAAATGGTCTCAGCATTCATCCCTAGAAGTAATTTGGAGTCAGCTTACCACATCACTGGGGCATTGAAACTCAAGTCAGGAGACTTGGTTCCAAGGTTTAAGCTGCAATGCCTCGTTTATTTTTAGTCTATCATGTTGTCAAAAGGCCAATCCATTGGCACTGAGGACAGCTTAGATTCAGTTAGGCTAGGGTGCAGATGCACTAATACTGCCATCCTCCCCTCTCCCCGGCTCTGCTGTGTCCCTCACCTACTCTGCAGCTCCAGTTACAGGGAAATGGGCTAATACAGCACTCCCTCCCCAGGCAGGTCAGGCAGCAACCAGGTCCCCAGAAAAACTGGATAAGAACAAAGACTCCCTTCACCATCCCTCTGCAGAGTCTACATGGGGGACTGCCAGTTCCACCTAAGTCTCTGCATCCAGCTTGGATGTTCATCCAGCTCTCATGGCTGTTAGGATAGGTTGGACCTCATAAGGACAATGGATATTCGGGTCTTACCCTCTGACTTGCTAAGATCCTGAAGCCCCCTCCTCTTTAGATTTCTTCTCTGGGTTCACAGCTGGAGGCAATGGAAACTCCTTCTCCTCCCTGGGGTGGTGGTTTAATCTCTAAGTCATGTCCAACTCTTGCAGCCCGGTGGACTATAACCCACCAGGCTCTTCTGTCCATGGGGTTCTCCAGGCAAGAATACTGGAGTGAGTGGCCATCTCCTTCTCCATCTCCTCCCTATGCCCACAGGCTGAATTTGAGTGGATTCCCTCTCCCAGTCCCTTTTCTTTCTTTGGAACCAACTCAGAAGACAGGTTTGTTTTCCAACATAAAATCTGATTGGTTCACTCCTGTCTTCAGCAACCTTCAGCGGCTCTCTATTGGCTTCAGGATAAAATCATCCTTAGAAACTGCACAAAGAGCCCTCAGTCATTCAGCTCCTGCCTGCTCTCCAAGCATCTCTCCTGCTCCTCAGCCACGTTAGACTCCAGCCTCCTGAATTTCATAGCAATAGCCCCTGAAATTTCCATGTCCCCTGCCCCACTGTGGTTTTCCTGCTCAGGACATCTTCCTCCAGCTGGTTCATCCAACCAATTCCTACTTGGTTTTCAATTCTGGGCTCAAATTTGAGCTCCTCTGTAAAACCTTCCCTCTTCTGAGCACTTACTATGTATGTGCCAGGCTCTATGCCAAGCACTATCTGTCCACCATTGTTTAATTTTCACAGTCCCAGGAGGTAAGTATTGTAATTTGTCCTACTTTCCAGATAAGAAAGCTGAGGCTTAGACAGGACAAGCAACTAGCCCAGGTGACAAAGCTGGACACAGGATTGGAGCTCACCTGCTCACTTCTTTCTTGCAGCTCCTGTCCCCAAGCAGGTTGCATCTTTTGTTCCCCCATTTCATTCCCTAAAAGCCACTCTTTTAAAATTTTAATTGAAGTATAGTTGAGTCACAGTGTTGTGTTATTTTCAGGTATACAGCATAGTAACCGATGTTGACTGTTTTTTTTCCTTTCCTTTTTTTTTTTTTTTTACAGATTATATTCCATTGTTCAGTTCAGTTCAGTTGCTCAGTCGTGTCTGACTTTTTGCAACCCCATGGACTGCAGCACGCCAGGCCTCCCTGTCCATCACCAACTCCTGGAACTCGCTCAAACTCATGTCCATTGAGTTGGTGATGCCATCCAACCATCTCATCATCTGTCGTCCCCTTCTCCTCCTGCCTTCAATCTTTCCCAGCATCAGGGTCTTTTCCAATGAGTCAGTTCTTCACATTAGGTGGCCAAAGTATTGGGAGTTTCAGCTTCAGCATCAGTCTTTCCAATGAATATTCAGGACAGATTTCCTTTAGGATGGACTGGTTTGATGTCCTTGTGGTCCAAGGGACTTTAAGAGTCTTCTCCAAATATTCCATTGTAAGTTATTACAAAATATTGGGTGTAATTCCCCATGTGCTGTGCTGTGCTTAGTCGTTCAGTTGTGTTCAGCTCTTATGACCCTGTGGACTATAACCCAGCAGGCTCCTCCGTCCATGAGGATTCTTCAGGCAAGTGGACTGGAGTGGGTTGCCCTGCGCTCCTCCAGGCAATCTGCCCCACCCAGGGATCGAACCCAGGTGTCCCTCATTGCAGGCAGATTTTTCACTGTTTGAGCCACCAGGGAAGCCCAAGAATACTGGAATGGGTAGCCTATCCCTTCTCCAGGGGAACTTCCCAATCCAGGAATCAAACTGGCGTCTCCTGCATTGCAGGCGGATTTTTTACCAGCTGAGCTACCAGGGAAGCCTGTAATTTCTCGTACTATACAGTAAATCCTTGGTNATAATGGAATGGGTGGCCTATCCCTTCTCCAGGGGAACTTCCCAATCCAGGAATCAAACTGGCGTCTCCTGCATTGCAGGCGGATTTTTTACCAGCTGAGCTACCAGGGAAGCCTGTAATTTCTCGTACTATACAGTAAATCCTTGGTGCTTATCTATTTTATGTATAGCACTGTGTATCTGTTAATACTGTACTCTTAATTTGTCCTTCCCCTCCGCCCTCCTCTTAGGTAGCCATAAATTCCCATTCTTTCACCAGTGGTTCTCATGTGCTTGCCTGTCTGTAGTCCTATTAAGCTGGAATCTGCTCGAAGGCAAAGGCTGGGACAGTCACTTTGTTATGTGCCTGATGCAAAAGAGGTGTGCAGTTATTGCTAGAGGAGGAAGGATGAAAGAACCCAAGGAGGGGATCATCAGAATCCCCACTTGAGCCAACAAATCCCTGTGTATAATTAGTAATTCATTAGCATTTGGTTATCTAGTGCTGCTGCAACTAATCACCACACAGTAGTTTTAAAAATGTAAGTTCAGGTCAGAGGTTAGAAATCAAAAATTGTCAGCCGAGCTGCACCCTTCAAAATGGGAGAATCTGTCTCCTGGCCATTTCTAGCTTCTAGAAGCTGCTCACATTCCTTGGCTCATAGCTCCTTCCTCACATCCCTCTGACCTCTGCTTCTATCGTCACATGTCTGTGACACTCCTGCCTCCCTCTTTCCCTTATATGGACCCTTGTGATTATAGTGAGCTCATGTAGATAACAGAAAAGGCAATGGCAACCCGCTCCAGGAAAACCCGCAGCCTGGAAAATCCCATGGACGGAGGAGCCTGGTAGGCTGCAGCCCATGGGGTTGGAAAGAGTCAGACACGACTGAGTGACTTCACTTTCACTTTTCACTTTCATGCACTGGAGAAGGAAATGGCAACCCACTCCAGTGTTCTTGCCTGAAGAATCCCAGGGACGGCAGAGCCTGGTGGGCTGCCATCTATGGGGTCGCACAGAGTTGGACACGACTGAAGCAACTTAGCAGCAGCAGCAGCAGCAGCATACAGATAATCCTAAATAATCCCAGTCAAAAAATCCTTAATTTAATTACACTTGCAAAGTCCTTTTTGCCGTGGAAAGTAACATATTCACGGTTCCAGGGACCAGACAGAAGGTGGACATCTTTGGGGCAGGGCAGTATCCTGCCAACCACACCCTGCCAACAGAATGGATCAATCTGGGAAGAAATACGGGCTTTTGGAGTCTCAAATCAGACTCCTGTGTGGTTCCATTTGTAGTCAGAATCCCTGAAGTCCTCTTTGGGGATGTTTTAGGAGCCCAAAGTTCTGCCCCTGAAGCAGGAGGGAGTGAGATGAAACCCCAGGAAGACCAGCTCCTTCTCCTGCCACAGGTGACATCTGCCCACCCCAGTATGAACGCTGACTCTCCCCAGAGCCTCCATCAGGCTAGAATCCTGCTGCTCCTGGCGCCCTCCCACCCCAGAGTCTGTGCCATCTTTCCCTGGGGCAGGACAGGGGGCTTTGTCTGGGCATCCTGTGTCCCCATGGAGCCCTACAGCGTGATGCAAATCAGGGCACAGGGCCTGGGCAAGTGCCTCAAGTGGGCAAAGCCAAAGAGTGAAACACGAATTCCTTCTCCGTCAAAGATTTTTCAGGGAAAAGTTTGGTAATTTAGCGGGAAATGAAAATAATTTCATTTGGAACAACACGGATATGTTATGGAGTAGAATACAGACTTGGCTAGAATTTTGCAAACAGAACTGCAGGCCTCATTGTGTGGCAGCCACTGAAGGGAAAGCTGGAGGAAGCAAAGCAGAGGCCCCACTCGGGGCCTGAGGGCCACAGGAGCAGCTGAGAGAGAAAACAGGTGTGTGTCGGGGCAGCGGGACTGAGGGAACTGGAGATTAAGGGCAAATCTGTGTTGAATGAGGCCTCAGGGAGGTGGCGGGCGGTGGGGGAAGATGAACCTCCGCTCTTTCCCGTGGCTGGTTCCCCCCACCCCCGCCTCCACTGGCCCTTCCTTCAGAGCCTTACCTCAGATGTTTCCAGAGGAGGCCAGATGTTGAGAAACCAGGAGGCTTGGCCCCTTCAGGGGATGAAGGAAGGACAGGAAGTGCGGGAGGAGGGGTGTGATCTCAAGCCAGGGCCTTACAGACAGGGTCTCGGCTAATCCACACTACTGGGGAGGCAGGTGTGGGGCCCACTTTTTCCAATAAGTCAACTGAAACTCAGCAGCGCCACCTCATCTTCAAAGATTGCCCACCTTCCTGTCCGGCCGCCTACCACCCCTCCCACACGCTGGGTGAAAAAACCTGTGCTCCCTGGTAGGCTCCTCTTCCCTCTCCCAGGCTCACCACTTTCCCTTCCTCTTTTCCTGGGCCTTGCTCTTCTGTGCTCTCCTTGCCCCCTCCTCCAGGAAGTCCACCTGAGGCCCTCCCTCAGCGCTCTCCTGCTGGACTGTCTGTCTCTTCCGTCTGTCAGCAGAGGTGGGAAGAGGAGGATGTCTCTTCCGTTTGTCACCTGCCCCCATCAGACTTGGCGTGCACTCCTCCCACTGGGTCGCCTAAGTACTCCAGGCTTAAGGGCTGCTCACTTGTAGACCCCGGGGAGGGGGGCCAGGTCGATCCCCCATGGCCTGCACTGGGCATTGGGAGAAGTACAAAGGCTCCAGATGAAGTGAGAGTCTTGGCTACATCCCCACACCCATAAAGAAGGATGTTAACAGCCTCTGAGGGAGTGCATGAAGGTCGATCAAAGTGGTGGGTCGAGGGTTTCCTGCTGGGGGAATGGCTCCTTCCAGGCTCTGAGTCAACACTGGCACCTCCTTTCTGCCCCATCAAATGGAGTATGTCATCCTGAGGCTGCTGATGGTAGGAGAGTGGTTTGTTTCAGCTTCTCACTCTCTCTCCTGTCCACCGCCACCAGAGCCCATCTCTCCCTGCTCCCCCAGGATACCCAGTGCTGTCTTCCCCGCCAGTGGAGGGAGAGGGGACCAGGCTGTTATCCACAGGGACATGGGGAGGGGACAGGCAGGAGGTCAGACTGGCATATAACAATCTGCACTCCTACCAGCCTGACTGTGGAAATAAAAATCAGTTGGCTGTGCCAGCTGACTGATTAAAAACCAGGATCATGAAAAGGCTAGAAGGTGTGCTTGGAAGGGGTAAGTAGGGAAGCAGAGAGCGGGGACAGGAGCTGCTTTGGGAAGGAGCCTGGTAAAGCCAGCCAGGCATGGGAAGAACCCAAACATGGCACTAGACACCTGAGTCAAGGGATCAAAGAAAGTAAGCATATGGGGCTGGGGCTGAGGTTGTCAGGACCCTTGGTGGGACCCTATGGTTAGTGGGCCTCGCCCATGGCCCTCAGAGATGGTCAAGAACACCCCAGTATTACTATTTTTAAAGTTTATTTATTGAAGTATAGTTGCTTTGCAATGTTGTGTTAATTTCTGCTATAAGCAAAGTGATTCAGGCATATGTATATATTCAGTTCAGTTCAGTTCAGTTGCTCAGTCGTGTCTGACTCTTTGCGACCCCATGAATTGCAGCATGCCAGGCCTCCCTGTCCATCACCAACTCCTGGAGTTCATTCAAACTCACGTCCATTGAGCTGGTGATGCCATCCAGCCATCTCATCTTCTGTTGTGCCCTTTTCCTCCTGCCCCCAATCGCTCCCAGCATCAG
>SJYV01005751.1:1801667-1820381 GCA_006410875.1 Neotragus pygmaeus | reverse complement strand
GGGTCAGCCCTGAGAGAAGCTGTAGGAAGGATGCCATCCCCCATCCATTCATTCCCTGAGAGTCTCCAACCCCCAGGCTTTTCCCTGGCTCCTGCCTCAGGCCAGACCATTGATTTCCTCAGTTAACTGAATCAGAAGAGCTACAGCCATCCTCTCAGTGAGTGTCTGCCCTGACCTTCTCTCCAATTGATCCCTCTTGCTCTTAGACACCACCTCCCTGAATAATCCACCCTCAAGATACAGCTCTTGTTTCTCATTCACATATCCTGCCAATGATCCAGAGACCTCCACAGGGCATGAACTCATAAAGCAATAAATTCATATGACATCAGAACTGGAAGGGTCTTTAGAAATGTCATCACCCTCTACTCATTCCCTCACTTAACATAAGATCACTGAGGCAAGAAATAAATATTGACAAGGATGTGGAGAAAAGGTAACCCTCCGACACTGTTGGTGGGAGTATAAACTGATGCAGCCACAATGGAAAACAGAATGGAGTTTCTCCAAAAAGCTAACAATAAAAATATCATAGGATCCAGCTGTCCCACTTCTGGGTATTTATCCAAAGAATACAAAAACACGAATCCAAAGAGATATCTGCACACCTGTGTTCATCATGGCATTATTTACAATAGCCAAGACATGGAAGCAATGTAAATGTCCATCAATAGATGCATCAGCAGACTTACGGTTACCAGGTGGGAGAGGGTGGGGAGGAGAGATAGTTATGGGGTTTGGGACTGACATGTACACATTGCTGTATTTAAAATGGATAGCCAGGGGCTTCCCTGGTGGTCCAGGGGTTAAGATTCCTTGCTTCTGCTGCAGGGGCCACGGGTTCCATCCTGGTCAGGGAACTAAGATCCCACATGCTGCACAGTGTGGCCAAGAAACCTGCTTTAAAATGGATAACCAACAAGGACCTACTGTATAGCACCGGGAACGCTGCTCAATGTTATGTAACAACCTAAACGGGAAAAGAATTTGGAAAAGAATAGATACATGTATATGTATAAATGAATCACTTTGTTGTGCACCTGAAACTCATACGTCATTGTTAATCAACTATGTTCCAAAGTAAAATAAAAAGCTTTTTAAAAAAGAAAGAAAAAAGATGCATGGACAAGGAAGATGTGGTAATATAAAAATAGAACACTACTCAGTCATAAAAAAGAACATAATTTTTTTCATTTGCAACAACATGGATGACTTGACAGTTATGTTTAGTGAAATAAGTCAAGCAGAGAAAGGCAAATACTGAATGTTTTCACTTACACGTAGAATCTAAAAATTAAAGCAATGAATGAATATAATGAAACAGAAATAGATTCAAGGATATAGAGAACAAACTAATGGTTACCAGTGGGGAGAGAGATGGAGGCAGGAACAAAATAGGGATAGAGGATTAAGAGGCACAAAATAATAGGTATGAAATAAATGAAATACAAGGATGTTCAACACAGAGAATATAACCAATGATTTATAATTATTATAAATGGAGTATAAGCTATAAAAATACTGAATCATTGTTATAAATCTGAAACTAGCATTGCAAATTGATGATAATTCAATTTTAAAAAAACTGGTACATACATACATACACACACACATACACACACACTGCTGCTACTACTGCTAAGTCACTTCAGTCGTGTCTGACTCTGTGCGACCCCATAGACGGCAGCCCACCAGGCTCCCCCAGCCCTGGGATTCTCCAGGCAAGAACACTGGAGTGGGTTGCCATTGCCTTCTCCAAGGCATGAAAGTGAAAAGGGAAAGCGAAGTCGTGTCCGACTCTTAGCAACCCCATGGACTGCAGCCCACCAGGCTCCTCCACCCATGGGATTTTCCAGGCAAGAGTACTGGAGTGGGGTGCCATTGCCTTCTCGGACACACACTACTCAGCCATAAAAAGACAAAATCTTGTCATTTGTAACAACATGGATGGACCTTGATGGTATTACATTAAGTGAAATAAGTCAAATGGAGAAAGACAAATATGGTATGATTTCACTAATACATGAAATATAAAAAAACTAATAAATGAAAATAAACAAACCAAATCAAACAAAGACAAACATAGATACAGAGACTAGTGGTGGTTACTGGAGTGGAAAGGGCAAGGGGAGAGTGAAATGGGTAAAGGAGATGTTTGCTGAGAGATGGAAACTAAATTTTTGGTGGTAAGCACATTGTACGGTATACAGAAGTAGAAATATAATGCTGTACTCATGAAGCTCATATAATGTTATTATAATGTTATAAATCAAGTTACCCCAATTAAAATTAAAAGAAACAAAAAGAACACTGAGACCCAGAAGAGAAATGATGTGTTCAAATTTTGTAGTTTGATTCAAAATCCAGATCCCCTGATTGCAATTTGTTTTCTGGTCCAGATCAGGTACTTGAGTTCCAGGGGTCATGCAGACCATGGCCAACTGTCAGGATTGCCTTCCAGCAAGACTCCTTGAATTGGATGGTTTCAGCTTGGGAGCAAGGCCAGAAGAACAGGAAGTTAGAGACAAGAGAAAAAAGTGAGAGTGAGCCTTCCAGCATCTCTCAAGCCTTTATTGAACATCTCTAATGCCCAGACCCCATCAAGGGAGCAAAGTTGAGCAAGCCACAGCCCCTCCTCTCAGGAATGGATGAGCAGATACCTGCTAAGGGATCTGCTGGTGTAGAAGTGCTGGGCTAGCAGTTTGTGCTGGGCTAGCAAAGTGCTGTGGGAGCACAGAGGAGGGAGCAATTCATCCTGCTGACCAGGGCAGGGAAAGCTGCATTGAGATGACATCTGTCTGATCTTAGAAGGAAAAGTACAAGTTTGCCAGGTGGAGGCGGGGAAAGGGGTGTTCTGGGCAGAGGTACAGAGGGAGCCAAAGCAAAGGGGAGTGAAAACCTTGGCACACCTGGGCAAGGGGAACAATCCCATGTGAGAGGGAGGTGGTCAGAGGTGAGTTTAGAAAGGTTTGCTGGGGACTTCCTTGGTAGTCCAGTGGTAAAGACTCCACGTCTTCAATGCAGGTTGGATCCCATGTGCTGCAACTAGAGATCCCACATGCTGCAAGTAAAAGATTCTGTATGCCACAGCAACGAAGACCCAGCACAACCAAATATATATATATTAAAAGACAAGTATGCTGAACCCACTTCTTATTTATCTATTTTGGTTGCGCTGGGTCTTCATCACTGTACGCAGGCTTTATTTAGTTGTCGCAAGTGAGGGTACCCTTCATTGAGGTGTATGAACTTCTCATTGTGGTGGCTTCTCTTATTGCCGAGTACTGAGTTTTAGGCTCAGCAGTTGCAGCAGGGTTCAGTAGCTGTGGCACTTAGGCTTAGTTGCTCCGCAGCATGTGGAATTGTCCCCCTCCAGGGATCAACCAGAGAAGGCAATGGCACCCCACTCCGGTACTCTTGCCTGGAAAATCCCATGGATGGAGGAGCCTGGTNTGCAATCACCATCTGCAGTGATTTTGGAGCCCCAAAATATAAAGTCTGACACTGTTTCCACTGTTTCCCTGGAAGAATAATCTTAGTGCCCACTCGATCCTGGGGGAATTTAAGGTGCCCCCTGGTAGGCAACTACGTCACCTGGGAGTAGACTCAGTACCTGGTGGAGTGTCAGTGGAAGAGTAGCAGCACCTCTGATGCCCAGCTGTGGTGATGTTTATCTAGATCAGGGCCATAGAAATGCCTAGTGCAGTTACTATAGCACTTGGCCAACTGATACCAGGTTTCATCCTAAGTCCATGTGAGAAAACCCATATGGCTCCACAGATATGTGGATGGATTAATTTGCAGGAGGCAAAGATCACCTAGTAGAGGTGGAGGCAATGAAAAAATGAAATATGAGTCTTGGAATTAAGAATTATTTGTATATTCAGATTAATGAGATCTGAAGTAAATCTGAACTAAATCTAGCTACCTACCTATATATCCATTCATCCACCCAGCCACCCATTAATCTATATCACCTTTAGAGTATAATCAATGAGGGCTCACTCTGTCACACCTGGTGCTTTGGGACTCTGTATGTTTCTTAGATGGACAGTGTCATCAGAGTATAGATTCAGGAGATGAAAGTGAAAACAGGTATAACTTACAAGTGATAAAAGAGGAAAATTGGTTCTTTTTCCTTTTTTTCATATAACCCCAAGCTGAAGCTCCAATACTTTGGCCAGATGTGAAGAACTGACTCACTGGAAAAGACCTCCGTGCTGGTAAAGATGGAAGGCAAAAGGAGAAGAGGGTGGCAGAGGATGAGATGGTTAGATAGCATCACCAACTCAATGGACATGNAACACACACACACACACACACACTCCCTTTGATAAATTCCCTCCTGAGAAACACTGTCCGCGAACGACTGTCAATATGATCTGGACTAAGACAAAAGCATATACACGTTTAGTCAAAATTACAACGAGTAGGAACCAGGCATTAAGCATTTCCCTTTTTTCTAGGCCAGTGAACCTTGAGAATACATTTCTCTCCCCACCCCCCAAAAAAAATCAGGACCTGCTTTTTTTCTTTTTAATGTAACAAGGATTAAATGTCACCAATTTGATCCAATTTTGTTCCTGAAGTGAAATAATCACTAAATAACTACTTGGGCGGAATACATTAATTTTTAAATCTATTTTTTATTTTCTAATTATACTTTTTAAACACAGATTTGAGGAAATTAACATTTATGTGGACATTTGGTTTCTAGCCTAATGTGGCATAAAAATAAGTAACATAATGAGTGTTAAAAAAAATCAGGTTCATGATGCTTCTCACATCATCATCATTGTACTTAGATGTCACAACAGTATTATGTGCGATTGTGTCAGATCCAGCCTTCTCCATCTCAGAGTGTTGGCAGGTAGGAGGGTTGTTGGCAAGAGGAGGGGTGTTAACCTCAGGATCCTGGATCCTTTCCAAGGCTGGTAATTACATTCTGCCAGCCAAAATTCATCCCATAATTTTAATTGGATAAATCCTTTCTGGCCTAAGCTACTGCTATGCCTGTCAAACTGTTGCCACATTTCACCCCAGAGGTGTCTGTGTTTTAGTTGCAAGAATCAGTCCCTTTGAGGTTGGTTTATCAGTTTAAATCCTCAAAGTGCTTTGGGACCCTAAGGAATTAAATATATATTTGAGGGGTTTTTTTCCTATTGAATCTGCATAAAAAATGTATAAAATAGATTTATATGCATGTTAATGTCTGTTATCTAATGTCAGCAGATAATTTTGAGAGCTCTTTAACCAGATCAACATCCCTACCTCTNTCTGCGGAGGCCCAGTGGAGCAGTCAGTAACCCTTTCTTTCAGATTCTGGGGTGTATGCTGCAGGTGGGGGAGGGTAAAGTCAGAGACCCCAGGGGAAGTAAGTAGGGAGAGGGGAGTTATCTTTTATTTGGGAGGAAAGGCAGCATTCTGCATGCCCCCAGAGATGGGCTGAGATTGAAGGTCATATCATGGGCACCCCCAAAAAGCTCCGACTCATCTATACCCCATTGCTGATCCGCTGGAGGAGGGGCCTCCAAGGAGGACTGGGACGGGAGAGGGACCTCAAAAGGCAGAGGGAAGAGAGAAAAGCCGTTAGGGAAATTATACGTTTCGGAAGCCGCCTGGGCTTCAGTAATGAGAACCAGAGAAAGGCCTAATGGAGATCAGATTGCCCAGGGGCTGGCTCCCAGCAGACCCCTCCCCAGGCTGGCTCCCAACAGACCCCTTCCCATCTTGCTGAAGGAGAGGCCAAGGACAGGATGTATCAGGGAAGAGCCACTCTCCCGACCTGGTCCATCCCTTCCTTCATCTCAGCCAGAGTTGAGGGGATGGAAGCTGAAGGAGGAGGAGGACCAGGTGGACTGTTTCTAATGGGAGACAGCAGGGTCGGGAGAGAGGGCAAAGGTCAGCTGGAGTCAGCCCCCTTGGCTGTGGCTTCTACAGGCCACTCAGTCAGTTGGTCAATAACCCACCCCAAGTCCCAGGCCCTCTGACCACGAAGGGCCAGAGTGGGCACTCAGGGTCATAAGGGAACCTGGGCTGCACCTCCTCTCCCAGGGGATTCCCAGCCCACCCAAAAAGAGTTCAGGAAGCCCCCACTCTGGGACGCAGGACACAGCCCTGCCCTCGGGAGCCCCAGTCTAAGTCTGGTGGAGGGGGAGGCTGGTGCCAAAGGCCACCTGCTGCAGGATAGGATGGTGTGTCATCTGGAGGCGCTCACTGCCAGAGGGTGAGAGGAAGAAAAACCAGCCCTCCTGTTAATACTAGTACTTCTACTACTAGTATTGCTTGTAATAACAACAGCCATCTTGAACTGAGTGTTCATTTCAGGACAGTTTTTGTGTACTCAGTCACATCTGACTCTTTGTGACCCCATGGATTGTAGCCTGCCAGGCTCCTCAGTCCTTAAAATTTTCCAGGCAAGAATACTGGAGTAGGTTGCTATTTCCCATTCCAGGGGATCTTCCTGATCCAGGGGTCAAATCCATGGCTCCTGAGTTGGCAGGCCGATCCCAATTAAAAGTTTGGTAGGTATTTAACTTCATTTAATCTTCACGACCATGTCAGGAGGAGGAAGGGTGGACGTGACCACTATTTTGCAGCTGTGTAAAGAGGAGGCAATCACTTGCCCGAGGTCACAGCACTTGAGGGAGCCCACCCAGCACTGGCATCCCGGGACTCAGCTCCAGCAGGCCCTGTGATTAGGACCCCAGGGGACCGAGGCCCCCTGAGCCAAAACCATTTTCCTCCTCTCTCCTCTTCTGTCTCTATGTCTGCCTCTCAGTCTCTGCTTTTCTCTCCTTCCTGTCATCTCGTCTTGAACTTGGTCCTTCTTTCTTCTTCTCCATGCTTCAGCTTCTGTCTCCTTTCTCCTTTTCTATCTCTTCCTCTTTGCCTCTTTTCTGATTCCATCTCTGCCCTGTAGTGCCCTCTGCCAGGCAACCGTCCAGTAGGGCACTTGGTTCAGGAAGGCAATGAGCAGACCCTACGGGGTCTTCTTCTGAGTAGGGAGCCAGAGCCACGGCCTGCCTGCAGGGTACTGCAGGGCACGTAGGCCACCCAACTGCTCAACGGATGCCCACAGCCCAGGAGTGGAGACACAAGAGGATGCTGGCATGAGGCAGCTGAACACAAGGAAGGGTAGCCCTGGAGAAGCTCGCCAGGTCTCTGGCAAAGTCATGGCATAAGGTGGGGACGGAAATGACCCTTCTACCCCCTCCTGCCTGTCACCCTTCCCTTCTGCCCTCCTCCTTATCATTCTTTCCCTTTCTCATTCCTTTTATCCTCTCCTCTTCTCTTTCTCCCCTTCCCTGAACTCATTCTGGGGCTTGCATTTTCTCTCTCTTTTTCCTCTCTCTCTCTTTCTCTCTCCCCCTACCCCATCCCTCCTCCTCCTCCTCTATCGATCAGTCTCCCCAGCTCTAGCCAACACGGAGGCCTTGGATGGCGCTCACAGTCTTGCTTTAAATTTATTGCCCAGTAAAGGAGGCGGCAGATGGAAGTCTCCGCACCCCACCCCCACCCTCCATGTCTCCTCATCCCAACAAAAGCCAATCTAGACACGAATGTCGTCCATCAAATGCACCAATATGGGGTTATTTATAGGCCACCCCCTTCCAAGAAAGCAGAGTGTTTTTCCTTCCTCTCTTTTTTCTCTTGGAGCTTTCTCATCTCAGGAGCCAGGGATTCGATATTTGAAAAGCTGCACAATGAGGTCCCTATCCCTCAGATTCTAGGGTAGGGGGGCGCAGAAGTGTCTTGATTGGAAATGAATTAATTAGAAGTGAGGCTCTTCAAGTCTCCGAGTTGGGTTATTTATAGTGTTTGGTTAATTTTGATAATTAACACTGGGGATGAAAAGCGAGTTCCGGGCAAGGCTGTGCCTGCCAACAGAGACACACTTCCTACCCCTTCGACTGCCCCTCCCCACACTGCTCTATCTGGACTCTGTCAAAATAGGCTACTCCCTGCCACGGAGCCCCTGGTTTTTCTAAAAACAGAATGAAGGAGGTAAGGGCAAAGGCACAGGGGCTGCTTGGGCAAAGTGGGGGATGGTCTGGGGTCAGCTTCCCCATTCACCTAGTGTCAAGCCAGTACCCCTCCCCTCTCCTGCCAAATTTCTTTCCTGGAGCAGCAGGTGCCAGGCTGCTGGTCTGGGCTGCGTACTGCACAGTAGCCTATAGTAACAGGGGGGAGTCAGGGAGACTGTGCCTGAGGTTTGGGCATAGACGCTCATTCTCCCAAAACTGCTGGGGAGAGGCCTTCAGACAAAGGGTGATGGGAACCAGAGACAGCAAGAGACAGCAGGGAGAGGGTGGATGAGCAGAGATTCTCAGAGAAGCAGGAAGTTTTGGCTTGGATCCTGCTGCCTGCCCCCTGGGCAGGCTGGGCATTTCAAGGAGAGGGAGTGATCTGTCACCCAAAGAAAAGGGGCCTTCAGAGTGCTCCCAGCGTGCATGGCCAGCTCCATCTCAATCCACTTGCTCCCCCGTCCCCTGTGCTGCCCTACACCGATGGCTCAGCAGTTCCACATGGACAGCCTCCTTCCACACTCGGACAGCCTCAGACAGCCCTGGTGCTCAGAACCGCCTCCCCTCCTGGCTCCAGCGAGATCAAGGCCCAGCACACCTGTGACCTCCCCTGGGAGCCTCGCTTAGCTGGTGGCTCCCCTGCCCCATGCTCTCCTGCTGCTGCTGCTGCTAAGTCGCTCAGTCGTGTCCGACTCTGTGCAACCCCACAGACGGCAGCCCATTGGGCTCTGTCATCCCTGGGATTCTCCAGGCAAGCACACTGGAGTGGGTTGCCATTTCCTTCTCCAATGCATGAAAGTGAGAAGTGAAAGGGAAGTCGCTCAGTCGTGTCTGACTCAGCGACCCCATGGACTGCAGCCCACCAGGCTCCTCCATCCATGGGAGTTTCCAGGCAAGAGTACTGGAGTGGGATGCCATTGCCTTCTCCGCATGCTCTCCTGACTTTGGTGGAATTCACAGTGGAAGGTGGCTGTAAATATAGAACTGGAAAGACCTGGGGATAGACTCTAAAAGGACCTCTGAGCCCTTCCGTGAAGGTGCGGGTAACTTCTTTGCCTGGGAGCTGGGCAGTGGGCTCTGGGCTGCCCCACACACCAGGGTAGTTTATCAGGAAGGGATCACTTTTCTTCCCGGGATAAAGACCAACTGGACACCCTCGCATCCCAGTGGAGGCAGGTGGGACCACCCAGCCCAGGTACAGGAAGTGGTGGGAGGCCTTTCTCCCTCCTGCAGTCCCTCCCCGTGAAGTGCAGAGGCGGTCCGGATCTTCTAATGCAACCCTGCTCTCTTACACTCTCCCGGTGACCAAGGGCTGCGGGCTCCTGTTGTTCCTGCAGCCTGTGCCAGCTCCCCCGCCCTCCCCTCCTCCCCCTCGCGGATGTTCTCAGGGGTCTTAACCAAATCCCTTCCCCTGCCATTCCTTCCCTTCTCTCCTGGCTCCCGATCCCTGATAGGAGGAGGAGAGGTGGCTTCTCCCTGCTCTCCTCATCTCTCCATCTTCATAGTAAAATGCAATAAAACCCTCTGTGTCTCGTCTCTCTCCCCTTTGCACGGTTTTCCCACTGCTGCCGCGCACAGCCCCATTTCACCGGGATCTGAAATCGCCTTCGAGAAGCCTGCTGCAGCTGCCCTAGTTCTTTTAGTCTCCAGTCATGGGTACACTGGGCCACCCCCCGGGTTTGCTTCCATGTTGTTCTGGGAGGTACTTAATCCGTTTGTTATTTTCTATCTTAAATGTTTTGTGCAGACCACAGCCCTTTTGGAGGATGGCAACCTGTTCCTGCCCCATCCTGGAGCACCCCCCTGTAGTGAGGGTCTTGGAAATGGAACTCCTGCTCCCCACTCCACCCCCACCCCAGGGTGCAGACATGCTGCCCGTGCCCCCACCCCCTGCCCCCACCAGCCTGCCTCTGCCCTTGTTCTGTCTCCAGTGCCCAAGGCCTCCGGGCTCCTGCTGCCCTCTGTGGGCAGGGCCCTGGGCATGTTTCAATCCCAGGCCAGGCCCCTGACCCTAGGCCACCACAGTCCGGCCCTCAGACATCCCTGAGCATTCCCCGCCACCCCCCAACTTTTCAGCACAGGGCCCTTTGGGGAGCTGCTATTTCATCTCCAGCTTCCTCTG
This sequence comes from Neotragus pygmaeus, assembly GCA_006410875.1. Lineage (NCBI taxonomy): Eukaryota > Metazoa > Chordata > Mammalia > Artiodactyla > Bovidae > Neotragus > Neotragus pygmaeus. The sequence continues at coordinate 1,810,232 of SJYV01005751.1, read as the reverse complement.
AATAGAGAGCCCATTTTTAATTAAAGTGGAAAAAGAGCTGAAAATCTGTTCGCATTTAATCATCTTGACGACCTTTTTGCTTAAGAGTTTCCAGCTGAGGTGGGGGGGGATGCTGAGAGGGGGATTTTGAATGGGGGAGGCATTTCTTGAGAGTGGGCCTGGGTTGGGAAGGAGGAGGGAAATCTCTCACCAGGATGAATAATGGAACAGGAGCTCTGAGCGCCGACTCAGCACTTTCCTCCAGGAGGTGCCCCCACCCTCACCTGCCGCCCCTCCTTGGAGCTCCCTGTGGGCTGGGCCACACAAGAGCCTGGCCTCAGGTTCCACAGGGAGCAGAAACAGGGGCAACCTGGGAAGGACAGGTGAGCACAGGCCTGGAAAGGCACAGTGTGCCATCCCAGGTCACACACCTCTTAGACTAGGGGTCCCCAAGGCCCTGGGCCATGTCCCCTCTCCCCAGCCCCTGAGAATACAGGAGGGGACAGCAGCATTGCATCCATGTTTCAGACATGCTCCCACAGGACAAGGGCAGTCTAGGTATCGCATCTCCTCCTCGGAGTGGCAGGACCCAGGGCAAGGGCGCTGTCTCCCCCACTGGAACCCCCTCAGCCAGCGGCCAGAGTGGGTGGGACTGAGAGAGCCAGGCCTATCTCAGGGCTCCCCCAGCCCAGCAGTTCTGGCCTTGGGACAGTGGGGTTCGCGAAGTATCCTTCCCCGGCAATTCCTCCCCTTTCCCTCCTGCGGATCTTCTCTTGACTGGGACACTTAACAGACTATGCATCTATGCCCTTTACCCTTTTCTGCTAGAAAACCAACCCAGACAATTGCACTTGACCCCTCTTCCCAGACGCGCCAGAGTGAAGATAAGCTGGGGCCTGGGCTGTCTCCTCCCCCAGCGATTCCCGTGGGAATTGTGCGGGAGCCTGAGGCCTGTCACAGCTCTGGCTCTTATTAGCAGCAGGAAGGCCCCCAAGCTTCCTCTCCAGTGCTGAAATGTCACCTCACCTCTCATTTGGTCTTCAGCCTGCAGGCCAGAAGCCACCATCAGCAGGAGCAAACAGAATAAGAGTGAGCGATATCTGCCCAGTTCCCACGACACACGCTCAAGGCCTCTTTGATTCCTCACAGTAACTCTGAGACTGATTATCTTATGCCCATTTTATAGATTAAAGAAACTGAGGCTCAGAGCAGGGGAAAGAACTGGTCCAAGGGCACACAGGATATAAATGTTAGGCCTGGGCCTTCCCATGCCTCACCCTCTCACCTTCATGTTCCTCCAGCAGCGGGCAGCCCTACTCAGGTTTTCTTTAAAAAGTCTTGAACTGTCCTGAGCTTCCCAGGTGGCTCAGTGGTGAATAATCAGCCCGCCAATGCAGGAGATGCAGGTTCAATCCCTGGGTTGGAAATCTCTGGAGAAGGAAATGGCAACCCACTCCAGTACTCTTGCCTGGGAAATCCTGTAGACAGAGGAGCCTGGCAGGCTAGAGTCCATGGGATAGCAAAAAAGTTGGACACCACTTAGGGACTAAACAATAGCAGCTATAATGTCTTTGGATGCAGGATGAAAACCGGGAGAGGTGACTCTGTCCTTGAGACCTACATGGCAACTCTGCCTGGGAAGGGTCTAACTGGAGTGTCCTGAGGAATTTCCTAGAGAGAGGGTACTTCAGGGGAAATGTGCTGTTGAAAGGAAGGCAAAGACAAAAAGAAGGGAGGCCCCCTGAGTCAGCAGCAAAGGTGGCGGCCCTGAGGTGCAGGGTACCCGATCTCTCCCCTGTGCCCTTACCACAAGGCTTGGAACTCTCCATCCAAGCACTTGTGCACAGCATTGCCCTCTCTGGGAACCTCTTCAAGACACAGAGTCCGGTAAAATTAAGTCCTTACTGCTTATGTATAAGCAAACCAATCAGATGTGATGCCTTGATGAGAGATATGAGTGCAAAATAGGACACATGTGAGGAAGGGTGGCCTTTGAAGGGAGACTACAGATGGGAATTATGGAAAACTTTGACCAAAGCCACAGTTATGTTGAAGGAAGAGAAGAAACAACTCTCATGGGGGCTATAGAAGGGTTCAGAGGTGGGAGAAACTGAGTAATGTGGGTTAGAAGGGGTGGAGGCAGGAAGGAGCGCCAGCCTCTAAGGTTGGTGCAGACAGTAGGGAAGGGCACCGCGGGACTGGCCCACTTTGATGCTCCTGTTAATCTAACTGGTCTCCAAAATTAGTGAATTCCTCTCCCCTCTCTCTACTGATGCAGTTCCAGAATCCAACTGGGCTGACCAGAACTAGTCCCCAGCCCACCCTGCCCCCTCATTGGTCAGAACCNGCTGACAAAGGTCCATATAGTCAAAGCTATGGCTTTTCCAGTAGTCATGTATGGATGTGAGAGTTGGATCATAAAGAAGGTTAAGTGCTGAAGAATTAATGCTTTCAAATCATGGTGCTGGAGAAGACTCTTGAGAGTCCCTCAGTGCTGAAGAATGCTTTCAAATCATGGTTCTGGAGAGTCCCTCAGACTGCCCAGAAGATCCAACCAGTCAATTCTAAAGGAAATCAGCCCTGAATATACATTGGAAGGACTGATGCTAAAGCTGAAGCTCCAATACTTTGGCCACCTGATGCAAAGAGCTGACTCATGGGAAAAGACCCTAATGCTGGGCAAGATTGAGGGCAGGAGGAGAAGGGGATGACAGAGGATGGTTGGATGGCATCACTGACTCAATGGACATAATTCTGAGCAGAGTCAGGGAGAAAGTGAAGGACAGGGAAGTCTGGCATGCTGCAGTCCATGGAGTCTCAAAGAATTGGCCACAACTGAGTGACTGAACAACAACAACTCCAGCCACAGTGCCTTTGGGGTTGGCTGCAGCATTCAAACCGAGGACATGCTATCCTTGGGCAGTATCTAATGAGTGACTGAGCATAGTAGGAGGGGCCTGGAATTAGGCTGGAGGATTTCTGTTCAGCGTGGGACTGCTCCATAGACGTTATTTGCCCAAGAACTTCCCACTGAACTGGCTGAGACATTCTCAGAGACACACCTTAGTCTGAAGCTCCTCCCTTCTTAAACTTTCTTATTTCTCCCTTACTTCCACAAATGTTAAGCCTGCATTGCCTTCCAAATATACCCTGCCTACTTCTGCTTTTTCTATGTCATGGGCATTTACTATAGTCTTAATAAATATTGAGCACTCCCAACTCTGCTTTATACATTATACATTATACAATTATTATACCAAAATTTATTTATCCATTCTACAGTTGATAAATATTTTGGTTATTTCCAGTCTTGGAGCACTATGAATAATGCTATTGTAAATATTCTTGAACTTGTATTTTGGTGTGCATTTATATTCAAATGAGTAGAACCCATGTGAACTTGCTAACCACAAGTCATGTATAGGTTGAATTTTAGTAGGTCTTGTCAGAGTTTAACTAGATGATTGTACTAGTCTATGTTGTAATCAATAGGATATAAAAATTCTAAGTGCTCAGGAAACTTTCCCACACTTGGTATTGTCAGTTTTAAATTTTTTTTTTCTTTTTTTTGCCACTGAGATTCTCTGTTTTATGATGTTGAACATATTTTAATATATGTTTATGATGCCAAGCAAGGAATGAGTATGGTGGTTTAGTCACTTAGTCATGTCTGACTCTTTGCAACCCCATGGACTGTAGCCTGCTAGGTCTTCTGTCCATGGAATTTTCCAGGCAAGAATACTGGGGTGGGTTGCCATTTCCTTCTCCAGCGGATCTTCCCGATCCAGGAAACGAACCCACATCTCTAGCTTGGCAGGCAGATACTTTGCCACTGAGCCACCTGGGAAGACTAATATGGTGAATTAATTTGATTTATTTTTAAATTTTAACTCATCTTTTAAAAACACTCATCCTGTAACAAATCTCACTTGGTAATAATGAGTTATCTCAATTTAATTTTTACTGAGTACAATTGGCTAATATTTATTTTAAATTACCATATCAAAATTCACAAGAGAAATTTGCCTATAATTTTTCTCTCTGGTAATGTCCTTTTCAAGTTTTGGTACCAAGGTTAATCTTATGTTCTAGAAAAGTTGTGAAAGATTAAAAAAAATATTCTTCCATTTCTACAAGACTTTATTTAATATTGACATTATTCCTCTTTAAAATATTTGAGGAATTTTACTAATGAAGCCATCAAGATCTCTGGTTTTATTTATAGGTGAATTTTGAAATCATCAAATAAATTTACTTAATTAAAGTAAGCTGTCTAGATTTTTAGTTTTTCTGTGTGTCAGTTTTATTAGGTAAAAATTGTCAAAAATATTCACACTTTATTTAAGACTTCACATTTGTGGGCATAAATATCCTCTTAATGTTTTTTAAATATTTCCATAGGATCTATAAGGATGTTCCTTTTACTATCCTGATATTATTTGTGCCTTCTTTTTTTTTTTCTTGCTATATATTTCTGGTGATTTATTATTTTTATGAATATTTTGAAAGAAATTTTCTTTATTTTTTTTTTTTGTTGTTTACNATTAATTCCTGTGCTTTTGAATTGTTCAAAGATTTGCTCTATAAGTAGGATTTTTCACAAAATAAGAAAATTGTAATTCCCACAGGCTGCTCTTATAAATCTCCTTAGATGTGTATAAGAGACAGCCAGGAGGCAGCTCAGAGGTAATCACTGCATCACACTTCAAATCCAAGGAGCTAGCTCCTAATGGGGGGCAGTGGGTTTCACTTATCTGGCCTGGAGGCCTGCCAGAGGCAGATGGGATGCAGCTAGGGGAGGCCCAGCACCTCCTCGCCCCTCTCCCCTCAGAAATTTCCTTGCCCATTGCCCTTCATCCCTTCTCTGCTTGGACATTGGTACTGGGGAAGATGGGGGGTGATTTTCCCAAAGCAGGAAAAGTGAGTGCTCACTAGAAGAGCCTGGAAATCATGTCTTCAATCAAAAGACAGAGATCATCCCCTGGCTTGCCTCAACCCTGGCCAAAACCCAGATTCTGCAAATGCATGTCAGGAGTGGATAACTGAGCTTTAGTATTGAAGGGCCACGTGCAGCCCCTCTGAGTCGCAGGTTCTATTTCCCCAACTCACTGGAGGGAAGGCTGTAGGGGCTGCATTGGAAGAAAGGAGTGGTTGGAACATGGGTGTTAACATTGAGACATTTGGTTGTACCATGGCCACTTATGGCATACTGCTTCCTTCTGGGATCCTTGAGCTAGTGGCTTAACCTCCTCAAGCTTCAGTCTCTTCATCTGTATATAGTGAAGCTAGCACCTCCTTAGGAGATTGTGTGCTGTGCTGTGATTAGTCGCTTAGCTGTGTCTGACTCTTTGCAACCCCATGAACTTCAGTCTCTGTCCATGGGGATTCTCCAGGCAAGAATACTGGAGTGGGTTGCCATGCCCTCCTCCAGTTATGAGGTTACAGTGAGGGTTAAAGGAGATACTTGGGTGGATCTCCTGGCTCACAGGACATCTCAGTAAATGTGAGTTCTCATTGTCTGCACCCCCATTTCTGCTTAGAAGTGAGTTGGGGCTGCAGGCTGGTTCCCCAGGGACTGCTGTACACAGGCACAGAGAGCTGTGAGCAAAGTTCTATAGGGGCCCAAGGTGAGGGGTCCCAGTGGAAAGGAAGGACAGGGAGTATGAGTTAGGAGCTTGCCTTCCTGGAGGAGCAGGGTGATGGAGGGATGGTGAGATAAAGAGGAGAGGGGCAAACCCTTCCCACTTCAATTCCTGAAGATGCAGTCTGACCCACCACTACCACTTTCAGCTCCGTGTAGATCTGCACTGGGATCCTCCACCTTTTCATCTTGGTCACTATTTGGCCCAGGAGGCCTTGGTGTATATGTGGTGGGAGGAGGGGACCTGTATACCTGTAGTTCTGTTATAGGAGATGATTTGGGGGGACCCTCCAATTAAAGCTGCTGCCCCCTTGGTGCTGCCTTGCTTGTCAGCTCCTAAGAGCCCTCTCTCCATCCCCCCTCCCATATCTGTGACTGCAAGTGCTGAGGTTTAGGGGAAAGGGAGCTGAGTCAGACAGAAATTTTTGAAGCATGCTCATGTTTGTGGCCAGGAATCATGACAATTAGGGAGTTAGGCTTGGACAGGCAGTGGCACCACAGAACTCTAATATTGTTCCAAGGAAAAGGTGTGGACCTATGTAATCAGCCCTCATTAAAACAGGATTCCCTGCTGCCTGTGGTGCAGATGTCAAAAGGCAAGTGGTGGGGGGAGCCACGGTCCTGGCATTTGTGGTGATGATGTTGATGGTGGTAATGACGATGTGGTAATCATGACAGTGATGGGGACGGTTGCGGGATGCAGTGATAGCTGTGGTGCTTCTGGTAGTGATGCGCGTGTCATGGTGATGGTGGTCCTAGTGGTGCTGTTTCTGGTATAGGCGGGCAGGATGGTGACAGTGACGGAGATTGTGATGGCAGTGGTCCCAGCCAAGGAGCACTCTAATCACAGTCTTGCCATCTATCTAACGGTCAAGCCAAGGTGTCACATTATAAAATAATCCTTCACATCGAATCACTAACACACTGGAACCTCAGCTACATGAAGGTGGCTGCTGTTGTTCACTGCTGTATCCTCAGTACCTAGAGCAGGGCATGTATGGCCCATAGCATGGGCTCAATAAATGCATGGGTTGAATGAATAAAAGGAGATTGAGTCTCTTTTCTGATGAACTTTATTTTGCTGTTCGAGATAGGATCTTTTCTAAAAAAAAAAAATCCCATTTTATAGATGAGGAGACTGAAGCTGAGAGAGATGACATAACCACAGACCAGGCAGAAGTAACTGATGTGAGGATGAGGTGGGAGGTGTAGGCATATGTGGCCAGGCCTGTCTGACTGTCAGTTCAGTGCTCTTTTCTCTGCGCAATTCACAGCGTCTCCCCACCAGCACTCAGCATTACATCGTGGTCTTGTGCTTAGGCTTAATCATAGAAATACTGCTAATAATAGTAACAATTGCTGTTTGTAATTGTTCGAGTAAGGCTTAAATTGATCAAGACCATGGAAATTATTAATAACCCAGGCCCAGCCATGGTGATGTGGGTCATATTAAATTGTGTTGAGATGGATAACCTTGGCAATAATAGTAACCAGGATCATAAATTAATAACAGAAGTATTTAAATTAATGCCATACTGCTGATACACTTGGTAGTAAGCTTCTCAATGCTGCTCTTAGTACTAATGTTGCTCCTTCCTGCCTTCCATGAATTCAGCTGAGAGGAAAGGCAGGCCTCTAAAAGCAGCAGGGGGAGACAGCTTAGAGGCAATCCCTGTCTGAGAGGAGGGATCCTCAGGGATTTCTGAAGAGGGGATGGCTGCCTGGTGTCTTCTGCCTAGCCGTGGAAGGTAGCTTATTCACATTCATGGCCAAGGCCACAGTGATTGACGTCTACCTGTCCTTTCTGGGGATATCCACTGGATTTTGTTGGTTACACAGGAAAGAAACTCACAGGGCAGAATTTTTACTCCCACAAATGAATGATTTAACTGGGAAATCACCTACTAGTAGTAACAAGCTTGCCCTAAGCACAAACGTCTGAATCTCTCCCTTCTTCCTGTAAGGCTATTTTTTCAAAGTTGAAACTGAGGTCCACACCTGGCCAAGTTCAGGGTGAGGGGATAAGCTTTATAGACTTGCCCCCTACAACTGTGGGGACAGGCAAGGTGGAGTTGAGCATCAAGGTGGAGGTGGGAGTGCTTCCTGACAAAAGACTGGTGGCAAACTCCTGGGGTTGCCAGGGCCTATAATTTGAAACTTCCAAGTTTTCTAGAGCATGGTGAGTGTGGTCCTGGAGATGTACATGGATGGGTACATGGATGTGAGTCCATTCAACTTTTTTATTCTTTCTGCAGACCTTTATTGAACACCTACTGTGTACTAGGCATTCAGATAAGAAACCATAGTCCCTGCCTCCAGGGAGTTCATCAGCTTATAGAAACACAGTGTAATGAAGGCAAATGGTTGAGGATACATCTATGAGTTCATATCTGTGTGTGTTCATATCTGTGTGTGTGTGTGTGTGTGTGTGTGTGCACTGTGTGAGACTATACATATGAGGACTTTCATGGAGATGACTGTACACGAACACATGCATGTGTGAGTGTGTACGTGAGGACGTGTGTTTGAATGTTATGAGCACACGGGTGATGAGTGTGCATGTGTGGAGGTGCACAGGCACGGGCAGAAGGTGCCGGTCCACAGGATTGCGTGAGGATGGCGGGGGCATAGGAGACTGCATAAGCGCATATGTAAGTAACCTTGGGAGTGTGTGTATTCTTTTTTGTGTGTGTGCACACCTGCGATCGCTTCAGGCCCGTCTTTTGAGAATTCAAATGATGTCGGGATGGTCTCCTTGAACGTCCTCGCTGTCTGCGGTCCGTGTCGGACCACTTGCCACCTCTCTCCTTCCTTCCCCTAGGCCTTTGCAGAGAGAACCCCGCACTGGGAAGGGGCAGAGGAGGGCTTGGGTATAGACCGGGAAGTGAAAGGAGGGGCGGGCAGTGAGCATTACTGCTGATAACGGCTGGGTAGGGAGCAGGGCA
>SJYV01005751.1:1767618-1791831 GCA_006410875.1 Neotragus pygmaeus | reverse complement strand
GTGGAGCCCTTGTTGGAACCCAGGATTCCTGGCTTGGAGTTTACTCTTTCCTCCTTATGCCAGGCACATTCCCCTGCCCAGCCTTCCAAATCACAGAAGGACACATGGCCCTGAGCCACTACTAGACCTGGAGATTAGACTCTGTCCTATGCCCTTAGCACCGCAGGTTTGTAACTGAGCCCCTTCACTCCCCCGACTCAGAGCCGGGCTCCCTTTCAAAGTCTTCTGCAGCATCCTCCTCAGTAATTAGATCTTGTTTTCCCCTCAAACTCCACCCCTGTTTCAAGGGATGGGAGGGGGGCATGTGCCAGTGCCTCCTCAGGGTCTCAAAAGACCCTTCCCATATTTGAAAACTTTCCAACCTCTTCACCGAGCCAATGGCTCCATTCACCTAAGGAACCCTTTGCTGAAGCTATTGTAAATATGTAGGACTCATCACCCTGAAGCCTTCTTATAGTTTCAAATTCTTTCAGCTATTTTGGTGTGTTTTCTGTTTTGTCCAGGTTTTTTTTTTTAATTAATTATTAAAAGTCAGTTCACCTAAGCATATTTCCGCCTTAGTTTCTTGAAAGCCTTGACATGGGGAAAAAAAATTTGCAAACATTCTTGAAAATGGAATAAGTATAATAAATGTAAATTTCAAGCAAATGTGTCTATCATTTTGGTAAATTGCTCATTTTGGAACAATTGCCCTGCGTCCTAGTGACTGACCCCCCCACCCCACTTCCCAGGGTTGGCCGGTCTTGGGCCAATAGATGGTGTAGTCCGGTTAGTGCTACCTGGCCTCTTAGCAGCATGACCTCTGAGGGCCTCAGTTTCCACGTCTGTCCCTCAAGCCTTCCTCCTCAGCTTCTGGAACAGCTGTTTGAGGTGATATTTCCTCTTCCTCATGGCACTGTGACTCCTGCCAGGAATCAGGGACCCTGTCTCATTGGAAACTCTTAGTTTGGACTTCCCTGGTGGCTCAGACGGTAAAGCATCTGTCTACGATGAGGGAGACCTGGGTTCGATCCTTGGGTTGGGAAGATCCCTTGGTTAGTTAACTTTAAACAGAGCCATTCTCCAGCTTCCTTTGGCCTGCATACCCTCTTCAGACTCCTCTTGGTGGGTAAATCTCTCTCCATTTCTATCCTGCCCCTTACTCTGAGATGGTTTCCCCTGTTTAGGGATGGCTCAATTCTCCTCTTCCACTACCTACCCTTCAGGCTCAGCAGCTTACTCTCTATAAGACAAAACACTTCTTTGGTAACCAACATTTATTGAACTCCTATTATGCACCAGGCAGAGTTACATACCTTATTTCATTTAATCTTCAAAGCAAGCTTAGACAGTAGATATCACCAATCCAGCATTTTAGGGGGGAAAATTGAGGCTTAGAGAGATTGAGAATTGATCCAAAGTAGGCAGTGGCACCCCACTCCAGTACGCTTGCCTGGAAAATCCCATGGACGTTGGAGCCTGGAAGGCTGCAGTCCATGGGGTTGCTGAGGGGTTGGACACGATTGAGCGACTTCACTTTCACTTTTCACTTTCATGGNACACATGAAGATGTGTATAAGAGACAGCAACTGTACTCCAGTTCTGACAGAGGAAACAGAGTTTTCCCCAGGCAACAGGGATGGGGGTTGGAGCATTACAAGAATGTCCTTACTGGGGAGTGATGTTGGGTGCATCAGTGGGGAGGGGAGCTGTGACCATTCCTACCTGGGATTTCCTTGAGGAGGGGAGAGAACCCCATCTTCCAGAGGTGCTGGATGAGGTGGTGGGTCTGTGATCTGAAATTCTGTGCCCTTGTCTCATCTCTGATGGATAACCCCCACCAGTTGCTTTCAGGCCATGAACCCTTTTCCTGACTCTGTCTGGAAACCTTTCCTGTTGACAGATAGGTCCTGCCTTCTACCAGGCACTCAGTGCCCACCTGGGGGAACTCTACTCAGATTGTTCTTTAATCATGTTGGGAACCAGGGTACAGGAACTGGAAACTCTGAATCCGCCTGTCTTACCTTGAATGTCTTGCCACCGCCGCCGCCGCCACCACCTCCAGGCACCACATTGCACACAGCATCCCTCCTTCAGGCAACCCCAACTCCTTGGTGTCCCAAACATAGCTTTCCTATTTCTGTGCTTGTGGATCCTGTAACTCCATCCCCCAGCAGAGGGATGCCAGGTAGGGAAGGCTAGACATCCCTTTGCTACCTTGCCATCTGGGTACCTCCCCTGGCCCTGGCCTAACAGGGTTTCTATCCCAGGGCAGGAGTAGCCAGTCACACTTGCCCTGGAATCTCCCATGTTTTTCTCTCATTTCCTAGACTCTTACCCAGGACCTCTTCTCTTTGGACCATAAGTCTCCCAGGATGAGACCCTAATCCTTCTGTCAAAGCAAGGGCTGGGATACAGGAGGCTGAGAGAGGGCATCTCCAGGGAAGGGGAGGGGAGACAGGAGCAGAGAGGGAGCTCAGAAATCCCACTTGCTCCCTCCACTCCCCTCCCTTCCTCTTCTCTCACATTTCCTACCCTCCCCTAGCTGTGTTAACAGGCTGCCTTTAAAAGTGTACTTTATGGGATGGAGACCCCAGCGGACTTTCCCTCTCTCCTCAAAACGTTTCCACAAGGAAACCCATTAAGCTCCTGCCTTCATTCTCTGCCAAAAAAGACCACATTTTTCCCACCCCCTAAAACTCTCTCCTAGGAGTTCGCTGCTAATTTTCTATATTTTCCCATGAGCAGGGCCCTCTCCTTCCCTTCCCATGTGGCTAAACCCACCCCACTGCCACATGCCAACGAGATAGGAGCTTCTTGTATAAATTGGACATCTTGCCTTTGCTGTTTATGTTTAGAAGTCCATTCTGTTTGACTGTCCCTGCTACTGAATTTATCATTGCCCACCCCAGGGGCCCAACTGTTACAGGATCCCTGCTGTGTGTCAAGTGCTTTATGGTGGAATTTCACTTATTCCTCACCACAACCCTGTGAACGGAGACATTATTCCCAGTTTCACAGAGAAAGAAAAAAGCTCAGAGAGGTTAAGTAAGACACCCAGAGTCACACAGCTAATAAAGTGAGGGAAGCAGGTTTTGAATCCATATCTGCTTGATGTCTAGGAAGAGAAACACAGGAGTTGCTCTGCCAGCAGTGAGTTGAAACAGAAGGCTCCCTCCAGGCCCATCCCTATTTTTCTTCTCTCCATCCACCCTGACCCCCCCACACCCAACTGCTGCCCCTTTCACTTCTCTCTGCTTTTTTNTCGATGAATGACCCATGTATTGCATTTCTAAGAGCCTTTAGAAACTTATTCCCCTAATTTCTATAAACTTAGGAGGAAGAGACCTTTCTCATCCTGACACCAAAGAGAGAACACCCAACTGCTGCCCCTTTCACTTCTCTCTGCTTTTTTCCTTCTTTGCTGCTCCAGCCCTAATCCCAACCTCTAAGATAATAACCCTGTGCTCCATCTTGTGTCTGGATGCCGTTAGAGAAGGTTAAGATAGGACCCCCACAGCAAGCCCCAGTTTCCCTCCCCTGGGATCCTAATCTGCTACCTTTGCTTCCACATTCTGAGGTACCCTCTTTCCCCAGTTCTCAGATCCTAACCGTGTGCTCTTCCTGCCCTTGGAGCAAGGATACATTCTCTTGGATTCAGTTTGGCATGGAGTTCTCCACCCTGGGCTAGAAGGGGTAAAGAAGGTCTGGCTCTGTGCCTACCCACTCTTTGCACGAGGCAGAGAGGACCCTGGCATCGGTCCCCTTACTCCAGCGCATGCGTCAAGAGTGAGCTTAGAAATTTTTCCTTCATGCCCTTTGACTCATGCTCCATAAGGGGAGGGATGCCAGGGTCCTCTCTGCCTTGTGCAAAGAGGGACCACACACACAAGTCCTTTTTTCCTTCTAGCTTCAACGCCTCCTGCTGTGCCTTTCTTACCAGGAGTCCTATCCCCGCCCTCTAGAGCCAAGCCCTTCAGCAGCATGGGGTAGCGTCATGGGTGGGAAATTTTGTCATCTAACCCTAGTCACTCCCATTCAGGCCACACCTGAGCCTCTGCTTGTGCGGATAGAAATGGAAGGGCAGCTGAGGCTCTCTGGGAAGGTTGGCCATGCCTGGGCTGGGTTCACAGCTCAGCTCTGGCCTGGGGGAAGGGCTGGGTGGGAACCACGCTCAGATTATTCTTTAATCATGCTGGGAACTCTCAGAGAGAATCTGCCAAGAAATTTACCGGCACCAGCTGTGTTACCCCCTGAGACTTCAGGGCCAAAGTTTCCGGGGCCGGAGCATGGGGCTCCTGGCTCCCTTTCTCCTTCCCAGCTTTCCCACACCCGGAATCAGGGACCGGGCGGAGAAGCGGGTGTCAATGAGGGGGCGAGGTGGGCCGAGGAGCTCCGGGGATGGGGCGGGAGGGCCTCCAGCGTCCCAAGTGCCCCAAGGGCGGGCGACTAAATTCGGTGAGGGCTCCCCCACCCTCATCCCGCACACCCCTCTGTCCTCAGGTGTGACCTTCTCGGACGTGGTGAGCGCCACAGAGCCGTGTAAGCCGTGCACGGAGTGCGTGGGACTGCAGAGCATGTCGGCGCCCTGCGTGGAGGCCGACGACGCCGTGTGCCGCTGCGCCTACGGCTACTACCAGGACGAGACGACCGGCCGCTGCGAGGCGTGCCGCGTGTGCGAGGCGGGCTCGGGGCTCGTGTTCTCGTGCCAGGACAAGCAGAACACCGTGTGTGAGGAGTGCCCCGACGGCACGTACTCTGACGAGGCCAACCACGTGGACCCCTGCCTGCCCTGCACGGTGTGCGAGGACACGGAGCGCCAGCTGCGCGCGTGCACGCGCTGGGCTGACGCCGAGTGCGAGGGTGAGAGCCGGGGCTGCGCGGGATGGAGGGCGCCCATCCTGGCGGGCAGGGTCTGCAAGGGTCCGGCCACGGCCTGCAGGGGCAGCCCCCATGGCCTCGAGCCAGCAGGCTCCCTCCTGATCTTTCCCACCAAAGGACCCCATCCACTGTTAGCCCCTCTGGGCCAAGTGTTTGGAAAGCCATCCTTATCCTCCCAGGCCGCACTGGGTTCAACGTTTTGGTAATCGGTGGCTGCCGGCTCGGGCCTGGGTGGGTGGCCGATGAGTGGCAGAGAGCTGGCTTCCGTGGCCAGAGCACAGATAGTGCGTGTTTGAGCCTGAGGTAGACTCTCTGAACTGCAGAAGGGGTCTGAGGACCCTTTGGCTCTGAGCCCCATTGTGGCGCTGGGACTGGGGATGGAGTCCACCACCCTGTCACTTACTGAGTGACATCAAGAAGGTCACTTTGGTTTCTGGACATCGGTTTCCTACTGGTCACAGGGCTTCCAGGTTAGGGAAGGGGGCTGGTTCACTTCAACTTGTTGGGGAGGGGTCAGAAGTCACTGTTACAGTTTAGCCAAGGATGAAGTGAGACCCAGGGAACACTAAGGAGATGGCGGGAACAGGGGCTTTGGGACAGAGAAGGAAGGGGAAGCAGCAGGCCTGGGGTTTGGGAGCCTGAGGATGAAGCAGGTGCGTGTGGAGGGCCCCCAGCTCCCCGGGGGGATGGAAGCTGGGTGTGCCCACCTTGGTGGAGTGGGCAGTTCCTGGCATGGGAGGAGGAAGCCCTGTGGTAGTCAGGGAAGAACTGTTTTGGTCCCCTGGTTGGTGACATCCATCTTGGGGGAGAGGTTGACAATGCCTTTTCTTTCTATCGCTCTATGACTGGGCACCCGTTTAGCTATTTCCCTTTGGGACCTAACCCTCAGGGTGCTCTCTCACTTTGAGCAGGCAACAAGTGCCTCCTTCTGGGAGCCCTGAGTTGGACAGGAGAGAGCTGGCCTTTGCCCCAGTCTGCTGAGGGAGACGTGGTCCCAGCACTTAGTTCCCAGGAGATCCCCTTTTGTGGTGGGGGCAACGCAGCCTCTGCCTTCAGTCTGCCCGCAGTTGGATGGGGGATCCCCTGCTGTGGAGAGCCTCTGCTCTGACACACCCGTGCCGGCCTTCCAAATCCTGTGATCCTCTGGTGCCGGGACCTCAGGGTGGAGAGGGCTGTTACGCTGGGCTGAGGCCAAGCATGTGTGTGAAGCTTCCTGCGCTGGGATGTGGGGTTGGGGTGGAGGAGTGGGATGTGGCAGTTCCGGTGGCAGTTGCCCTGGGCCAGGAGACAGGCAAGTAACATCAGGTGCAGGGCAGAGCAGGGGGAGTTTCAGCAGCCTGCAACAGGCAGCGGGTGGCACGCTTCTGTGGCAAGTTGCGACCAGCTGGTGGGGGGTGGGAGTTAGGGGTGCGGTTAGAGCAAAGAAAGGTGCCAGCTGGGAGAGGGGGGGCTCTGCCTTTATGGGCATTCACAGATTCCTTTCAGATAACCACTCTGCTTTTCCAGCCACCCTGAAGGGGGGTGTGTTTGTCCCTGCCCCTCTCTCCTTCTCCCTCCGAAGGGTCACATGTCAGCTCCAGGGCAGGGGGAGCATTTCAGGAAATGGAATTTGATTTATGGGGGACACTGTCCCCCTCCCCTCCAGTGCAGGGTATATTCCTTGCATATACGTTTCAGGTGTCCACATGGTGACTCACCCACCTTGGGGGCAGAACCTGACCCCCTAGCCCTCAACTAAAGAGATTTGGGTTTAGGAGGAGTAACCCAGTCCTTCTTTGCACCCCACCCCCACCCCTCCCCAAGGTCTGAGAGCTCCTATGCCGGAAACGGCTGTCAGGACCTGCCAGGGGCTTAGTGGATTGGAATGCCAGAGGAACATGGTCACATCTGGATCTCATCCTCGCCCTCTGTTAGGGAGGCATTCGGGGAAAGCGCCCTGGAAGCGTTGTCTTCAGCCTGGTCTGGCTGCCACCCTCCCTCAGCTCTTCCCCTCTGCTCCTAAATCTCTGTGATGCCTGATTCGCTGACCTTCCACCTAACCGTGCCTTCAGCCTCTGGGTTCAGGTCACTTGAGCAGAGCTGTACCCTCAGCCTCGGGGCGCAGGTTGCCCCTCCAGCTGGCCCAGTCCCTAGCCAGGCAAGAGAAAACCCTCCCCAAACCAGCGCCTTGTCAGAAGGTAGGGCTGTGTCTCCTCCACTCCCTGCCCCACCTCTTCCACCCTACCCTTCCCAGGACTGAGATGAGGGAAGGAAGGGATAGGGCAGCAGGTGGCAGCCCCCTCGCCAGTGCCAGCCAGATGGATTCCAGAGTCACATCTGGGGACCTTATTCCTCAGAAGGTGCTGAAAACGGGGGTCTTTGAAGCATCTTTGCCTTGAGCCAAGGAGGTCTAGGAAACCAGTGGGCAGCTTCAATTCCAAATTGGATGGCCAGACTTGAGGGCTGAGTGGGGCAGATCTGGGAAGCAAAGAGCCCGCCCTTCACCCCAGTGGAATGTCCTGTCTGCTATCCCTCCCTGCCTCAGGCGTGGGAAGCGAGGATTGATGGGGTAGGCAACTTTGCCCAGACAGGTACCCCCAGGTCATCCAGAGCCCACAACCCCGGGTACTGCCTTCAGCTGGGTGACAGAATGGAAAATACCACCCACTGCTGCCAGGGAGTGCTCAGTCCCCTACCAGGGGGGCTGGCAATGCCCAGCTGGTATGAAAGAACCTAAATAGGTGGCAGAGCAGTCTCCTTCCTCTGAGACAGGGCAGTGCCTGGTCTGTGGGCTTGCTCTCCACCAGCAGTCCTCATCCTTTCCCACTTGGGTTTGGGCTGTCAGACACTGTCTTCTCTGGATGGCAAGATCAGATGGTATGGGGGCTACACAGGGCAGGAAATAGAGGCTAGCCGCTATCCATGGACCGGCTGGAGGGAAGCGAGCCAGCTGTGCACCTCCCCACCCTGCCTGAGCTTAGAGCTAGGACACAAGAGACTGGAAAGAAGGCTGGATGCCAGCTCTCAGAGGGTGGTGCATTGGGCAGTGCCTCTGCCACACCCGATTACTCTTATCCTTGTTTAGGATAGGGGTGACTGGGACCACTAGGACAGCCTGGGGCCAGAGAAATTACATTTCTTAGCCTGATTCCAGCGGGAGGCATCCTAGTGCTTATTTTCTTCTTCGTGTGTTTATCTCCAGGCGAGGCTTCTGGGTACCCAGAGTAGGCAGAGTTGAATTCTAGGGTCACAGCTTTCCCTGAGATGGAAAGGAGCTTAAAGACTATCTCTTTTAATATCCCCATTTTATCGATATGGAAATTGAGGTCCTGAGAGTTGAAGGAACTGGTCCAGAGTCACACAGGAAGTCAGTAACAGAGCTGAAGGGGGCTGAGGGCTGTTGATTCTTAGCTCCTTGGTCTTCTTCACCATCGTGATGTCATATATCCAATCCCAGCCCACACATGTATGTGTAGCTGCTGGGCATACAAGCATCTGGGGCAGGGCCGGGGCTGGGGTAAAGCTCTGGGGGTCAGAACCTAGTAGGGGAACTTGGGGGAAAGTGGTCCTCACTCCTGTAGCCTTTTCTTCCAGAGATCCCTGGACGTTGGATTACACGGGCCACGCCCCCAGAGGGCTCTGACAGCACAGACCCCAGCACCCAGGAGCCCGAGGTACCTCAAGAGCAAGATCTGGTGACCAGCACTGTGTCAGATGTGGTGACCACGGTGATGGGCAGCTCCCAGCCGGTGGTGACCCGAGGTACCGCCGACAACCTCATCCCTGTCTATTGCTCCATCCTGGCTGCGGTGGTTGTGGGCCTTGTGGCCTACATCGCCTTCAAGAGGTGAGAGGGGGAACCTGAGACAGGGAGCCAGATCTTTGGCCTCAGGGAGAGCTTTGCTGTGACCATGACCTGAAAATGCACACGCTCTTTTAACTCAACCCCAAACCAAGCTCATCCGTACTTGCTATCAACCTCACCCTGAAGTCTTTACTTCAAGATGTGGCAGGTCAGCAGGAGGCAAGGAAGGGGATCTTTCCTGTCCCGCCCTGGTGCCAGCACCTCCCCACCCCAACTGTGCTCCCCNCTCAACCCCAAACCAAGCTCATCCGTACTTGCTATCAACCTCACCCTGAAGTCTTTACTTCAAGATGTGGCAGGTCAGCAGGAGGCAAGGAAGGGGATCGTTCCTGTCCCGCCCTGGTGCCAGCACCTCCCCACCCCCACTGTGCTCCCCTACCTGACTCCTCAGCCTCCAGCTGCACACAGAGCTGCTTTTACCAGCTGCTTGCATCTTCATTCCCTGGACCCCACTTATTCACACAGTTACGTGTGTGTGTGTGTGTGCGTATCTTTCTTTCCCATGTCAAACATGGATGTTATGGCACTCATGTCCAGAAATCCAGGGTGTGGAGAAGACCTTGAAAGCATTTTAGATGTTTAAATGCATTTTCCATTCTTTAGGAAAAAATCATCAAAGAAATAACATGGTCGTTTGGGATAATGCAGAGAAAACCACTGTCTTATAAAGCAAAAAGTAGTAAAACCTCCTTTTATCTCCCCAAATCCTACCTACCCCTCTCCTCTTTGGTATCTGTTTGGAATGGATCCCTTCCAGCCATTTTTTATGCATTTACAAACACATGTGTATAAAACCTTTTATAGTTATAGGTACATACAGGTTGGCTTTTTTTTTAACATCAATGTGATCACACTCTACATATTCTGCCTTTCTCACTAATCTCCCTTGGGAGAGCTTTCCTCAGAACATATAGAATTATCTGATTATTTATAACTGCTCATTCAATAATATGGGTGGAGTATAATTTATTTAACCAATCTCCTATTGATGGACATTTGGTGTGCTTTTAGTTTTTCCTTATTGCTTCTAATAGCAGAGGAAATCCTTACACGTACACCAGCACACATGTGGGAGTACTTTAGAAGGAAAGATTGGGAAAAGTGAAATTCTGGGAAGTCATTTATTTGTGCACCATTTGTCCCATGGACATTTACTGAACAGTGGCCACGTACACCAAGCCCTGGGCACCACTGTGCCCTCACGGTGCTTCCGGTGTGGGCGGGGGAAAGGTATGTAGAGGACAGGTATGTAGAGAGCCTCCTGTGCTGGGCAGGGGTTAGGGACCAGCCCCAACCAGGCCTCTGGTGCCCACGCGCCAGAGCACAGACACTCTAGCCACGTGGCCGTGTGGCTCCTCAGGCTCTGAGACCGGACCTGTGCTCTGGCTCCAGGTGGAACAGCTGCAAGCAGAACAAGCAAGGAGCCAACAGCCGACCCGTGAACCAGACACCCCCACCAGAGGGAGAAAAGCTGCACAGCGACAGCGGCATCTCTGTGGACAGCCAGAGCCTGCACGACCAGCAGCCCCACACGCAGACTGCCGCAGGCCAGGGTGAGTAGCAGGGCCGGCCAGGGCGGGGAGAACAGGAGTAATTAAGATTAGACTGTAGGAGGGACTGCAGAGGGGCTGGCTGCAGGCCTCTGGTGGAAGGATGGAAGAGGCGGGGAGAGAGAGTGGGTAGGAGAGGCCCTTGCCAGTGGAATGACTTGGGAAACAGAAGCTTTGACAAACTGGAGCATCTAGACTCATCAAGCTAATTGTCCCCCAGAGCTGATTACTCCTCAGAGTGGCTGCAATTAGCCTCCTGCCCAGGACTTCTGGGGAACAAGTAGTTAATTATGTCCCCTAATTGGTAGCCCATAGCCCAGCTCCAGACACTTGGCTGCAGTTGAGTCTAGGACCAGAAGTCCTGTCTCCTCTGCCTTGATTAATTGCTGGGGGGCAGGGGCAGGCAAGTTAGGGGCTGGGGATGGCTCTGGAGCTAAGGAGGAGGAGGAGACATGAGTCAGCATCCCCCAGGTGCCTCTGCTGCCCTGCCCACACCCAGGACTGCATCTTGGGCATCCCTCTGCTCCTAGGCTCTTGGGTCCTCACCAGACTGAGAGGAGAAATGCCTCAGCCCTCCTTGGGTCTTATTCCAGGCCCCCACACCCACTGTGGGAGAAAGGGGGTCTAGTGGGTACTGCCTGACTCCCCCTGGGTTCTTGGCAGCCCTCAAGGGTGATGGAGGCCTCTACAGCAGCCTGCCGCTGGCCAAGCGGGAGGAGGTGGAGAAGCTGCTCAACGGCTCTGCGGGGGACACCTGGCGGCATCTGGCAGGAGAGTTGGGTTACCAGCCTGAGCACATAGACTCCTTCACCCATGAGGCCTGCCCAGCCCGCGCCCTGCTGGCCAGCTGGGCCGCCCAGGACAGCGCCACGCTCGACACACTGCTGGCGGCCCTGCGGCGCATCCAGCGGGCTGACATCGTGGAGAGCCTGTGCAGCGAGTCCACGGCCACGTCCCCCGTGTGAGCCGGCCGGGAGCCCCTGCCCTGCCCCCACACTCTGACGACCGATGCTCCAGCCAACCCCGCGGCCCAGAGCTGCCCGCCTCTGGGCAGGGCCTCGGCCCTGTGGCTGCTCCCGTGTGGCCCCACCGCCTCCAATTATTGCCTCTCCCTCTCGTGCTGCGGGTGCCCCTGCATCCTCTCCCACCCTCTCTGCCCCGTTGCCATCTCAGGCCTCCTGCTCGCTTCTCGCCCTGCTTCTCGGGGTGCCAGCCCCTCCCGCCTCAGCAGGTTGTCATATCTGGGGGGCTGACACCAGGGCTGGTGTTGGGGGCATGACCAGGCTCCAGAGACTCAGACGGAGAGACTGAGGAAGCAGAGCCATGGACACTACACTGTGAACTTGGGGCATGAGGGAACACCTTTGTGGCCTAATCCTCCCTCAGCCCCTCCCTCCTCCCCTGTGGCCTAAGATGAAGAGCCTCAGAGGCTTATCAGAGCTGGTAAGGGGGTTGAAATCTAGTCTATCCCCCTCATCGTACAGGACCGTGAGGCCCAGAGAGAGGTAGTCATTTGCCCAAAGCATGCAGCAATGGAGAAGCCAAAGATGAGCTGTCTGTCCCCTCACCTTGAATGAGGGGTGCAGGCCTCAGGCTTGCTGGAGGGGACCAGACGAACCTCTGGCGAGTGTCTCACAGCCAAACCCGGTCTGCTCTTCACCATCTCCAGGCCTGTCCAGCCCCGGTGAAGGGCACATGCTTCACCCAGGGCCTGACTCCCTGGCCTGTCCTGACCCCAGTCGGGGTCGGGGTTTGTGGCAAGGGGTGCAGCTTCCCTCTGCCTGTCCCCTCAGGCACGTCAGTGTGACCTCTGTGGTGTGGCCAGTCTGTAAGTATTTGCCATCCCAGCACAGACCTGGAGCTAACACAGGCAGCATCTTCCCCTGGAGTCAGCCTTGGGGGTGGGGACTAAGGACCTCCAGCACACAGATTCACAGAGACACACACAGGATGAGAAATCTTGCTTCTCTCCAAGCGTTCTCTCTCTTGGGCCAAGGCCGGATCCTGCTGGGGCAGCTGCCAGAGAAGCATCGAAGGAACTGAGCTCTGCTCGCCGTCTTCCCTCACCCCCGGGTCTGGCGGGCCAAGGACGACTGAGGCCTGAGCTGGCGCCTGCCTTCCAAGGGCCTGCACGTGGAGGAATGCTCGCCCCTCCACCCTTTCCCTGCAAGCACGGGTTTGGCTGGGTCCCGGAGGCTGCAGTGAAAAGTGGACCAGTGTGGGAACGCAGCAGGAAGAAACAGAGTTAGAGTGTGGCCCATCGAGGGTCTCTTCTGAGTTTAGACGACCCTTCAAAGGACTGTTTCTTCCCTAGCTTGGTACCAGAAAGGGGCCGTGAGGGCCCTCCTGGCCTGTTTTGCTTGATGTTGGAATGAGTGTGGCCCCCCTCTATTTAGCATGAACGAGCCCCGAGCAGGGTGTACACTGCCAGCCACCCCCTCCCCAGCCCAGGGGTCTTTCACCCCTGTATAAGGGACTGGGGACACTGTACATAGACCGCACTTCTTTGACCTGAATCAGTAACAGGAGGAGGAAACTCACCTGCTGACCCTTCACCTGTGAATTTGGGGAGTGGGACAGAGTCTGAGGTATTTATTTTCCTCCCCAGCAGTGAAGGATGGGGTTGGAGGTTGCAAGTATGGTTTAGCATGTGTTTGGTTCTGGGGCCCCTCCTGCCTCCCTTTGGGCTGAGATGGAGCCCTTTTGCCCAGTCCCTCCCATAGCTGGGAGCTGGGAGCTCCAGACTCCTTGTCACCCTCCCTGTCACCTGTCCTTTGCATCCTGTGTAATCATTTCTTGGGTCCTCCTGAAACCTACACATAAAACATAAATGAACATTAAATAGCAAAGAAAGAAAAATCGTACAGAGATTTTCTGGAAACATACGTGGTTTGAGTTGGTAGGGCGTTGTGCGTGTTTGGTAGGGACCTGGGTATAATTTCCAACTCAGTGAGTTCCTGTCCTATTCCCCCCCCCGTCCCCCCACATAACGAGGAAGTTTTAACAGAAATCCAGCAAATTCACGTGTCACCATGGAGTTAAGTAGGACGAAGACGGAGTGGGGGCCTTAGCCGCCAGACCTTGGAGAGGGAAAGAGAAAATGGCCATGGTGGAAGCTGGCCAGCTGTGAACTTAACCAGATGTCAGAAGTGAAACTGACCACGGCGGAGCCAGAGGCTTGCTAGGAGGGCCAGGTCACAACCCTATGACTCCCAGCCACCCACATGACCTGGGAGACACCCCTCAGCCCAACACACAAGCGCGCGCACACAGTCCTGCTCCAGATGGCCTGGCAGGAGGCTGGCTGGCCCAGCCTGAGCTGGGCAGGCCCCTCCCCTGTGGCTCTCCCAGGCAGGTCCCGGCCCCAGCTCCCACCAGCCTGGCTTTGTGCCTGCCTGGTCCAGGAGCTTCAGACTTCCAGGCCCTGGGCCTGTGCCCCTCTCCCAGGCTGGCCAGACAGCTGGTTTGAGCTGTTCAGCTTGTGGTTGCTAGGGAATGCCACGGGAGGCTTGCTTTCCCACAAAGAACAGCAAACAAGCTTTCCTGATCTTGGGATCCTGGGAAGGGCCAACCAGACCCCAGTCAAGTGTTATGTGTGAGGTGGAGGGAGGCGTTTTCCGTCTCCCACCCCCAGCCTGTGAGGATTGTGAGGAAGGTGGTGGAGAGGGGCAGTGATTTAGAGTCAAAATTAGAAATAATCCTGGCTCTTGGTAACCCCACTGTGATGGCGGAGACAGACTCTTGAGGGGCCTCCCCTTCAAAGAGGGGAGACACAGCCCCAGACTTCAGGATACCTCTAATCTGATGAGGGAGGCACAATTCCTGTCCTAGAAGACCCCCCATTCTAATGGGGGAAATGCCTCTAATTTGGTGGAGGAGAGCCAGATGCTGCGTGTGGAAATAAGGAGGTGCAGACCCTTCCACAGTCTTAAGTTCTTGAGGGGGAGGCAGCAGACAGCCCCTGATGGTGTGTAGTGCCATGCTAAGGATGAGTGGGAGTCCCAGGCCAGACACCCCTCCCAGAGGTTAGGGAAGGGTAGCCAGGAAAGAGACACTAAGCCCTACTGAAGTGGAATCAACAAGCTGGGGGAGGAGAAATTTCCTGGCAGAGGAATCAGCGCAGCAAAGGTCCTGAAGAGAGAGGACAGAGCACGTGGGCCCTGGGGAGACTCCTGTGCCTGGAGCCCAGAGAGCAAGTCAGTGGGGCCAGATAGGGAAGGGCTTACAAAGAGGCACACCAAAGGCACCTGGACTAATCCTAGAACACTGGGGAGCCACTGAGGGGGATTAAGCAGGGGGATGCCATAGGCAGGTTTCCATCTCAGAAAGCACAGCTCTGGTTGCCATGAGGGACCTTAGAGTGGGACAGGATAAGTGGGGCCAGGAGGTGGAAGTGAGAGGTAAAGGAGGAGCCCCAGGGCTGGCGAGAAGAGGGCATCGTGAAAGCTCCTTATAGCACACGGGATGGGATAGGAGGTGTGGAGGTAACTGATGCTGGTCTGGGGCTCCTGGGGACAGTGGGGCAGAGAACCTGAAAGACAGTGCCAGAGATTCACACCCCCACCACCACATCGTGGAGAAACCCTCTTTGTCCTCCTTCAGCCTAACTTTCATCCCTTCTCTAATTCCCCTGCAAGAGCAAAACTGCTTCATTGATTCTCAGTCTTTAATGTTGCCTCAGAGGCTGTGTGAGGCTCCTGCCAGCCCCTCAGAGGCTGTGTGAGACACTTGCCAACCCTTCCAGACACACCTTGCTCCATCTGTCCTCATCCTCACTCTATTCTTCCCCATACCAGCACTCTCACAGTTCTTCAAGCTTCAAGCCACAGGACCTTTGCACATGCTATCCCTTCTGACTTCAGTCCTTCATTGGAAGCACTGATGCTGAACTTGAAGCTTCAATACTTTGACCACCTGATGCAAAGAACTGACTGACTGGAAAAGTCAGTTCTTTCCCACCTCATGCTGGGAAAGATTGAAGTCAGGAGGAGAAGCAGATGACAGAGGATGAGATGGTTGGATGGCATCACCAACTCGATGGACATGAGTTTGAGCAAGCTCCGGGAGTTGGTGATGGACAGGGAAGTCTGGTGTGCTGCAGTCCATGGGGTTGCAAAGAGTCAGACACAACTGAGCAAATGAACTGAGCTGGTTGATCCTTTCTGTACCATTCTTCCTTTCTCAAGTTACCTCCCAGTTCAGTGCTTCCTTGGGGAAAAGCTCTCACCATATTCTGGATACAAATCAGGTTTTCTGAATCCAGGTTCAGAGAGCATCAGGTTCCATTCCTTCCCCGCCCCCCACTGGTTGTGTCACGTAGCATGGGGTATCTTAGTTTCCCCAGCGAGGGATCAAACCTATGCCCTCTGCTTTGTAAGCACAGAGTTTTAACCACTGGACCACCAGGGAAGTCCCCACAACACTTTTTCTTTAAACTACTTATCTCTCTTTGCATTTAGGCACCCGTCTGAGTGATTATTTGATTAGTGTAATCTCCAGGAAACCAACAACAGGGTCTGGTTTTGCTCACATTCTAATCCTCCACACCTTGCCTGGCATACAGCTAGCACCCAATAAAATTTCGTTGAATA
The DNA here is from genome assembly GCA_006410875.1 of Neotragus pygmaeus. Taxonomy (NCBI): domain Eukaryota; kingdom Metazoa; phylum Chordata; class Mammalia; order Artiodactyla; family Bovidae; genus Neotragus; species Neotragus pygmaeus. Next base: position 1,775,986 of record SJYV01005751.1, on the reverse strand, counting down.
AATGGAAGAATGTGCTCTGAAGCAGCACTGTCTGATAGAAATATAATGCAAGTGACATGATTTTCAATTTTTTAATAGCCACATTGTTGTTCAGTTGCTCCGTCATGTCTGACTGTTTGTGTGACCCATGGGCTGCAGTACACCAGGCTTTTTTGCAGTACGCCAAAAGTAAAAAGAAACAGGTGAGACGAGCATAATATTTATTTAGCCCAATATATCCAGTGTTTTCAACATATAATCAATATTTTAAAATCATTAATGATATGGTTTACTTTTTTCTACTAAGTTTAAAAAACCCAGTGTGAATTTTATTCTTACAGCACATCTCAGTTTGGAGTAACCCTTTTTCAAGTGCTCAGTAGCTGTGTTTGGCTGGTGGCTGCCACACTAAACAGCTAACTCTAGTGTCAGACCTCATTCTGAGCCCCCGGTGGGCTCAGAGGGCAGATAGATGCTCCCTGGCTTCCCTCCTATGTCATCAGTCTGTTTGGGCCCGAGGCCTATTGTTCTCTCCTNCCAACCCTTCCAGACACACCTTGCTCCATCTGTCCTCATCCTCACTCTATTCTTCCCCATACCAGCACTCTCACAGTTCTTCAAGCTTCAAGCCACAGGACCTTTGCACATGCTATCCCTTCTGACTTCAGTCCTTCATTGGAAGGACTGATGCTGAACTTGAAGCTTCAATACTTTGACCACCTGATGCAAAGAAATGACTGACTGGAAAAGTCAGTTCTTTCCCACCTCATGCTGGGAAAGATTGAAGTCAGGAGGAGAAGCAGATGACAGAGGATGAGATGGTTGGATGGCATCACCAACTCGATGGACATGAGTTTGAGCAAGCTCCGGGAGTTGGTGATGGACAGGGAAGTCTGGTGTGCTGCAGTCCATGGGGTTGCAAAGAGTCAGACACAACTGAGCAAATGAACTGAGCTGGTTGATCCTTTCTGTACCATTCTTCCTTTCTCAAGTTACCTCCCAGTTCAGTGCTTCCTTGGGGAAAAGCTCTCACCATATTCTGGATACAAATCAGGTTTTCTGAATCCAGGTTCAGAGAGCATCAGGTTCCATTCCTTCCCCGCCCCCCACTGGTTGTGTCACGTAGCATGGGGTATCTTAGTTTCCCCAGCGAGGGATCAAACCTATGCCCTCTGCTTTGTAAGCACAGAGTTTTAACCACTGGACCACCAGGGAAGTCCCCACAACACTTTTTCTTTAAACTACTTATCTCTCTTTGCATTTAGGCACCCGTCTGAGTGATTATTTGATTAGTGTAATCTCCAGGAAACCAACAACAGGGTCTGGTTTTGCTCACATTCTAATCCTCCACACCTTGCCTGGCATACAGCTAGCACCCAATAAAATTTCGTTGAATAAATGGAAGAATGTGCTCTGAAGCAGCACTGTCTGATAGAAATATAATGCAAGTGACATGATTTTCAATTTTTTAATAGCCACATTGTTGTTCAGTTGCTCCGTCATGTCTGACTGTTTGTGTGACCCATGGGCTGCAGTACACCAGGCTTTTTTGCAGTACGCCAAAAGTAAAAAGAAACAGGTGAGACGAGCATAATATTTATTTAGCCCAATATATCCAGTGTTTTCAACATATAATCAATATTTTAAAATCATTAATGATATGGTTTACTTTTTTCTACTAAGTTTAAAAAACCCAGTGTGAATTTTATTCTTACAGCACATCTCAGTTTGGAGTAACCCTTTTTCAAGTGCTCAGTAGCTGTGTTTGGCTGGTGGCTGCCACACTAAACAGCTAACTCTAGTGTCAGACCTCATTCTGAGCCCCCTGTGGGCTCAGAGGGCAGATAGATGCTCCCTGGCTTCCCTCCTATGTCATCAGTCTGTTTGGGCCCGAGGCCTATTGTTCTCTCCTTCCCACCCCTACGGCCCCTCTCCTCTCCACTGTCTCTTTCATTCTCTAGATTACAGGATGAGACCCTTCATCTTTGTCTGCTCATCGCGGCCCCTTCTCTTCTCCCAGATCCTCCCTCCCCTCTTTCATCTGGTGCAATGAAGCTGAGATGAGTCTTGGAACAATAGGAGAGGCCTCTTTACCCAGTGGGGAGGGGTGTAATGGGGGTCACTGAGCCTGCACTCCACAGGAAGAAGGGGCTCAGCCAGAACTGGGGTCAGAAGAAGACCTCTCCCATGATGCTCGGGGCTGTGGGGTCTGCTGACCATATGCCTGGAGGAGGCAGCTCCTCTGATAATGCAAAGCAGATTCCTCCCAGCTCTGTGGCAGCTGATGGGCAGAAGGCCAGGCGACAAGACTGAGGCCCCAGGAATCTGAGTTCAGAATAGTCAAGAGTACTCCTTCAACCTCCAGCTCCCTGACTCCCCCCAATACCCCTGCCCTCATATTGACCTCTCCCAACCATACCAGGCTCCAGATCACCCTCCAGGTCCATCAGAGACCCCCAGTTCTCAGCATACATCCTTGGGGATCTCTGATGCGACCTCCTCATTGAGAACGGCCCCCAGCATTCTTCTTCTCAAGGCAGACCCTGAGTGGGGCTCTTCATTTGGGGCCTGGGGTCATTCCTCCCAGGCCCCACTGAAACTTAAGGCTTTTCACATTAGTCCCAATTTCCATACCCCATTCCACCTATTCCAATCCTCCAAACATCTCAGAGGTGAGGCCTAGATCATTTCTCTAAGGCTATGTCATGCAAGAACATTAAGGAACATTCCAACTCTCACCCCCTATTCCTCCAAGGGCACTCAATCCTGCCCTCTTCCCACAGCATCCGGGCACTTCCCAGTTCCTATACTCCCCTCCCAGTAATTCCTGTTCCAGCTGCTTCCAGCAACATTCCCAAAGGGTTCCTGGGAGAGGTGTGATTGGGTCTCCTCCTTGGGCAGGAACTACTCCCTTTGGAAAAGTCTGGGAATGTACCCATCCCTTTCCTATCTTCTGGTGACTCATAGATGCTAGGGGTCCTTCTGCATCATCCAGGAGGCTGTCGCCCTCCTGACAAGCCCTCAACACTCTCTGGCCTGGGCCTGGGCTCAGTGTCCACATTCCAGGGGCCCAGCCCAAGGCCTAAGTCTTCACTCAGCAGTCCAGATGGTTCTCATTCTACGCCTACGCACCTTGGGATGCCAGCAGTCCAGATCGGATATGCAGGCCAGGGGCATGGGGCAGCCAGGCCTCCATTTGTCAACCTTGGACCCAAAGGAGATCACATGGTGACCTCCTGTAAGATGATGCCGAGGGCTCAGAAGCCAGCCACCTGGGAGCTCCCCTCTCTTCCCTCTGTGTAGCAGTTTGGATTTTTCCTGTCAAAAGGAGAAAACCCAACTCAGGGTGATTTGCAGAAATTTACTGGCCTCAGAAGTGAAAGGTCCAATGGTAGGGCTGGCTCTTGGCACAGTGTGATTCAGAGATTCAGACACTACCTTACCATCCAGTGTCTCCTTCTCCGTCTTGTGCCTCCTTCCCTTGAACAGACTCTTTCTTTGTGATGATAAAACATCCTTTGAAAGTCTCCAGGCATCCCTGGTTCTGATTGACCCAGCCAAGGAATGCTAATCACTGATTGAGTAAGGTGGAGGTCATATGATCCATCCACAGGACAGGACTGTTGCCCTACGTAAAGCATTAGGACTGAGAGTGGGGGAAACAGGTACAGACCCCAAAAGTGAAAGTGTTTAAGTGTTAATCGCTTAGTCGTATCCGACTCTTTGCAACCCCATGGACTGTAGCCCATCAGGCTCCTCTGTCCATGGGATTCTCCAGACAAGAACACAGGAGTAGGTAGCCATTCCCTTCTCTGGGGATCTTCCTGACCCAGGGATCACATCCACATGTCCTGCATTGCAGATGGATTCTTTACCATCTGAGCCATCAGGGAATCCCATACAGTCACCAAAAGGGGACCCCCAAAAATGTAAGGCTTCAGCCTAGATCAACACTTGGGCTCCTCCCTCTTCACCAGGCAACCTGAGCAAGCATATCTTTCTGGTGAGAAGGACTTGAATGCCAGGCTGAGGAATTTGGACTGAACAGCGAGCTACTGAGGTTGTCTGTTCTGAAAGGAGAGGCAGGAAGACCAGCTGGGAGGCTGGTGCTTCAGACACAGGGACTAGCAGTGTGAAAGAAAGGAAGGAAGCAATTTGGGAAATATTAAGACGGGAGAATAAACTTGGTAGAGGATCAGATGGGAATAGTAAGACAGCGAGTACGTGACTCCCAGTCTCCAGTTTTAGCAGCTGAGGTGCTGTTCGCAGAGCATGGTCCCTAGAGGAGGAACAAGCTTTCATAGCAGATCAAGATTTCCATGTTGAAACAAAACAAAGTCATAGATACAGAGAACAAACAAGTGGTTTCCAGAAGGAGGGAGGTGAAAGGAGGAGAGAAATAGATGAGAGAGACTGAGATACAAACTTCTAGTTATAAAATAAGTCACCAGATCTGAAATATATGGGCTTCCCAGGTGGTGCAAGTGGTAAAGAAACCGCCTGCCATTGCAGGAGATGCAAGAGATGTGGGTTTGATTCCTGGGTCAGGAAAATCCCCTGGGGTAGAAAATGGCAACCTGCTCCAGTATTCTTGCCTGAAAAATTCCATGGACAGAGGAGCCTGGTGGGCTACAGTCCATGGCATCCCAGAGTCCGACACCTTTGAGCAACTGAGCATGCATACATGAAATATACAATGTGGGGAATATAGCCAATAATTATGTAATATCTTTGTAGGGTGAAAGTAATTAGACTTATCATGATGATCACTTTGAAATGTATAGAAATATCCAATTGCTATGCTGTGNGCATGCATACATGAAATATACAATGTGGGGAATATAGTCAATAATTATGTAATATCTTTGTAGGGTGACAGTAATTAGACTTATCATGATGATCACTTTGAAATGTATAGAAATATCCAATTGCTATGCTGTGCACCAGGAACTACATAGTGTTGTAGGTCAATTATACTTCAAATGAACAAACTCATAGGAAAAGTGACATACAACATGATAAGTGTAATTAACACTGCTATGCATTATATATGAAAGTTGTAAAGACAGTAAATGCTAAGAATTCTTATCAGAAGGAAAATTTGTTCTTCTATTTTTTTGGTTTTATAATTATATGGATATGTGGATATTAGCTAAACTTACTGTCATCATTTCATGGTGTATGTAAATTAAATCATTACAATGTACATCTTGAACTTATAAAGTGCTTCATGTCAATTATATCTCAATAGAACTGGAAGAAGAAAATTTCTCTGTTGAGTTTGAGAAGCCTCTGAGACATTCAGAAAAGAAAGGCAAGCAGTATTTCTTTAAGTCAGGAGCAGGGAAAGAAATTCGAGGGCTACAGTGCCTCAGTGGTAAAGGATCCGCCTGCCAAGGCAGGAGACCCAGAAGATGTGGGTTGGATCCCTGGGTCANCTGTTGCCTGGAAAATTCCATGGACAGAGGAGCCTGGTAGGCTGCAGTCCATGGGGTCGCTAGGAGTCGGACACGACTGAGTGACTTCTTTCACTTTTCACTTTCATGCATTGGAGAAGGAAATGGCAACCCACTCCAGTGTTCTTGCCTGGAGAATCCCAGAGATGGGGGAGCCTGGCAGGCTGCTGTCTATGGGGTCACACAGAGTCAGACACGACTGAAGTGACTTCACAGCAGCAGCAGGAGCAGCAGCAGCAGCATTTTCACCACCACTACAAAAATAAATCTTAGCAACTTTTAGAAGTCTTTTCCCATTTTCTCCCAAAGCCCCCTTCCCTAAGTTCTAGACATCCATTAATCTACTCGTATCTCTATTTTCCTAGTCTGGAAAGTTCATCTAAATGGAAGAATGTATTTTATGGCTCTCTCTAACTGGCTTCTTTCATTAACATAATACTTTCAAGGTTCATTCCTGTTTTAGTCTGTAGCAGTACTTTAGATTTGTTATTGGTAAATAATATTCTATCACGTGAATACATCATATTTCATTTATTCATTCTTGGGTTTTGTATTATTTCCACAATTCAGATATTACCAATAATGCTTCTAAACACATTCCTGTACAAATTTTTGCATGGACATATATCTTAATTTATTTACCGTAATGTCCCTAAAAGTAAAATTGCTTCATCATGCATTAACTTCATGTCAAACTTTGGAAAAATTGTCAGACTATTTTCTAAAGTGGCTGAGTACCAGGGTTCCAATTACTTCACATTTCTTCCCAGTACATTTCATTGTCTCTCTTTTTGATGATATCCATCCTAGTGAGTATGAAGTGTTATCTCACTGGAGTGTTGATTTGCATTTCCCTGATGGCCAATAATTTTGAGCATATCCTCATGTGCTTTTTGGCCATTTGTCTATCTTTTGTGGAGAAATGTCTGTTTAAATACATTCCCCATTTTTAAATTGGACTATTTGTCTTTTTTCCACTGAATTTAAGATTTGTTAAATCTAGATGAAAATCCTTTATTAGATAATCATTTTTTTCATTTTTTTGGATGGTATTGTTTGAAACACAGAAGTTTGTCCTTTTAAAAAGTCCCATTTGTATACTTTTTCATTTGTCACTTTTGGTTTTGGTGTCATAATAAGAGTGTTTTGATTAATTCAAGGCCATGAAGATGTACTTCTATAATTCTTCTAAGATTTCGTAAATATTTTAAGTTTATTTTTGTGTGTGCTGTGAGGAATAAGTCCAATTTCATCCTTTTATGTGTTGATATCCAGTTGTCCCAGCACCATTTGTTGGAAGGACTCACTTTCCTCTTTCTTGTTCACCTTATCAGATCTTTCTCATAGTTTATCTGTGACTATAAATAAGAATTTTAACCATTCATATTTTCTTCTAGGTTTTTAAATGCCAGTCAGATAGTTATTCTAATAACTTTTATAATTAAAATACATATTAATGAAATTTAATTACTTCATTAAGAGTCACATATCAATGATTTTTAATCAAAAATAATAATTGTACAAGTGGTTTATCCACATCATATCATTTATGGTAACAAAAAACACTTTTAGGTGTATGTTGTCTTTATCATTGTATCAATGAGTAAAATACCAGCCTTTATAAGATAACACTATATTTGTACTTAATGCTTCTAATTAAGACACAGTTTCCCCCTCAGTCATTCTCTCTCATCAGGAAGCCTCCATAAGCCTCTTATTCTTCTCCATCAGAGGGAAGACAGACTGAAAACCACAGTCACAGAAAACTAACCAATCTGATTACATGGACCACAGTCTTGTCTGACAAAATGAAACTATGAGCCATGTCGTGTATGGCCACCCATGACAGATGGTTCATGGTAGAGAGTTCTGACAAAACGTGGTCCACTAGAGAATGGAATGGCAAACCACTTCAGTATTCTTTCCTTGAGAACCCCATGAACAGTATGAAAAGATAAGATAGGACACTGAAAGATGAGCTCCCCAGGTCAGTAGGTGCCCAGTATGCTACTGGAGATCAGTGGGGAAATAACTCCAGAAAGAATGAAGAGATGGAGCCAAAGCAAAAACAGCACCCAGTTGTGGATGTGACTGCTCATGGAAGTAAATTCCAATGCTATAAAGAGCAATATTGCATAGGAACCTAGAATGTTAGGCCCATGAATCAAGGCAAATTGGAAGTGGTCAAACAGGAGATGGCAAGAGTGAAGGCTGACATTTTAGGAATCAGCAAACTAAAATGGACTGGAATGGATGAATTTAACTCAAATGACCAATATATCTACTACTNCCTAGAATGTTAGGCCCATGAATCAAGGCAAATTGGAAGTGGTCAAACAGGAGATGGCAAGAGTGAAGGCTGACATTTTAGGAATCAGCAAACTAAAATGGACTGGAATGGATGAATTTAACTCAAATGACCAATATATCTACTACTGTGGGCAAGAAACCCTTAGAAGGAATGGAGTAACCATCATAGCCAACAAATGAGTGTGATATGCAGTACTTCAATGCAGTCTCAGAAACGACAGAATGATCTCTGTTCATTTCCAAGGCAAACCATTCAATATCACAGTAATCCAAATCTATGCCCTGACCAGTAATGCTGAAGAAGCTGAAGTTGAATGGTTCTATGAAGACCTACAAGGCCTTCTAGAACTAACACATAAAAACGATGTCCTTTTCATTATAGGGGACTAGAATGCAAAAGTAGGAAGTCAAGAAACACCTGGAGTAACAGGTAAATTTGGCCTTGGAGTACAGAATGAAGCAGGGCAAAGGCTAATAGATTCTGCCAAGAGAACGCACTGGTATAACAAACACCCTCATCCAACAACACAAGAGAAGACTCTACACATGGATATCACCAGATGGTCAATACCAAAATCAGATTGATTATGTTCTTTGCAGCCAAAGATGGAGAAGCTCTATAC
>SJYV01005751.1:1756256-1766848 GCA_006410875.1 Neotragus pygmaeus | reverse complement strand
TTTTCATTCCAATTCCAAAGAAAGGCAATGCCAAAGAATGCTTCAACTACCGCACAATTGCACTCATCTCACACTAGTAAATTAATGCTCAAAATTCTCCAAGCTAAAGCGCATTCCGTGAACCATGACCTTCCAGATGTTCAAGCTGAATTTAGAAAAGGCAGTGGAACCAGAGATCAAATTGCCAACGTCTGCTGGATCATGGAAAAAGCAAGAGAGTTCCAGAAAAACATCTACTACTGCTTTATTGACTATGCCAAAGCCTTTGACTGTGTGGATCACAATAAACTGTGTAGAAATCTTCAAGAGATGGGAATACCAGACCACCTGACCTGCCTCTTGAGAAACCTGTATGCAGGTCAGGAAGCAACAGTTAGAACTGGACATGGAACAACGACTGGTTCCAAATAGGAAAAGGAGTACGTCAGGGCTGTATATTGTCACCCTGCTTATTTAACTTATGTGCAGAGTATATCATGCTGGGCTGGATGATGCACAAGCTGAAATGAAGGTTTCTGGGAGAAATATCAATAACCTCAGATATGCAGATAACAGCACCCTTATGGCAGAAAGCGAAAAAGAACTAAAGAGCCTCTTGATGAAAGTGAAAGAGGAGAGTGAAAAAGATGGCTTAAAACTCAGAATTCAGAAAATGAAGATTATGGCATCTGGTCACATCACTTCATGGCAAATAGAAGGGAAACAATGAAATCAGTGACAGACTGTTTTTTTGGGGGGCTCCATAATCACTGCAGATGGTGACTGCTGTCATGACATTAAAAAACGCTTACTCCTTGGAAAGAAATTTATGACTAACTTGACAGCATATTAAAAAGCAGAGACATTACTTTACCAGCAATGGTCTGTCTAGTCAAAATTGTGGTTTTTCCCTTAGTCATGTATGGATGTGAGAGTTGGACTATAAAGAAAACTGATCGCCGAAGAGTTGTTGCTTTTGAACTGTGGTGTTGAGAGTCTGTTGGACTGCAGGAATCCAACCAGTCCATCCTAAAGGAAATCGGTCCTTAATATTCATTGAAAGGACTGATACTGAAGCTGAAACTTCAATACTTTGGCCGCCTTATATGAAGAAATGACTCATTTGAAAAGACCCTCATGCTGGGAAAGATTGAAGGCAGAAGGAAAAGGGCCTGACAGACGGTGAGATGGTTGGATGGTATCACCGACTCAATGGCCGTGAGCTGAGTAAACCCCAGGAGTTGGTGATGGACAGGGAGGCCTGCTGTGCTGCAGTCCATGGCGTCGCAAAGAATTGAACATGACTGAGTAACTGAACTGAACTGAATCCTACTAATAGACAGTATAGGTGGTATTTACTAGAATCCATTGATTCCCTTTTGCTTCTAAACAAGACAAGAAAAACAAATATGTTAATCATGTATTCCCTATTTGTCCTATTACCTGTTATTTTCTCTCATCTTTTACCTCAAGATTTTTGTGTTTCATTTGTCATTTATAATTGCCTTAGGCAGCTTGAGATATATAGAATAAACCATGTGGGTTTATAAATATTATGTTTGCTTCATTTTCTGGGTGGAGTTAATCTTCCTTTCAAGGAACATATCTGCTCCGACTCTTAATTTATAACATGGAGTACTTTGACAGTGATTAAATTTTCCCACTGAACAAATAACAAGTATCATCACTGATATTGCTTTAGGGCAAGTAGTAGATATAAATTTATGACATTAATGTGAGGAAAAGCAAAGCGCAAATATACATGAATTCCGCAAGCCTGGCTATAGGTATTAATTACTCAATGTTTTCAGATAAATAATATAGGAAAAAGTATTATTTACTCTGAAGACTGCTAATGGTTACAATTAGATTTTTCAATAGACGAGTGAAGGAAAGACATGTATTATTTTGTGTGAATCTGTGTTAGCATTGTGAATTTTTAAGCAGAAAAATACATTACTATTATTCTCTGAAGAGAAAGAATGCTTCCTAGAAGAGTAGAAGTATGTCTATCATCCACATTGATTAAACCAGAATCCACTAGTATCTAGGAAATAATGTTTAGAAAGCTCAAAGATCTCTTCAAAGGATTTCAGGCACAATAGGGACCAAATTCAGGATAAAAGTAATGATAATGTTAAATTTCTTGGAAAAAATATGCTCTATATACTCAGTAATTTTGATTTCAGTCAAATAGTTTTAATATTAGAAGCAAATAATTGAGTTTTTAATACTGATTTGCTATGTAAATTTGGAATTTATCCATAAGGAGTTGCTCTGCATGATAGATTTTATCTTAACATGTAACTGCTTTCAGGGTCCATGTATTGCTACATTGCTTCAGTCACACGCAACTCTTTGCAGCCCCGTGGACTATTGCCTGCCAGGTTTCTGTCCATGGGATTTTCCAGGCGAGAATGCTGCAGTAGCTTGCCATTTCCTTCTCCCAGAATCTTCCAGACCTAGGGACAGAACCAACATCTCTTACGTCTCTTGCATTGGCAAGTGGGTTCTTTACCGCTGCTGCTGCTGCTAAGTCGCTTCAGTCGTGTCCGNAATGCTGCAGTAGCTTGCCATTTCCTTCTCCCAGAATCTTCCAGACCTAGGGACAGAACCAACATCTCTTACGTCTCTTGCATTGGCAAGTGGGTTCTTTACCGCTGCTGCTGCTGCTAAGTCGCTTCAGTCGTGTCCGACTCTGTGCAACCCCATGACTACAGCCCACCAGGCTCCCCTTTCCCTGGGATTCTCCAGGCAAGAACACAGGATTGGGCTGCCATTTCCTTCTCCAATGCATGAAAGTGAAAAGTGAAAGTGAAGTGACTCAGTTGTGTCTGACTCTTCACGACCCCATAGACTGCAGCCTACCAGGCTCCTCCATCCATGGGATTTTCCTGGCAAGAGTACTGGAGTGGGGTGCCATTGCCTTCTCCGTCTTTACCACTAGCACCGCTTAAATGGAACTTGGTTAGCATTAACTTTTCAAACATTAGTAATAAATTAACGGTGACAAAACACTATTCTTTTCAATATGTGTAGTTAGTTTGGTAGCACTCTATGTATTCTTAAAGCTTCCCCTCAATTAATATGTTTGAATTTGGTGAGAATAAAAAACAACTGTAACCATGAATTTTATCACCCTCTATGCTTTGGGTGAAAGCATGGTGCTATAGCTGCCACCAATGGGAATCTCAAGGCAGAGGGCAGGATATGCAATAAAAGATTAAGCGTCGTGATAGGTGTTGAGAGAGAACATCTCAAACATCTTCAGGCAGTAGAGGCATTGTATTCACAAAGAGAGTTTCTGTTACATTTCTGTGCTTTACCTGTTCTGTAAGATTTAGCTCAAGTTCCCCCTTTTCCTGGAAAACTGTCTTGAATCCTTCTACCTGGGATACTTGTTCTTCCTCTTATAGCACCTTGAGTTTATAATGATCTTAGCATTTAACCTACCATCATTCCCCATTTCCTTGTTTTGTCTGTTTGACTAAACTGTAAACTTCCGAAGGGGACAGGACTGTGTTGGATCGGTTTTAACTCTCCAAAGCCTAGAATGGTATCTAGCCTCTATGAAACATTTAAAAGTATTTTGGGGTGAATAAACAAATGGATGAACTGAATCTCTAAAACCTTCTATATTTTTAACTTAAAAAGTCAGANGAGGCCTGGGAGAGAGAGGCTAGGGGAGCCACTGCGTTGGACCCTAAGACTGCAGGAGACAGATGACAGTGATCGGAGGAGAGGTTGGCAGGTGAGACAGTGGAGAGGCCCCTGGATAAATCTCCTAGAAGCTTGGCTGTGAGAAGGATGTAGGGCTTGCCCTGGGATAAGAAGGGGCTTCCTTGGGGAGATGGGGAGGGAAGACGTGACCTCCACAGTCAGGGAGTTTTAAGGTTTAAAGCCAGGCTACCTTGAGCTGCCACTCTTGGACTCTACGGCCTAGTTCCACCAGCCCAGCCCTCCTGTGTGGTCTCACGGGTCCAGGTCAGCTGAAGGGGGGTCAACTTTGGTCCTCAGGTCCCAACCCTCTTCTCCCAACCATCTTGCTCTCTACCCCACCTTCAGTCCCCTGTCTCATCGCCACTAATACAGGATTAATTAGCAAAAAACAGTGCCTGGTTCACAAGGAGCTCAACATTCAGTTAAAACAAAGAGGGAAGTTATCTAAAAATTCTAAATGGGACTGGATTCTGCCAGGGGAACCACAACGTAAATCACCTGCCAAAATGCCACCTCTTTGAGACTTTAATAAGCAGCCATTAGGCCCTGCAAGTTAGAGCCTCATTCCGCCCCTTCCAGGACTGAAGAAGCTGCCAGAATCACATTAGGTTCCTGCAGAAGCCACCTTGGCAGTTCTAGGCACCAAGCCCCACCCACCCCTCCCCGGGGTAACACATGGGCTGGGCACATGCCCAGAGAGTGCCACATGTCTGTCAGGTTGCAGCCTGCCTCATGCCTCTCCAGAGAGGCTGCCAGAAACCCTGGACCAGGGCAGACCCAGAGCAGTGACTCAGGTGAGGGGCAGGGGCTGCAGTCTAGGCCAGATAGTGGTGCCTGGCCAGTCAAGAGAAGGGGAGGGAGCCCAGGTGCCAGGGGCAGGGCCTTGGCCCCCCCATCTGGGAGCAAGCTGATGCCTCCCTGGGCAAGAGGGAAGTCCTCTGGCGTTGAGGCAGTCTCAGGCTGACCAAATGGAGACGATGCTCTGAAACCAGGCAGTCCTCTGTCCATGAAGAGTTTCCATGCAGGACAAAGGGCAACCATGGTGCAGCCTGCAGGACCTGGCCCTAAGGCGTGCTGCGAGGATAAGAGTGGAGGTGAGGGTGGCTGAGGGGCATCAGGGAGCCGTAGCTCGATTCTCTGGACTCTGAGCGCCAAGTCTGGCCTCACGGTAGGGGAGAGGCCCTGGCTTCCCCAGGGGACCCCTGGGGACTTGGGGGCCAACCAGAGCCTCTGATGTGGCTGAACTGCACAGCACAGCTGCCTGTTACCCAGGGCCTCTGGAGACACCTCATAATGATAACAAATACCATTCTTCCAGCCTTTCAAAGTTGACAAAGCACTTTCACAGCTGTAATTTCATGTGATGGTCTCATGAGCCCTGACCGAGAGGTATTATTGAACCCACTTTATAGATGAGACAACTGAAACCCAGAGATTTGCCCAAGGTCACCTGACAGGAAGTAGCAGAGCCCACCGGGGAGCCACGTCTCTCCCGAGCACCCTGGTCGCCTTTCTCTCTGCCCTCGCCGCCCCTAACCCCGCCAGGCTGCCTCTGTTGCCAGTGGGATGAGGAAGGAGGTGGTTGTGTTGGGGGTAAGGTGACATGAAGGGTGGGGGTGAGGGGCTGGCCTGGGGAGGCAGGGAGCCTAGCGTGGGGACTGGATTTCAGATAGGGGATGGACCTATCTGAAAAGTGACCCCAATCAGGTATTTCCCAAACCCCTTGCCCCCTCCTGCAAAGAGTGACAGGGACAGCTGGAGCCCACCAGGAGAAGAAAGAGGACCCCCGTTTAGAGTCCAGTGTCTTAACCCTGATGCACAACCGGCCCCCTCCCTCTGCCCCCAGCCCCTACCCAGGCTGCAAGAGGCTGGCGCCACACAGGGGAGCCTGGCACAGAGCCACACCAGTGGGGCTTGGGGGAGGGGGACGAAGACCACTGCAACCTGAGTCCCACCCTAGGGGACCCCTCCCTGGACCCCTCTGCCCATCCCCAGCTGCTCACCTCTCTCACCGGCCACTGAGAGTCCTCAGGGCCTGAGCTTCAGTCTGGGATTCAGAGAAGGCTGCCCTGTGGAAACACCCCTCTCCTTCCCGCCCACAGGGACCCTTCCTGGTTCCTGAAATGAAGTTCCAAGGTCAGAACGTTCTTCCCACCTTTGCTGCTGGTTATTTGGGCTCTATCACCCAAGGGACATAAGTGTGACCTTTAGAATCACACAGTCCTGAGTTCAACTCCCAGCTTTGCCACTTGCTAGCTCTGGGATCTTGGACAAGGTAGTCGCACATTCTCACAGAGCCTGTTCCTCAGCTGTAAAGGGAAAAGAAATAGCAGGTCTTTGGAGATTTGTTATCGAACTTAAAGCTAATATGTGTGAGATTAGACCTAGGACAACCCTGGGTCACAGAAGATATTTGAATCACTGTCATCCCCGGCCCCCACATCACCACCACCACACTATCATTACTGGCTCTCACAGGAACTCACCTGCCTTCCAACCTACCCCCAACCCTGCAGCCAGACAAGGTGACTTCTTAACTCCCTGAGTTAAGCCTATGCTTCTCATTTGGGGCTTTTCCTGCTGTGCCGGCTGCCTGAGGAGCCTCTGCCCTGCTCTATCCATAGCCACATCCCTTTCCCAGCTCCTCCTGGAAGTCCTCCCAGATCCCCCTCTCCCACTACCTCCAGGATATCTCCTTTGCAGAGAAAAGACTGTCCATTTGGGTCCTTGCCTTATCTTACAGGAAATTATAAGCTGGCTCATCTCTGTAACCCTTTCCATCTCCATGGAGGGCTTCCCTACCCTCCACCGCCTGTAAAAGCCCATGGAGTGCTGACTGCGTTCCCCCTCAGTGGAGCAAGTTCAGCCCATGTCCCTCCAGCCTGCTTGGATCCACTTCTACACGGAGCCTTTACATCATCCAGCCAGGACAGAGCATTACCATTCAAAGAGAACTTGGAACCAGACTACTTGGAACCCGTATACTCAGATACGATAAAGAGAGTGGGAAAGTGGAGAAAGCCGCATAGTAATGGGAGCCAGCCCCGTGACTTAATCCAACTTGACACCGTTGGGCAAAAGCCATCCACCGTTGTCCCTCTGGCTCCAAACAGGCCAGCAACTCACACCTTCCCCCATTCCTAGCTGTCTGCTATTGCAGACGTGGAGCTAGAGTAACCACCCACAGACACCAATCTGCAAGACAGAGCCTGGGCCTCCACGCAGGGGATAGGGGGAGGCTGCGGGGTTGGGGCAAGCACACTTGGGGATAATCACTAAGTTTAGCTGCAGCTGACACAGGGCTGGAGACAACGCATCAGACACCCATTTGCCTTCTGAGCTGCTCTCCACCTCGTCACCACTCCCCACCCCGGCAACATCTTCCATATTTTGAGTAAAGTCCCTTCTTCATTTCACCTGAACTGTGAGCTCCTTGAGAACAAGGGACTGGCGCTCACCCAGTGCTGTAGCTCATGAACAATTATTAGTACAATCACCCCATTATACAGATGAGGAAATTGAGGCTCAAAGATGTATAGTGACTCATAAGGTGCACAGGTGCACATGGATTCACAGCAGAGATGGGAACCTATTTGAGACCTCAGGCCTTCAACATTCTGGACTCCTCTCACAGTACCCTTTTGAGGGGGAGGTCAATTTCTCAAGGCAAGATATTCTCCTCAAACTTCCAAAGCCAACAAGTTCTGGAGGATTCAGGAGCAGAAAGCAGGCTCCTTCCTCTCCACCCACACTCTCCCAGGGCTCCCCAAGTCACCTCCTAGCTTTGGAGGCTCTGAACAAGGTCACTGGCCACTGGCCAGAGGGGTTTCTTTCGTGGTTTTTCAACAAACACTTAGTCTCCTTCCCTCCCTGCCTCTACTCTGCGGAGGAGGACTTGAGGCCCTTGAGGGGCAGTGAGCCAGCCAGTGATGCCTCTGGAAGGGGACGCCAGGGTCTGGCTCCCAGTCTTTCTGAGAACCCCAGGCCATCCCTGTATAAATAGCAAAGCTCTGCACGCTCAGTTCTGCCAGCTTTAACTCCAACCTCAGTGTCCTATGCTATTTGGAGCAGACAAAAATTGCTGGCAGCAACTGTTAAGCCCCCAGAGTGATGGGAAAGGCACGATTCTGATCTTTGGTCCGCTCCCCAAGTGATGGTGGAAACAGGTCGCACTTGGAGGACGGCAGAGAGAGAAAGAGCGGTGGGCGATGGTGTGGGCAGGAGGGTCGGAGGGGAAAGGCGACTTGTGGGAGCTGGGTGCTGGGAAGAAGGGCTGGCCCGGGAGGTTTTGGCCGGAGGAAAGGCCTGGGGGACCGGCGGCGGCGGCCTGCGTGGGTTGGGGCAGAGGCGCCGGCCAGGGCTGGCCCCGGGAGCGGGTGGCTGACAGGCTGGGGGAGGGTAGGACCTCGGCGCTGGCGGTCCCGTCCTGGACCGGCTCCGGAGGCCCGGCCAGGAAACCTAAGCCTGTGGGCCCTCCCCCTCCCCAATCATCGGGTGCTAAAAAGCCCACGACATTTACGACTTCAGGAGGGTAAAGAGCCTGAGAAAGAATCGCAGACCATATGGATTTGTTTCCTGGGTTAAAAAAAAAAATGAAAATTTCGAATTAGGCCGGGGAAAGCCATCGGCCTCAGTCTCGAGGCCCCTGGATTCAATTACTCCCCGGGCTCCCCCACGCGCGGCGCAGGGCCCTCCCCGCCCCCTCCGCTCGCGAGGTCAGGGGTGCCTGGAGACAGGGCGTGGAACGGGGGTGTCTTAACAATGTTTTTATTCACTTGGGATGGATTCGATGTTAGATTCCCTCGCGGCTGTTGCGAGTCTTCGGCGCCCAGCCCTCCCCCCGCCCCACCCCTCGGCTACTGTCTCCCAGAAGAGAGGTCTCGGGGATAGGACCTCCTTGAAATCCCCTCTTCTCTGCTGGAAAAATTTCTTGACGTCAGACTAAAACTGAATCACTGAGCAAGCTGGAAGGTAGAATTGGAGGTATTTTCACCAAAAAATGTTTTTAAGGGTTGGTATGAGACTTTTTCTAGGATATACGGAAACAAACCGGAAAAAGCCCCTTCGTAGGCCACAAGTGCCCTGGGTTCTCCTGGAGACGGTCCCCTCAGTCTATACACACCTTCCCTGAGCCCTGTCACTTTCTCAAGTCTGTTCTTGCGCCCTCTCCACCCAACTCCAGATTCTGGGAGAAAGAAGTCATCCCCTCCTGCGTCTCACCCTACCAATCCTGCTGACCTCCACCTCCCCACGCCCTTCCCGCCCCTAGCTGGCCTCCCTCCCTGTTGGACCCCCTGAGTGCTCCAGGCCTCACCCTCCCAGACTCCCTGCCCCTGCCCCTGTGCTCTGAGGGCCTGGTCACCCCTGCAACAGGGTCCTCCCTAAGCTGCCAGGACACAGCTACCTCTCCACTGACTCCTCCCCCCACCACCCCAGGGTCAAGGCTTCTGGGGTCCCTTCTGGGCCCTTCACTCTCTCTAGGCTGTGCTGTCTTTCTGGCTCACATCCCTACTCTAAATGGCTTCTGAGTCTATTACCTTAGCACTTTCTCTCTCCCGATTTCCTCAGTTTTCTGATTGCCTATAGGTACTGCCTTTTGCATGTTCTACTAACATCTCCAACTCAGTGTGCTGGCAATGCAACAAGCATTCATTCTTGGGACTTCCCTGGTGGTCCAAGACTTGATGCTCCCAATGCAGGGGGCCCAGGTTCCATCCTTGGTCAGGGAACTAGGTCCCACATGCAGCAACTAAAGATCTCACATGCCTCAGTGAAGATCGAAGATCCTGCGTGCCGCACCTAAGACCTGGCAGCCAAGTAAGTAAATCCTTTTTTTTTTTTAAAGAGTTTATTCTTTATCTGCATCATCCTTCTGAAACCAAAGCAACAACAAGAGTTCCTCCTTCAGTGCTCTGTAGTTTTTTAATATATATATTTCAAAAAGGAACTTTAGGTTCACAGCAAAGGTGAGTGAAAAGTACCAGAAAAGTACTGATAATTCCCATGTACCCTCTATCACCCCAACACATAGCTTCCTCCACTGTCTACATCCCAGACCACGGTGGTGCGTCAGTTACACTGGTGAACCTACATTGACTCTTCATCATCCCCAAAGTCCACGTTCACATTAGAGTTCACTTTAGAGCTGTGCATCTTATAGGATTGGACAAATGTATCATGACATGTATCCACCCTTATAATATGGTACAGAATCGTTCCACTGCCCTAAAAATTCTCTATTTGCCCCTCCTATTGACCCCTCTGTCTCCTAGTCCCTGGCAACCACTAATTCTTTAACTGTCTCCATAATTTTACCTTTTCCCGATTGTTATATGTATGACATACAGTATGTAGCCTTTTCAGATTGGCTTCTTTCACTTAGCAATATGCGTTTAAGTTTCCTCCATGCCTTTTCATGGCTTGATAACTCATTTCTTTTTAGTGTTGAATAATATTTGACTTCACATTCCAGGATGTCTGGCTCTAGGTGAGTGATCACACCATCATGATTATCTTGGTCGTGAAGATCTTTATGTACAGTGGGCCTCAGAAAACATCACTACAAACAAAGCTAGTGGAGGTGATGGAATTCCAGTTGAGCTATTTCAAATCCTGGAAGATGATGCTGTGAAAGTGCTGCACTCAATATGCCAGCAAATTTGGAAAACTCAGCAGTGGCCACAGGACTGGAAAAGGTCAGTTTTCATTCCAATCCCAAAGAAAGGCAATGCCAAAGAATGCTCAAACTACCGCACAATTGCACTCATCTGACATGCTAGTAAAGTAATGCTCAAAATTCTCCATGGTTCAGCAATACGTGAACCATGAACTTCCAGATGTTCAAGCTGGTTTTAGAAAAGGCAGAGGAACCAGAGATCAAATTGCCAACATCC
>SJYV01005751.1:1720621-1751062 GCA_006410875.1 Neotragus pygmaeus | reverse complement strand
ACAAGCTGGAATCAAGATTGCTGGGAGAAATATCAGTAACCTCAGATATGCAGATGACACCGCCCTTATGGCAGAAAATGAAGAAGAACTAAAGAGCCTCTTGATGAAAGTGAAATAGGAGAGTGAAAAAGTTGGCTTAAAGCTCAACATTCAGAAAACTAAGATCACGGCATCTGGTCCCATCACTTCATGGCAAATAGACAGGGAAACAGTGGAAACAGTGTCAGACTTTAACTTTTTGGGCTCCAAAATCACTGCAGATAGTGATTGGAGCCATGAAATTAAAAGACACTTACTTCTTGGAAGGAAAGTTATGACCAATCTAGATAGCATATTCAAAAGCAGAGACATTACTTTGCCAACAAAGATCCATCTAGTCAAGGCTATGGTTTTTCCTATGGTCATGTATGGATGTGAAAGTTGTACTGTGAAGAAAGCTGAGTGCTGAAGAATTGATGCTTTTGAACTGTGGTGTTGGAGAAGACTCTTGAGAGTCCCTTGGACTGCAAAGAGATCCAACCAGTCCATTCTAAAGGAGATCAGTCCTGGGTGTTCTTTGGAAGGACTGATGCTAAAGCTGAAACTCCAATATTTTGGCTACCTCATGCAAAGAGTTGACTCATTGGAAAAGACTCTGATGCTGGGAGGGATTGGAGGCAGGAGGAGAAGGGGATGACAGAGGTTGAGATGGCTGGATGGCATCACCTACTCGATGGACATGAGTTTGGGTGAATTCCGGGAGATGGTGATGGACAGGGAGGCCTGGCATGCTGCAGTTCATGGGGTCTCAAAGAGTCCGACATGACCGAGCAACTATACTGAATATTCCATTGTCTGAATATTCCATTGTCTGGGTATAATATCTATTCACCTACTAAAGGACATCTTTGTTGCTACCAAGTTTTTGGCAATTATGAATAAAGCTGCTATAAACATCTATGTGCAGATTTTTGTGTGGTTTTAAGTTTTCAGTTACTTTGGGTAAATACCAAGGAGTGTAATCGCTGGATCACATGGTAAGAGTATGTTTAATTTTATAAGAAACTGGTAAACTGTCTTCCAAGGTGGCTATACCGTTTTGCATTCCCACCAGCAATGAATGAAAGTCACTGCTGCTCCACAGCCTCCCCAGCATTTATTGTATCAGTGTTTTGGATTTTGGCCATTCCAATAGGTGTGTTGTGGTATCTCATTTTTGTTTTAATTTGCAATTCCCTAATGACATATGATGACATTTTTTCCTATGCTTACTTGTCATCTCTTCTTTGGTGAGTTGTCTCTTCAGGACTTTATCCATTTTGTAATCAGGCTGTTTGCTTTCTAATTGTTGAGTCTTTGGAGTTCTTTATATATGTTGGATAACAGTCCTTTATTAGATATGCCTTTTGCCAATATTTTCTCCCAGGCAGTGGCTCGTTTTCTGATTCTGTTGACATTATCTTTCACAGAGCAGAAGTCTTTTACTGTGAAGAAGTCCAGCTTATCAATGATTTCTTTCAAAGATTGTGCCTTTGGTATTTGTGTCCAAAAAGTCATCACAGTACACCAGGTAAACTAGGTTTTCTCCTGTATTATCTTCTTTAAGTTTTCTAGTTTTTTGGGTTTTACATATAAGTCTGTGATCCATTTTCAATTAATTTTCTTGAAGAGTGTGAAATCTGTGTAGATTGTTTTTTCTTTCTTGCTTTTCGTGCATGTGGTGTCCAGTTGTTCTAGCACAGTTATGGAAAAGACTGTCTTTTCTCCATTGTGTTGCCTTTGCTCCTTTGTTAAAGATCAATTGACTATGTTTCTGGGCTCTCTATTCTGTTTCTTGATCTATTTATCTATCTTTTGCCAATGCCACAGTGTGTTTTGTAGTTATTGTAGAACAACTGGTTCCAAATCAGGAAAGGAGTATATTGTCTGTATATTGTCACCCTGCTTATTTAACTTATATGCAGAGTACACCATGAGAAATTCTGGGTTGGATGAAGCACAGACTGGAATCCAGATTGCTGGGAGAAATATCAGTAACCTCAGATGACACCAACCTTATGGCAGAAAGCAAAGAGGAACTAAAGAGCCTCTTGATGAAAGTGAAAGAGGNGGTTGGCGGACAGCAGGTTCACGTCTCCTCGGGACCCCTTGGCTTTGCTAAGGGAAGTTCACACTGCTTCTCTCTTTCTGCGGAGCGCCCCCTGTAAGTATTCTGAGTCATGTACTCTGAGCAGTTTTGCAGAGACTGAAACTCTCACCAGGTGGATAAAGTTTGCTGATTACAAGCCATAGACCCTCATCTAGAAGGTTGGAACTAGAAGGTTGATGATGCTGATTGCTGATTACCTCACCATCAACCAATCAGAAAAATGTTCTTGAGCTGATCACACACTTCCCAACCCCTTCCCTCATCCTGTCTTTAAAAACCTTTCCTTGAGAGCCATCAGGTCTTTGAAGCACAAGCTACCTGGACTCCTTGCTTAGTGAAGTCGCTCAGTCGTGTCCGACTCTTTGTGACCCCATGGACTGTAGCCCACCAGGCTCCTCCCTCCATGGGATTCTCCAGGCAAGAGTACTGGAGTGGGTTGCCATTTCCTTCTCCAGGGGAGTTTTCCCAACCTAGGGATCGAACCCGGGTCTCCTGCCTTCCAGACAGACGCTTTAACCTCTGAGCCACCAGGGAAGCCCTTGCAGGGCCTCCTTGCTTCGTGCCCTGCAATAAACACTACAAGTTCCTTCACTACAACCCAGTGTAAACTGACTTTACTGCACGTAGGTGAACAGACCTGAGTTTGGTCCTGTAACACTTTCCCGAGATTGCTCAGTTCCCCGGATGAATTTCTAAATTTGCGTGCATTGTGGTTTACTCTTTGTGCTGTAAAGTAATGTGCATTTAAAATTCATCCATGACTTCTTTCATCACTGAATAATACTCCCCTGGATAGATGTGCATGGTTTCTCTATCCACTAGCCCATGGAAACATCTTGATCACTTCCAACTTGGGGCAATTATCAATAAGGCTGATAAAAACATTTTTATGTAGGTCTTCATGTGGACATAAAGTTTCAAATCAATTAGGTAAACACATAGAAATGTTATCATTAGATCAAATGTTTAGCTTTGTATGAAACTGCCGAACTGTCTTCCAAAGTGGCTGTAACACTTTGCATTCCCACTGGCAATTGTTTCTTATCCTTGCCAGCAATTGATAATATCAGTGTTTAAATTTTTAACCATTCTAATTGGTATGTCATTTTTGTTTTAATTTTCAATTAAATTTAAATTTTCTTAATGACAAATGATGTTGAGTGTGTTTTCATATTTTTATTTACCATCTGTGTATTTTCTTTGGGGAGGTATCTGTCCATATCATTTGCCCATTTTTTTAATTAGTTTGTTTTATTTATGTCAAGTTTTAAGAGTTCTTTGTGTATTTTGGATACAAGTCCCCTTTTTTATACAAGTCTTTTTTGGTTTTTTTTTGGATACAAGTCCTTTTTCAGAAATATGTTTTGCAAATACTTTTTCCTAGTCTGGGGCTTGTCTTCTCATTCTCTTAATGGTGTCTTCTGAAAAGATTTTTGTTTTGATGAAATTCAGTTTATTAATTTATTCTTTTATGTATTCTGGTTTTGGTGTCATATATGAGAAATCTTTGCCTAATCCAAGATTATAAAATCAACAATTTATAATGTTAATAATTAACAATAAAATTAAAACATTTCTTCATGTTTTCTTCTAGAAGTTTTATAATTTTAAGTTTTATGTTCAGGTCTATGACAAATTTTGAGTTTATTTTATATATGGTATATTATGAGTCAAGATTTTTGTTTTTTGGCTGTGGGGAGTTTGGGACATACAAATATCTGATCATTTTAGCACNAAAATTAAAACATTTCCTCATGTTTTCTTCTAGAAGTTTTATAATTTTAAGTTTTATGTTCAGGTCTATGACAAATTTTGAGTTTATTTTATATATGGTATATTATGAGTCAAGATTTTTGTTTTTTGGCTGTGGGGAGTTTGGGACATACAAATATCTGATCATTTTAGCACCATTTGTTTTAAAAACTACACATTCTCCATTAAGTTGCCTTTGTATCTTTGTCGAGAGTCGGTTGCCCATATATGTTCGTTATTTTTGGACTCTATTCTATTCCATTGATCAATTTGTCTATCTTTGTGCCAATACTACATTGTCTTGATTAGTCTGTCTAGTCAAAGCTACTGGTTTTTCCAGTAGTTATGTATAGATGTGAGAGTTGGACTATAAAGAAAGCTGAGCACCAATTGATGCTTTTGAACTGTGGTGTTGGAGAAGACTCTTGAGAGCCCCTTGGACAGCAAGGAAATCCAACCAGTCCATCCTAAAGGAGATCAGTTCTTAATGTTCTTTGGAAAGATTGATGCTGAAGCTGAAACTCCAATACTTTGGCCACCTGATGTGAAGAACTGACTCATTTGAAAAGACCCTGATGCTGGGAATGATTGAAGGCGGAAGGAGAAGGGGACGACAGAGGATGAGATGGTTGGATGGCATCACTTACTCAATGGACATGAGTTTGAGTAAGCTCCAGGAGTTGGGGATGAACAGGGAAGCCTGGAGTGCTGCAGTCCATGGGGTCGTAACGACTGAGGAACTGAACTGAACTGTAGATTTATAAGTTCTGAAATCAGGTAATGTTAGTTTTCCAACTTTGTTCTTTTACAAAGACAGATTCAGAGTGATGCTCGGGCTAATCATTCCTATCACTGAAGTAAGACCTTCCTGCATAGTCTACCCAGTGCTGCATGAATTATGAGTTTTTCCAGTCAGGCTGGTGGAAACAGGTGCTATTCCCAGATGGATACTGCTCTCTAATCCTTTCGGATTGTCTTTCCCGGCTGTTGGTAGTTTTCTCAACTGCATATGCTGATTGGTTCTCTGTGTAACACTCAAGAGCTCCCCTCTGTAGATCTAGCGGTAGCCTCTGAGCAGGTCTCTCCTCTCGGGTACCCTTTCCTGTGGACTCTAGATTCCTTGGCCTGCTTGGACTCTCGTGTCCACTCCTCTCCCAGAGCCCCTCAGGCTCTGCCTAAGTCTCTACCTGTGCATGGCCTGAAAACCCTCTCTAAGCCCAGCACGTGGTTTCCCATTTCTCAGGGATTACTGCCTTTGTCGCCTAATGTCCAGGGCCTTGATGACCTTCCTTCACATCTTCTGTTTATTTGGGGTCGTTTTGAGGATGGGCAAACACAATCTGTATTACTCTATCCTGGGAAGAAGCTAAAGGATTTTAAAGTCTCCTGGCTCTGTCTGACCCAGGAGCTCAAACTCAATTGCTTGCAACTCTGCCTGCTCTGAGAGACCAACAAAAAAGATGAAGAGAGGGCTTGCATGTGGCCCAAGGCAAGGGACCCTGCCAGATGCTCACAGCTCCCAGGAAGAGCAGAAAAAGGTGGCAGACCTGGGCTTTGCTGGGTCGGGAAGGGCCTCTTCCCTCCAGAAGACTGAAGGGAGCTCCTGTTACGTGAGAGGCTTGCCTCTGGAGGGCTCCCGGGAGTTCAGAGCTCCCTGCACTGCCCGTGTGGTGCCAAGGTCAGGGGCGGAATCTCAGGGTGGACACCTCGTGTGCTGAAGGTTCTGGGGGTGGGACAGGTGCAGCCCCGGAGTGTCAACCTGGCAACTTGCTGAATGTGCAGGAGCCCAGGCCCCTGCCACCCGCCAGGATGGAGATTAGGATTCAGTGGGGCTGGGCCTCTTGAGTCCCCAGTGGGTTTGAGGCAGCAGGTGGTTTGGGATTCCATTCTGAGAGGCCACGGGCATCTTTCATCAAGAGTAAATGAGGCTTGGGGAGCACAGGCGAGCATGGAAGGAAGGAGCCCAGGTAGACAGGCAGAGGTGCCCTAGGACGGGGGCAGCTGTCGGCACCCCGTTAAAGTCTGTTGAGCCCTGGGCTCCCTCTCATCCCAGATCTTATCTCGGTGCTGGCCCTGGGTGGTGCTTTCTCCAGGGTACCTCGGCATCCCTGGGGCAGGAGGAAGGGCAGATCAAAGGGCAGGCGCCCCAACAAGGGAACCTGAGATGGCTTCTTTGTTTGCACCCCAGCAAGGCCCTCCCTGAGACAGGATGGATGGGAGCCCTGGGCCAGGGGATTGGAAGGGAGTGTGAGCAGAGAAACCAAATCCTGATGCATTCACTGTGGACAAAGGGAAGGGCTTGCAGAGGGGCTCAGCCTCCTCTCACAGCTGCTCTGGCTGAAGGCTTCCGGCACAGTCTGGGGACATCTGGGTCAGTTCTCTTCAGAGGCAAGAAGGACCCAAAGGGGGTAGTGGTTTGCACGCCTGTCGGTTGGGGACTGAGGCCCACTCACTAAACCCTGCTTTTAGCTGATTCGAAGTTATCCACATCCAGAGGGGGCCTAGGAGCAGAGCTGGGGTTAGGAGGAATAGGAAGCAACACCAGCCCCCCATCCCAGACTCTCAAATCCCAGACACCCCCGACATCACCATCCTCTTGGGAAAGCAGCCTAGCCACTTGGGTGTAACTCTAACCCCAGGCTTGGGGCTCCCCCACATCTGGAGCCCCAGCTGCCAACCCACCATGGAGGCTGTGAACTCTTCCCCCCAAGTCTGCCTGGTCCCAACAACAGAAGAAAAGCGGAGGGAGCAGCAGCTGTCTCCCTGGGTCGTCGGGGCCACAGGCGGGCGCCGGTGCTCTGTAGGGGGGTGATGGGGGAGGATCTGGGTTTCACTTGCCTCTATGGTAATTTGGGGCCTTGCAGTTGGTGTTAAGGTTGGGGGTGTATTGGGGATACAGTTAACCTTATTGTAACCTTGGCCTGAATTCAAGGAGACCCAGAGAGACTAGGACCCTCAAACCATATACCCCTGCCCCTCTGCAAGACCCCTTCTGGGACCAGTTGGATTCCACATAGACTTACTGGTGCAAGCACCGAATTCAGCCAGGCCAGGTCTGCAGGTGGAGATGGGTGGAGACTGGGCAGGGTAAACCCAGTGGCAGGTGGGGTGTGAAGGCCTGAATTCAGTCCCCTCTCCTCCAGTTTCCTCACTCCCCTTGACCCTCCCCCTAGCATTCTGCCTGAGGCTGGTTGTTCTCAAGCCCACCCAGGCTAGTTACTGAGTAACAAATTATCACAAATTCAGCAACGGACAACAGTGCATATTTATTATCTCGTGGTTCCCATGAGTCAGAATCTGGGTCCAGCTTAACTGGTTGCTCTGGGTCTCACAGGCTGTAGTCAGGTGTTCGTCAGGCTGTTTCCTCCCGGAGTTTGGCCTCTTCTGAGCTCACGTGATTGTTGGTGGACTTCAGATCCTGAGGCTACAAGACTGAGGTCCCGATTTTCTTCCTGGCTGCCAACCAGAGGCTACTGTCAGCTCCCAGAAGCTGCCCACACTTCATTGCCATGTGGCCCTCTCCCAGCCCTCTCACTACAGGACACTTTCCTTCTTCAAGATCAATAGGAGGATCTCTCTGACCTCAATCTCCCTTTGAGGAGCTTTTATCTGATTAAGCCAGGCCCACCCAGAAGCAGCTCCCTTTTGATGACTCATCATCCACTGATTTGGAACCTAACTATCGCTGCAAAACTCCTTTACCTTTTTCAAATTCTACCAACTAGAAGCAAGCCACAGAGTCTGATCATGAGCAAGGGAGGGGATTATATGAAGGTTTGACTCAATGAGTATCCCCCTTAGCCCTGCCTCTGCCACCCAAGCCACTGAGAGTCTTTGTAAGGTGACTACACTTTCTCCTTCTGCAGAGCTCTGCCGTCTCTGGACTGTGGCAGCAAGAGAGCCAATAACCTGGGCAGGGACCTGTGTGGACTCTTCTCTTCTTGATTACCTGTCAGCAAAGGGCTGAGATGTGTACAAGGCAAGGCATGGGGAGGGGTGGGGAGAGGTGGCAAGGCTGAGACCCATCGCTGGAACTCACATACTCAAGGATGAGGCCAACCCCATAAAGAAGTCACTTTAGGAAGCTTCCACAAGGAGGAATGGTCTGAGCTGACTCTGGTGGGATTTTGAAGGCAACCAAGATTGGGAGTGGAGGAGAAAGGGCTGCTCTGGCTGAAGGACAGGCTGAGGGAGGTGAATTTGGGGAATGGTGTGCCTGTTGACAACAGGGGCTTTATTTGTTTTATTTGACCACAATGAGGCAGCATGGGATCTCAGTCCCCTGATCAGGGATCAAACCCGTTGGCCCCTGCATTGGAAGCAGAGAATCTGAACCACTGGACCACCAGGGAAGTCTCTACCACAGGGCTTTGGCTGGAGAGATCAGACTAGAAAGCAGATGCAGGAGAGCTGAGGACGGCAGGCTGAGGTGGCAGTGGGGAGCCACGAACCTGAACTTCCATGAGCCGGGGAAAGACACGATACCCTGCCGTGACCACATCCTGGGAGGCCTGCGCCCCTTTCTAAATTGAGCCCCCACTCCGAGCCAGCCACTCACAGTTTGGTGCTGTGAACACAATATTGAATCAGCAGAGCAGGGATTTCAGGGATCTGAGAGACACAGACACTAACCAAATCATCAATTCCATCTGGAATATGAACTCAGAGGAGAGAAAAGGGTATATTGTATGAGCAAAGATCTGGTCCCTGACCTAGTCTGGTGAGTCCGAGGAGGCCAAGGAGGGGTGAAGGTGGCTGGGTCATCACACCTCCGCAGAGAGAAGAGAAAACGGGATAATGGGCCCGGATTCAGACTGAGAGCAGCTGCCTGCTCCCCAGTTCTCGCCCTTTCTAATAGCGAAGGCCACCAGCACGTGCCCCTCCGGTGTGCCCAGCTCAGGCCCTTCCTCTACCTTAACATGCTGGGAAAGAAAAGCCCTCCTCCCCGGACACAGAGCCCACAGCGGGGTGTCCGCAGGAGGTGAGAGTCTCTCTGTGTGACCACGGCAGGCCCAGGGCCCTTCCCCACCGCCTCGATGCTCCGCACCCCCAGCCCCAGCTGTTCTCACGCCCCATCGCCCCAGACACAGCCCCGAGAGCTGCACAGCTGGTGGCCTGTGAGGCCGAGGGCCTGAGGCAGAAGAAGGGACACCTCAGACAAACAGAGCTGGCTCCCTGAGCCAAAGCATACACCGCTCGCTCGGAGGCCTGAGTGAGCAGGCTGGCCAGCGGCTGGGCTTAACCTTTTCCCGTCCAGCAGGGCTCCATGGAGCCCCGGGTACTCTCATCTCTGCCTTTCCCCTGCCTCCAGCCAGATGTCTCCGCCCCTCCACCATTGCAGCAGACTCCTCTGGCTGGACAAAGGGAGTCCTTCCCTGCTCCCCGTGGGGCAGACTGATTCATTTTCACAGAAGCAAGGCACGGGTCTTGTCCCCAAGGGGCCAGGGTCTGGAAGTTGTTTCTGCTGTCTGACCTTGCTCCCTGTCTCTGACTTGGTCACTGGTGTCCATCTGCTCCGGCAGCTGCTGACTCCCCTCCCCCACTGGCCCCGATCTCCAGGCAGAGGAACAGGAGACATGTCCGGGAAGAGCCGGGGCCCAAGGGACGGAGGCAGGGTCTGGAGGCGGCTTCGGACCCTTGGTGTCCTGAGGGTGTTGCCTTGTTCCGGAAGAGGTGCAGGGCAGCAGGTGAAGCCTGCACCCCCCATCTCAACCCCCCACCCACTGACAGTGTGTCCCTAGGCAAGTTGCCGATGTCTCTGCTGACTTGTGTGTCAGATGGGCCAGACGGTTGGAGCTGCCTCCCCAGGGCTCCCAGGAAAAAAGAGGCAGTTCATGCAAAGTACCCGCTTAGCCAGGGCTGCTGGCTGCTGCTCAGACAGCAGGGCCAGAACGCTCCACGCAGAGATGGAGTCTGAGCTCCATCTCCAGCTCACTCGCCAGGGGCCGGGGCCGGCAGTCCGCAAAGGAGATCAACCCCAGCTGTGACAGGTGATAGGAAGGTACTCAGAGCAGGGTGAGCAAGGGTCTGGATGGATGGGTAGGAAGAGTGGGGAAGGCTGGGTGTCAGACAGCAGCTGTTTGTCCATCTCTCTGAGTCTGCGCCCTGGCGAGCAGATGGAGACTTAAAGGTAAGCAGGTGCCAGGCCCTGCACCCAAGACAAATACTCAGAGACACAAGGCTACAGGAGCAGAGAGCAGACATCCTTCATCCCCGGGTGGGCAGAGGGAGAAGAGAGGCTCGGAGCCATTGGAGGAAACGTGTGACTGGGACGAGATAAAGAAGCCCTGTGAGACCAAGAGTGTGAACGCCAGACAAGGAGCAGGAAGTGCGGAGCCATGGAAGGTTTAGGCCCAGAAGTGATTGTTCAGATGTGGGTCTTGGAAGGACCACTCTGACTGCCGTGAGGAGAAGAGATTGGAAAGGCTGTCCTGGGAGTGGCAGGGAGTCCAGATGGGCCACGCCTGTGATTTTTGGAGAGAAACCAGTAGCTCCTGGCAACTGACTGGACCTGCAGAGGGAAGACCTGGGTTTCCCTGCGCTGGACTGTGACCGTCCCTGCCCTGCTCAGTCCAGCACACCTCAACACGTCTGCTGGGGGCCAGAGACAGCCGTGAACCAGCCAGATGTGGACCTAATGAGGGCCTCGAGGAGATCCTAGCCAGTGGGAGAAACAGCTGTACACAAACTGCCCTGGGAATGCTGGCTTCTGAATTACCACAGGGAAGCAGGATGGGCTGTCTGCTTTAAACTTGAGCTCCCTGAAGGCAGGGGCTGTGTCTCCCCTTCACCCTGGAGCTGTCTCAGGTCGGGGCACTGTTTTGTCCATGAGGCTGGAGGCTCGCTGAGAGAGGCTCTGCTTCCTGTTGGCGCTGGGGCTGTGGTCTGGCAGCCAGGCGCCTGGCCGCTCCCCACACCTCCCGGGAGGCCTGGAGCAGAGGGAGCGGGTCATGTCCTCCTGCAATGCTCTCCAGCCACCCACTGCTTGCTGGTGAGCCCGCAGCTCCCGAGGCGCAGGGCCACCCCTCTATCTGAGACGGGCCCCTCGGGGTGTGACCAGGCCAGGCGAGGGCCAGCTCCCCACAGGGGGTCTCCGCGGGGGCTCGCTGCCCTCCCTGAGCTCCACCCTTACCTGCCTACTCTCCCCCAACTGTAAGCTCACTCAGCAGCCCATGGCAAGGGAGACTGCTAAATGGGGCCAGGATGGAGCTGGGCTGAAGCCAAAGGCCTACACTCATCCTCAGGAGGGGCTTGAGGGCAGGACCAGCGTGGAAGAAGATGCGTGAGAGGCTGCCAGAACAGGGAGGGCCTACAGCCAGGAGACAGAGCCTCTGCCCTCAATTCCCAGGCGCCTTGGGCAGACCCTTCCGTCCTATCAGCCTGTTGACCCACGAGGTGATGGGCCTGGGTTAGTTGCTGCAATCCCTCTGGGCTTCACTTTTTTTTTAACTTTAAAAAATTCCAACAGGGACAATACATCTTGGAAAACTGTAAGATTAGGAGACCTCCTGTGAGAGCCCCAGGAAGCCCAGTGAGAGGAAATGCTGTGGAGCGTGGGGCAGGTTTGAGGCTGACACAGGAAGCCTTCCTGGGAAGGAGCTTGAGCCCCTGGACAAGCCTGGGGTCCCTGCGTCCTGGGCTCCAGCTGCCTGGGCAGCGTGAGGGACCTGTGAGCAAAGCAGTGTCGGGAGATACCTCTGCCCTTGTCGCTGGGATAGCAGGACTCTGTCCTGGTCAGGCTGGATGTCCGATCCTGGCCCTCGTGAGATCTGACTTTTGACCTTTGGCTTAATCATAGAGCGAGGTTGTTTGTCCAGTCACCCCACACCATTAAGATTGTGCGGAGCCCCATGCTGGCTCTGAGCAGGGCGGGCAGTCTGTCTGAGGAGGAGGCACGGCCTCTGCCCTCAGGAGCCCAGTGGAGGGGCAGTTAGCTCTCCCCAAGGGAAGAGACCTGTCACAGGGACAAACGGCCTGGGAGGCAGGCGAGCCCCTCACCCCTCCTCTAGGGCCTGAGATGCATGTGAATCTGAAACTAGATCAGGGAAGAGCCGGCAGCATGCCCGGCAGTGGCAGCAGCGTTTTGGGGAGCTGGTGGGGGTGAGGAAGCACCCGTGAGTCCCCCCGTCTGCAGACAAGCCCTTGGGTGTAAGGGATGAAGGCTGGGTGGGAGAGTGCACACTGTGGGCAGATGTTCAGGCCTGGGAGAGGGGCGTGCTGGGCTCCCGGTCCTCCATGCTGGTGAGTGTGCTGCACGCAGGAGATGCACAAGGCATCGGTGAGGGTGTGAAGTGCAGGTGTGTGCACTGCTGGGGCAACACGTGTGGGTGAGCCAGGATGCAGCCCACAAGGGGAGCAGGGAGACTGGGCCGGTGTCTGCCCCATGAGGTGGTGCTGGGAAATCTTCCCCTGCTCCCTGGACCTCAAGGCCCCTGCACACAGGGAGGGGTCGGCAGACGGCTGTGTAGGCCTCCCCAGATCCATCAGTCTGTGCTCTGAGCACCTGCTCCAGGGGAAGCCCCAGGGGCCCTGCCCGCCTACTGCCAGGCCTTCTGTCTCCCCTTGATCCCTCGCCTTGGCGCCCCAACAACTGTGCCTGACCAGCGAATGCAGACTGAGCCAGCTGTTGCTGTGACATCCATTCTCCTCGGTGGGCTTGGGCGCTCCCACCCAGCTCCCCTAGCTCCTCTCACCCACCTCCCTCCCTGCTACACCCACATCTGGGAATTAGGCAGAGTGACACCTAAAAGCCTCCAGTGGCCACGGAATCCCATGGGGTTCTGAGCCTTAATCCACGAGCTGGGAGAGACCAAGGTAACAAGAAGTTCTGCTCCCAGAACCCTCAGAGCCCCACTTTCTCTGCCCCAGGGCTCTGGGAGGATTCCTGGGGCACCAGCCCAGAACAGGAAAAAGGCGCCTTATTTGCATGGCACTTTCATCTGATTTGCACGTGCCTCCTGGTGTGGCCATTTCTAAGCAACCTTAGAATTTGGATCTCACAGGATGCTGAGCCGTTTCTAGGAGCTAGCTTCTCTCCATCTTCCACGACCCAGGTGCCTCCTAAAGGACAGTCACATGAGCATCCCTGCAAATAATCCAGCTGCCAATGCAGGAGACGCAGGTTTGATCCCTGGGTCGGGAAGATCCCCTGGAGAAGGAAATGGCAACCCACTCCAGTATTCTTGCCTAGGAAATCCCATGCACAGAAGAGCCTAGTGGGCTATAAGTCCATGGGGCCACAAAGAGTCAGACACAACTTAGCGACTAAAACAACATCAAAGGACAGTCACGTGCGCAGAACTCCCTCCACTCAGCTGCACCTGCACACAGGCACAGGAGGATAGCCGCCTCCGCCCACATGCAGCGATGAGTCCTGGGCCCCAGCCCTGAGCGCCCTCACCCTTGGCCCACGGAATATACACTGAATATACATTCACAAGTGCAACTGCATACTTCTGTCTTCACATGCACTCAAAACACACACATTTGTCTACACAGCCTCAGGGCACAAGCAAACACAACTCAGCTTCACATAGGAGTTGGGTGGGTTACACACAGTCTCTGTGCCAGGGTGGGCTGCCAGTGAGGTGCCCTAAGCAACAGATCCCATCCAGCCCCTGAAATGGGCAGGACTGGCAAGGGCACTGCTGTGTGACTGGCTGGGAGGAGACAGCGCAGCTCAGGTGGCTATTTTTAGTGGTTTTACCACCAGCAGGTCCCTAAGATACACAGTCAAGGCAGCAATCCTTTAGTCAGAGTTCTGTCTTCCCTGAAATATGGTTTCATCCTGCATTTTCTATACCGTTTCTGGTCCCCCAACCCCAGGCCTCCTGCCCTTATTGGTCCCCAAACAGCTTCCTTGAGTGGCCCCGCTCTCTGACTTTATTCACCCTACTCCCTACCAAGAACATCTCCCTGCCTTCTCCAACATGAACACTCAGCACCTTCATTCGTGCCCTCTTCCTGGGTGGGCTTCCTTCTCTGTTCTCTCAGCACACTTCTATACATCCTTCAAGTCCCACCTCGAACGTCACATCTTGGGTGAATCCTTCTCCAGTCTTACCAGGCAGAAGTAATCTGTCTCCTCACTCTGTAAATCCAGAGGCAGAGCAGTGGGTAGAAAGACACAGTTGGCCCTGAGTATCTGTGTCGAGGATGTTTAGGGGTTTGGAGGCTTTATTTGTAAAGAAGCGCAGGGGGCTTTTCAGAAAAACATAATTACATGGTGAGTGTCTGGGTGTAAATTATATTTTGTGTTTATTTTCGGGGGAGAGCATAGACACCAGAATCAGACAATGCTGCTTCGACCATTTCTGCTGTGCACCTTTGGGTGAGTGTTGCAGCCTCTCAGGCCTGTTTCCTCATCTGTAAAATAGGCTCATGGGGGGATTATGAAAACCCCATTAGAGCTTAAATATTTATGGCTTAAATTCTCATTTCATTGAACGGTACAGACTAATTTGGCTCAAAGGATTTTTGCTCACTTCTCTGTCTCCCCACTGGACTACAAGTTCCTTTACAAAAAAAAAAAAAAAAAGAAGAAGAAGTTCCTTTACAGCAAGTGTTATGTCTCCATCTACAAAATGGGGATAATAACAGGACAGACCTCATCTGCTTGTTGTTCTTGTTCAGTCACTAAGTTAGATCCGACTCTTTGCAACCGCATGCACTGTAGCACTCCAGGCTTCTCTTTCACTGTCTCCCTGAGTTTGCTCACTCATGTCCCTTGAGTCAGTGATGCCATCCAACCATCTCATTCTCTGTCACTCGCTTCTCCTCTTGCCCTCAATCTTTCTAGCATCAGGGTCTTTTCCAAAGAGTTGGCTCTTTGCATCAGGTGGCCAAAGTACTGGAGCTTCAGCTTCAGAAACAGTCCTTCCAATAAATATTCAGGGTCGATTTCCCTTAGGAATGACTGCTTTCATCTCCTTGCTGTCCAAAGGACTCTCAAGAGTCTTCTCCAGCACCGCAGTTTGAAAGCATTAATTCTTCTGCACCCGGCCTTCTTTACGGTCCAACTCTCACATCCGTACATGACTACCGGAAAAACCATAGCTTTGACTAGATAAGCCCTTGTCAGCAAAGTGATGTCTCTGCTTTTTAATACATTGTCCAGGTTTTTCATAGCTTTTCATCTGCTTATAGTGAGGATTAAACAAATCAATTCATGCAATACACTTAGAAGAGTTTCCTGGCACTACTCAGTATTTACTATTATAGCTATTATTACATACCTGATTGTAATACCTGATCCTACAACAATCTTGTGTTAGAGATACTGGCTCTCCACTTTATAAGAACTTTTAGGGGCTCCACTTCAGAACATTTAGGGGCTTCCCAGGTGGCACTATTAGGGGCTTCCCTGCCAAGGTCACACAACGAGCAAGTATCAGAATCTAGATTTTAATCTGGATTTGGCAGAGTCTTAATCGTGGGTCAGGGTGTAACAGTTCTGGGCAGACGATCAAACGTCCAGCCTAAGACTTTCTGATACAGCTTATTTGCGTAAGTCCACGCCCCTTCCTGTGTGGCCCATAGGCTTGTGTTTCATCTGGACTCAGCAACTGATAATAGCGTGGGGTCCAGGCTCAGAGAACCAGATACTCGACTTCTGTGGACACTAGTGTGACCAGGGCTGTAGAGAGGAAGATCTGGTTGATAGGGACGCGGTGATCCGCGGGGCACACCCAAAACCTCAGCTTCAGCAAACCGCTCAGTGTATGGCGATGCTGCAGCGCCCTCTGTTGGCCAGAGGATGTGGCCATCTTGAGCGCTCCGATGATGGGGGAGAGATTGCTTGCAGACGCTGGTCCAGGCGCTAAACCTTGTCCGACTCTTTGCAACCCTGTGGAGTGCTGCACACCAGGCTTCCCTGTCCTTCACCATCTCCCTGAGATAGTGAGTCAGTGTCACTATCTCACTATCACTGAGTCAGTGATACCATCCAATCATCTCATCCTCTGTCACTCCCTTCTCCTGCCCTCAATCTTTCCCAGCATCAGGGGCTTTTCCAATGAGTCAGTGGCCAACGTATTGGTGCTTCAGCTTCAGCATCAGTCCTTCCAATGAATATTCAGGGTTGATTTCCTTTAAGACTGACCTAAAGGAGTTTGATCTCCTTGCTGTCCAAGGGACTCTCAAGGACTCTGGCCCAATGCAAGTTTCCTAGGGCCCCAGGAGTCAGTGCCCACTGAAGTGGTCATCTGAGCTGGGAAAACTTCAGTGACTCCTGCATCAATCCCTATTTTGTTGCTGGGAAAACTGAAGCCAAGAGAGGGGAGATGATTGACCCCCAAAAAATGGCTGGGGCCAGGGACTGGATTATGAGGCTGGCTAAATCCCAGTGGTGGTATCATGGAATGACGTAGTCACCCTCACTGGTCAGGCTCCCCACCAACCACCCCAGCACAACCTACAGACACCTCCAGATCTCCTAGCTCTGCCTCTTCCTCCCACCCCTTCTACCCAGTCCCCTCTTGTAAGAATTCTAGAACCTCCTTGTCTTGTCCCTCTGCCACCATATTCTCCAGTCCTTTTCAGAAGCCCATCTCAGGAGACTACCCGTGCTCTCTCGCAACCAAACCTTCTGTTTTTTTCTTATTCCCCCCCCCCCAGGAAATGAAAACTTTAATTTCTTTCTTTTCTTTTTTAAAATTAACTTTATTGGATTTTCTTTTTAATTACAAACCACCATACTACATGTTCTTTGCAACAGCTAAACAAACCACAGGTATCTAAAGAAAAACTTGATAAATTCCTCCCTCCCTTTCCAGTCCCACACCCCTGAGATCACTAACGTGGTTGAAGGAGCGCTGTCTTGCCTTATTGTTCTAAGGCTGTTCACTAAGCAGGTAGGAAGAACTGAAACCCACTACGTGCTGAGCACTGTGCTAAGCCTCGGCCACGGGAAAACAAGTCAACCACGATGCCCACTGCCCTCATGGGGCTTACATTCTAGTGAGGGGGGAGACAATAGAGAGTGAACATTTCAGATAGTGATGAAACCTCTGGGTGGTGGGGGCTGAGGCAAATGGTGGGGTGATGGGCTGGGAGTGATGGGTTCTGGGGCAGGAACCAGGCTGGTTTGGGTGGAACAGCCAGGGAAGGGCTCTTCAAGGAGGGACGTTTGAGTTGATGCCCAATAGAGGGCGCTGTAGACCACTGTTTGAATGTTATTTTAAGGGCACCAAAAAGCCTCTGAGCATAGGAAGAGGTTGCAGAGACCCCTTGGAAGAATGGAATGAGGCTGAGCCAGTATGGCTGTCAGGAGCCAGAGAGAGAGAGATTTCTTTTTTCAGATATTCCTTCTTTTTATGTAAAATGGGCTTAGACTATATACATTTGCTCGCCTCTTTTTCCTTCCAGTGCTTTAGTCAGAAAATGAAATTCCAGTTCCAAAGGACAGCAGTTCACCCTCTGAGCAGCCAGCACCCCACAGGTGCCACAGCCCTAGTTGTTAATCAGTCTTTTAATTTTTTCAATCCAAAGGGTAAAAAATACATCACAGGGATTTGAACAACAGAATTAATGAAGTAGTATTGGATTACAACCCAAAGCATAGAATAAATATACATGAGTCCACAGTGGTTTTAATAAATGATTGAATAAGTTAATAAAAGGGGAAAGAAGTATTCCAGGTAAATGACGCAGTCAGTTCATCCTAGAAGAGGGGCATTTCATTCCTCCCTCCTTAACTGTGGGCTGTACATAACCACATCCTTTTAAAGAGTAGAACATAGAAGAGGCAGGCTAGGGAGTAAGGGATAACTACAGAGAAAAAGGCTGACAAACACTACTGCAACCAGGTGATCCAGGTCAACATCAACTGTCATAAGGCACGTTGACATTATTTGTTTCTGAGTCCAAATTGGCTCAGTCTGTTCACTGCACAGTTCAGTTCAGTTCAGTTCAATCGCTCAGTTGTGTCTGACTCTTTGCAACCCCATGAATCACAGCACGCCAGGCCTCCCTGTCCATCACCAACTCCCGGAGTTCACTCAGACTCCTGTCCATCGAGTCAGTGATGCCATCCAGCCATCTCATCCTCTGTCATCCCCTTCTCCTCCTGCCTCCAATCCCTCCCAGCATCAGGGTCTTTTCCAATGAGCCAACTCTTTGCATGAGGTGGCCAAAGTACTGGAGTTTCAGCTTTAGAATCATTTCTTCCAAAGAAATCCCAGGGCTGATCTCCTTCAGAATGGTTGGCTCTCCTTGCAGACCAAGGGACTCTCAAGAGTCTTCTCCAACACCACAGTTCAAAAGCATCAATTCTTTGGCGCTCAGCCTTCTTCACAGTCCAACTCTCACATCCATACATGACCACTGGAAAAACCATAGCCTTGACTGGACGGACCTTAGTCGGCAAAGTAATGTCTCTGCTTTTGAATATACTATCTAGGTTGGTCATAACTTTTCTTCCAAGGAGTAAGCGTCTTTTAATTTCATGGCTGCAGTCACTATCTGCAGTGATTTTGGAGCCCAAAAAAATAAAGTCTGACACTGTTTCCACATCTATTTCCCATGAAGTGATGGGACCGGATGCCATGATCTTCGTTTTCTGAATGTTGAGCTTTAAGTCAACTTTTTCACTCTCCTCTTTCACTTTCATCAAGAGGCTTTTGAGTTCCTCTTCACTTTCTGCCATAAGGGCGGTGTCATCTGCATATCTGAGTTTACTGATATTTCTCCTGGAAATCTTGATTCCAGCTTGTGCTTCTTCCAGCCCAGCATTTCTTATGATGTACTCTGCATATAAGTTAAATAAGCAGGGTGACAATATACAGCCTTGACGTACTCCTTTTCCTATTTGGAACCAGTCTGTTGTTCCATGTCACTGCACAACAGGCCAGTAAATCAATGAGTTGTTGGGGCAAGTAACAGCCTCTTTATCTGGAAAGCCAGCAGACCAAGATGGCGGACTAGTGTCCCAAAGAACCGTCTGGCCCAGGCATAGATGCTAGTTCCTTTTCTAGAACAGAGAAAGGAAGGTGAAGAGGTAAAAACAGGAATAAATTGCTCCAAATAACTCCTGGTTCTAGCCAGACCCTGGAGAGGATGTGTTTACTTCTTTCCTTCAGCCATTCACAGATAGACCTGGTCAGGATACTACCTGATTACTAAACAAGGTATTTTAGCTTCAAGCTCAGGCCAGGGAGGCAGGGTTCCCAGAGATGAGCCATGATGTATATTTTAAGTTATAGGCAACATCCTTTCAGGGATTATCTTGTAGAAAAAACAATAGAATACAGAGGTATAAAGTAAAAGAAAGAGATCCAATATGGAGTCAAATTTGTTCTTCCCTGTTATATAAGTGGGCTTACCTGGTGGCTCAGTGGTAAAGAATCTACCTGTCAATGCAGGAGACATGGGTTCAATCCCTGGATTGGGAAGATTCCCTGGAGAAGGAAATGGCAATCCACTCCAGTATTCTTTCTGGGAAATCGCATGGACAAGGGAGCCCGGCAGGCTACAGCCCACAGGGTCTCAAAAGAGCTGGACACAACTTGGCTAGTAAATAAGTACATACATATCCTTGACATGATGTGATGGGAATGGCGCTTCACTTCTGGGGCCAACCTCCCCAAAATGCATAGGCCCAGTCTATGAGAAAGAGAGCAGACAAATTCCAGCAGAGGGTATTCTACAGAAAAAAAAAGCCTGACCGTACTCCTCAAACTGTTCAGTCATCAAAAAATAAGAACAGTCTGAGACTAAATGTAATGAGGTATCCCGAATGGAATCCTGGGACAAAACATGGTAAAAACTAGGAAAATCTGAATACCAGTATGGACTTTAGTTAACAATAATATATCACTATAGATGACTCAGACAGTAAATAGTCCACCTGCAAAGAAGGAGATCTGGGTTCAGTCCTTGGGTCGGGAAGATTCCCTGGAGAAGGAAATGGCTTCCCATTCTCGTCTGGAGAATTCCATGGACAGAGGAGCCTGGTGGGCTAAAGTCCACGGGGGCACAAAGAGTCGGACACGACTGAGTGAATAACATTTGTGTGTAACAATAGTATATCACTGCTGGAATCTTTAGTTGCAGCATGTGGGATCTAGTTCCCTGACCAGGGATCAAACCTGGGCCTCCTGCATTGGGACCAGAGAATCTTAGCCACTAGACCACCAGGGAAATCTTACTATTGTTTCTTTAATTGTAACAGATGTACCATGCTAATATAAGTTGTGAATATTAGGGGAAACTGTATGGGGTGGGGCAAGGGATATCGATGGGAACTCTCTGTACTATCTGCTTAATTTTTTCTGTAAATCTAAAACTGTTCTCATGCAGCTGACAAGGGCTTAATTTCCAAATATACAAACAGTTCGTGCAACTCGCAACAACAACAAAAAACATGAGCAACCCAATCAAAAAATGGGCAGAAGACCCAAAGAGATATTTCTCCAAAGAAGACATAGAGATGGCCAACAGTCACATGAAAAGATACTCAGTCTTGCTAATTATTAGAGAAATGGAAATCAAAACTACAATGAGGTGCCACCTCATACTGGTCAAAACGGTCATCATTAAAAATCTAAAAATAACAAATGCTGAGGAAGATTTGGAATAAAGAGAACCCTCCTACATTGTTGGTGTGAATGAAAACTGGTGCAGCCACTATGGGAAACTGTATAGATGTTCTTCAAAAAACTATAAATAGAACTACCATATGATCCAGCAATCCCATATCTGGGCATACATCCTGACTAAACTATACTCAAAGAGAAACATACATCCCTGTGTTCGTAGCGGCACTGTTCACAATAGGCAAGACATGGAAACAACCTAAATGACTGGATAAAGGAGATGGAATACTATCAGACATAAAAAGGAATGAAATAATGCCATTTGTAGCAACATGGATGGACCTGGAGATAATCACACTAAGTCACAAAGACAAATACCATGTGTCATCACTTATGTGTAAAATCTATAAAGAAAGCTGAGCACCAAAGAATTGATGCTTTTGAACTCTGGTGTTGGAGAAAACTCTTGAGAGTCCCTTGGACTGCAAGGAGATCCAACCAGTCCATCCTAAACATTCAGAACATCAGTCCTGAATGTTCATTGGAAGGACTGATGCTGAAGTTGAAACTCCAATACTTTGGCCACCTGATGCGAAGAACTGACTCATTGGGAAAGACCCTGATGCTGGGAAAGATTGAAGGCAGGAGGAGAAGGGGACGACAGAGGATAAGATGGTTGGATGGCATCACTGACTCGATGGACATGAGTTTGAGCAAGCTCTGGGAGTTGGTGATGGACAGGGAAGCCTGGCATGCTGCAGTCCATGAGTTTGCAAAGAGTCGGACATGACTGAGTGATTGAACTGAATTGTTATGTAAAATCTAAAGTATGACACAAATAAACTTATCTACAAACCAGAAACGAACTCACAGACATAGAGAACAGATTTGTGGTTGCCAGGAGTGTGGGGGAGATGAATTGGGAATCTGAGATTTGCAGATGCAAACTATTAAATACAGAATGGATAAGCAACAGGTCCTTATTGTATAGCCCAGAGAACTATGGTCAATATCCTGTGATAAACCATAATGAAAAAGAATATGAAAAGGACTATATATATATTATATATACAAGTATAGCTGAATCACTTTGCTGTACAGCAGAAATTAACATAACATTGTA
The DNA here is from genome assembly GCA_006410875.1 of Neotragus pygmaeus. NCBI lineage: Eukaryota > Metazoa > Chordata > Mammalia > Artiodactyla > Bovidae > Neotragus > Neotragus pygmaeus. The sequence goes on along the minus strand of SJYV01005751.1, from coordinate 1,729,527 downwards.
AACCAACTATATTTTAATAAAATAAAAATTTAAAATATCTATCTCATTGTTTTAAATTGTATTTCCCTGATGCCTTCTGAGGCTAAATCTCTTTTCACATACGTTTTCTGTCAACTGCTTGTTTCTAATTCTGCCCACTCTTTTATTTTTTGATTTTTTTTTCTTATTGGCTTATAAATTTTCTTCATAGTAAGGATATTAACCCTTTGTCTGTTACACATGTGTGGCAATAGTATTTTTTTTTTTTTTTTGGCTGTGCTAACAGTATTTTTTTAAGTCTGCTATTGGCCTTTCTGTTTGTGGAAACATATGACACCCAGAAAAATGTTCTTCTGTAAAAAAAAAAAAAAATCTTTCTCTTTTGTAAGACTTCTGGGTCTTCTGTCCCTGCAAGGTTAAAAAATTATTCTTCTAATTTTTCTCCTAATATTTTTAGCTTTTATTTTTCACCCATCAGGGATCTACTTTGCAGGTGGTGTCAGGTGAGAGGGGAGGATGTGGCTTTATTTTCTTCCAGATGGACCATCGATATGGCAGCATCATTTATTAAATATACAGACTTTCCCACTAACTTGCCATTCCTCTTTAACAGAATATAAGTTGCCATATAGAGCCTTAGATCTGGGTCTGGGAGACTGTTCTCCAAGCTGTCATCAACATCCAGCTCAAGAACCCACACCCACCTTCTCCTTAAAAGCTGTAACCCCCTGCCCCACTCCTCCCAGCTGGAATCACCCTTATCCCCAACCCTTATCCCTTACCCCCAACCTGACCTCCTATGGAAATCATTCATTCAAACCATACACTAATATATCGCGCTTCTCCTGAGTGTTAGGCCCTGGCCCAAAGAACACTGTCCCTGTCTTCTAGGAATTCACAGTCTGGGAAGAGAAGGGAGAACAAAGTGAGGCCAAGTAACTCTGAGGGAATATTGATGGGAGAGGTGTCAATTCCATTTCAGAAATCTTCAAGAAGGGCATGACGCTGAGGTGGGTGAAGGGTTCAGCGGTGAGCAGGTGTTCACCAGGCAGTCACGGAGGAAGGAGCTGCCCGGTGGCATGAATAGCGTGTACAAAGGCACCAAGGCAAGGCAAAGCTTGGTATGTTTAGGGAGATGCAAATGGTTCAGAGGCCCCAGAAAGGGGGTGCTGGTAGAGAAGAGAAAGCAAGGGGCAGGCCGGCATGGTAACTCTGAGACAGACTGGGACCGAGGATCTGGGATCCTTTGCTGCAATGCTTGCATCTGGACAAAATACAGAGACTATATAAGGGAGAAAAAAATAACTGTGTGCATGCATAGTTGGAACAAATTATGGACGAGATATAAAAAGGCCAAAAAACCCAATTGCCACTTTTGAAGAGCCCAGAGCAAGGGCAAAAGCAGGGTACTCTGCATGCCCCTTGCACACACCACCAAAGGGGTAAGCAAGCCACCCCTCAGGTCTGATCCCTGGACACACTCCTACCCTCACCGCATGTAAGGAACCAGCTTACCCTTCCTAGGTGAGCACGCAAGCAGGGGGATCTGTTACTTGTTCTCGTTCCCCATTGCTGCAGCAGGGCCCCAGGAAAGCCTAGCCTGAATTTCTTGTCTGGCTTCTGGTCAATTTCTGTTGATTAAGGAGGTCAAGAACCCTCATCGGTAACAAGCAGAGCCAGAGTGCTCACAAGTATGCTGCAGCGTGTCTGCCTTTTCTTCTGCGAAGCACAGTGTGGCAGCAAGTGCACCGACTCTCATATCCCATCTCCACATTCTACCTGGTCTGTCATATACTTACTACTTTGCTTTCAGCTGGGCTTCCCTTGTACCTCAGCTGGTACAGGAGACCCCGGTTTGATTCCTGGGTCAAGAAGATCCCTTGGAGAACTGATAGGCTACCCACTCCAGTATTCTTGGGCTTCCCTGGTGGCTCAGACAGTAAAGAATCTGCCTGCAATACAGGACACCTAGGTTCGATCCCTGGGTTGGGAAGATCCTTTGGAGAAGGGAACGGCTCCCCACCCCAGTATTCTGGCCTGGAGAATTCCATGGACTGTATGTCCATGGGGTCAAAAAGAGGCTTCTGAGTGACTTTCACTTTTGCTTTCAGTCAGCTAATCTTTTTCCCTAAAATAAAATCATTTTTTAAAGAGTCACTTTGTATTACCTCCATAAACGGGAAACCAGTATCCCTTGCTATAAATAAAATAAAATAGAAGAAAAAGCCTTAAATGGAAACATTTCTACAAAAACTAAAATTGTTCATCTGTACTATTTGGAAAAAAAAAAAAAAAGGAATACCCCAGCCAACACAACAAATACTTCACATTAGGACACATTGGTGTGCTGAGTAAAAGAATGGCTGCCTGGGTCCAAATCCCAGCTCTGAAGAGTATTAGCTATGGATCTCTGGGGAAGCCACCTTATCTCCTGAAGTCTCTGTTTTCCCATCTGCAAAATGTGGAGATAATAGAATCTACCCCACTGGCCACAGCCTGAAAGGGACCTTAGTCGGGCAAACTCCCAGGAAGGGTCAGTGCAGCTGTGAAGAGGCAGCAGGAAGGATGCCATGGAGGTGTTGTGCGATTAAATGAGAGAATTTGGGTACCATTTCATGAGTGTTCTCAATATGCCTTGGCTAGTTTGAGGCTGTAGGAAGTCCTCCAAGGATATGAAACAGAAGACCATCTGGTTTGCATCTTTCCTTTGACTCTAGAGTAGGTAAGGAATGACTGGGAGAGACCCTTCCAGGCTGCTGTGGTCCTAGTGAGCAGGGATGGAGTCCTGAAGCCTCCAGTGGGTTGGAGGAGATGCAACTGGACATCAGGAAGAGAGACTGGGGGTAAGGCTGGCACCAAGATTCTAGCGAGGTAGATAGTGGGGCCCTTCAAGGAAGGAGGAGCACAGGAGGCAAGACCATGGTCCAGGGTGTGAGGAGTATGATTCTGTATACGTGGAGTTGGCAGTCTGTGAAATCCCACATCCAGAGCTGGCTGATTCAGGGCCTGACATTCAAGGGTGAGTAGGTTAAGCCTTTGGGCCGAGGTCAGTTCCCCGCCCTTCAAGCCTGAAAGGCAGCAGAGTCTCCCTAGTCAGGTGTGGGCGCTCAGGAAACACCTCCATGGCGTCCTTCCTGCGGCCTTTTCGCAGCTGCACTGATCCTTCCTGGGAGTTGCCTGACTAAGGTCCCTTTCAGGCTGCGGCCTGTCCCAGACTCATCTCCCAGTGCATCGCCCTACATTGAAATCTGGGAAGGCTGGGGCACTGGAGGGGAACAGTGATGACCCCAAATGGGGTGGAAAGAGAATACCATGGAAGTCTTCCTCCTGAATTCTCTGGGGTCTCATTTGGCTCCCACTCCAACCCTGCCCCTTCCCGAGAGCCCCTGGACCACCCCTGCCCCATCTTTAATCAGGTTAGGAATTGGAAGGTTTTGATCCCATCTCCCCAAAAGAAACCCAGGTCAGCGCTGCTCTGGGAACCCGTCACCTCTGGGATCACCCTGACAGTGTCTGCTCCCCATCTCAATGCCCCCCAAAACTGCCCGCCACTCCCTCGCACCCCCACCTAGGGGTGCCCAAGAGTTTAGATAGGAGGTCCTTAAATGGAGGGGAGGTCCTTCCTTCCACCGCTAGGCGTCACCATCGGCCTGGAAATGGAAGGTGCAGCCAGGCCCTCTGGACGCCTGGTGGGCAGCGGGCCCCCGCTAGCTCTATGCGGGGTGCCAGGGACCCTGCAGGAAGGACGCCTCGACCTCCGGAGGGCTGCCATTGGGTGCTCTGGACCCAGTGTCCGTCGCGGGTCCAGAGGGGCACGTGTCCCGGAATTCTGGCCGCTGTGACCTAGAGTGGAGGCGAACTGGAGGGCCAGGATGCGTGTGAGCGTTGGAACCTGGGGGCGCCCCGCCTCTCCGCCCACCCTCCGCCCCTTCCGTGAAAAGAAAGTGGAAATTGTTCAGTTACGGATGTTATGCTGACCCTTTCACAAATAAAGAACTCGAGGCTCCCTTTCTGTGCCCAGGTAGACGACCCCTCTCCCTGACTCAGTCGCGACCATATCCCCAGAACCGCCTCCCTGCAAAGCTCCTGATCCGACAGGGACGTGAACACCTGAGGTTGAATGAGTAGCCGAATGCAAATATAAGGACAGGTGGCAATCACTCAGCACTTTCTATGTGCCAGACGCTGCTCCCAACAAGCTTATACGTGCATACTGTCAACTATCCCCATGAACAGGCTGGGCACAGAGAGGTGAAGGCATTTACCCGTCACAGTGGCAAATGAAGGATTAGGACCCAGGCAATCTGGCTCGAGAGCTCGATTGCTCAACAAGGCCTCCGAGCCGGACAGGCCCTCCCTTGGCGTCAGGAGTTTCCACCAAGCGCTTGGGCGCCAGGCTCTGGCGCTAGAGAGAGACGGAGAGAGGAGCACCGCGGGCGGGTGCGGCGTCATCTTCCCGGGGCGGCAAGGCGCCCCCAAGCGACGCCCCAAGTGACCACCAGGCGGCGCGCTGACCCCACTCGCGTCCCACTCGACACGCCCGCGCGGTCTCCGCGTCCTACCGGCGGGAGCTGGCGCTGACCACGGCGACCGGAGGCCAGCCGACAGGTGGCGAACAGCTGACCTGGTGTCAGGCGGGTGACCTGCCAGGTGCCTGCGGTCTAGCGGCCCAGCGCCTGTTTTCTCCCCCTTGCTTCTCGCCTCTGAACATTCTGGTCTGTACCATGAAAGGCAGCCTCCTTGTGTCCAAGAGCGTCACGGTTTACAAAACTCTTTCCCCCAGCTCAGTGCAGACAAAAGACCAAGGTACCCTGTGCCCGCTGGGAACCAGATGTTCTCACCCTCACAGTCCGCACCCGGAGACGGGCAGTGCCAGCCCCCCTAGAAGACAAGATGTTCTCCCAAGATCACCCACACCGCCAGCCTCAGGGCCAGGCCCAGTCCAGGGATCCTGGACCCCACGTTCTTACCCTTTCCTCCAAGACAGCACACGTGGGGGTACAGCCACGTGTACAGCCCTCCTGGGTGGAGAGTCCCTTGAGAGGCAGGGGCACAGACAAAATGACCCCTCAAGGAGGCAAGCACAGTGTGGGATGTTAGCGGGCAGCTTTCCTCAGGCCTCTGGGGCCGGGGCATTCCCGCCTGCTCCCTGCATGACTCCCTGGCAGCCCATTGCACCCTCACTGCCTGTCTTTTGGGAGTCCCTCACACTCTCACCTCTGATAACTCTGGAGGTTTGCACACCCCCCCGTCTGAACCTTCCAGTGGGACCTCCACCCTGCACCCAGCTCTTCACTGCGCCTGAGCCCCTGAAGCAGTTAACACCACCTGTCCAGGGCAGGACACTGCATCCTCCCGCAAACCTGCCCTTCATCCTGTGTCCCCGGGCTAGAAAGCTGGCGGCATCTCTGACTCCTCAGCCGCTGTCCTAGAGCCTAACTCCTCTTCATCCCACTACTTAAATGTCTTTCAGGACCATCCCCTCCTCTCCATCCCCAGGGGATCTGCCCTAACTCAGGCCATCAGCACCTCCTAGCTCCTAGTGTCATCCACTCTCTTAAATCTACTGCCAACAGAGTGATCTTTCTAGTGATCATTCTAAAGTGCAAGTCTGCTCCCTGTTTAAAACTTATAAATTAGAAGTTTGTAATACAAAACATCTTAATCATAGGACAAAACTCAAACCTTTCACCAGCCCTGTAAAGCCCTGTGCCCATCCAGGCCCTGCCCATCTCTGCTCCCTTCTCACTCCCCACTCCTTCACTGCCTTCAGCTCCTCAGAAGCACCAAACTCTTCCTAGGGTCTGAGTCTTAGCATGCGCTGTTCCCTCTGCCTGGAAGAACTTCTCCCTAGCTTGATAGCTGGTGAGGCCTCCTCACCCTTCTGATCCCAGCTGAAACCTCACATCTCACAGAGCTCCCCCTGACCAATTCCAGGGAAAGTGGGACCCCTCCTTAGTTCCTCTCTCACTCAGAACTGGCTGGTCTTCTTCCTGCACACCACTTGCCAACATCTCAGAGCTTGTATTTTCATATGCTTAGCTGTTTAATCTCTGTCTCTCCCAGAGCCCAAATTCTCCACTTGAAGGACTGCCTTCTCTCAATCACAGCTGTACCCCCATACCCAGCCCAGGACCCAACATAAAAGTAGACATCCGATAACTATTTGTGGAACAAATGAATCTTTCATCTTGTTCTCATCAGAACCCCATTCCCAGCCTTTCTTTCATCTCTGGCCTTTGTATGAGTTGCTTCCTCTGCCTGGAAGGTTCTTTCCTTCTCCCACCTCAGCTGATCCACAGATCATAAGACTAGTTTCTCTAGGATTCGTCCTTGGCCTCCTCATTAGAATTAGGGTTTCCCTCTGGGTTCCCCTGGTTTCCTCTAATAGCATTCTATCATAACACTCAAAAATTGCAAATTTCCAGGTAAACAGGAGAGATTGTTAGCAACAATGATCTACTCCCGCCTCTCCCGCGACCTCTCCGCTCCAGCTGGCTCAAGGGCATCCATTCTCTGCCTTTCAAACCATCAGGAGCCCCATTTCCTATTCATTCAATAAGCACTGATCAGGCACCCCTGTGTTTTTTTCTTTACTGCAGCACTGGAGTGGCAGAGAGGAGGGGAAGGATACAGATAGGATTCTTCCAAAGGTGAGACTGAAGCAAGTGAAAGCATCAGAAGTGCTAAGCAAATGCCCAGCCAACCCATATCCAGGGTGCAAGTAGGCACCAAGGAGGCTGGGGGCCAAGGGCAGGACTACCACACTGAGTTCTGCCCTCTTCACTGAGCACGTGCTGTATGCAGCGTGTGACTGGTGAGAGGGCTAGGGATATGGAGAGGCGACCCTGAATGGCAGACACATCTGGGGTTACCTCCAGCAGAGCTGTGCAAAGTTCACTGAATCTGTGGTCTGTCTTCCCATCCTGGGAGCAGCTGGAAGAAACAGTGTTGGGTCTACTTCCCAGAGGACCCTCTGCCAAGCCCTATAGTCTCTTTTATGCCAGGCTGCTCTGCTCCTGTGGGCTGCTGCTCTTTCTCTCTTTCTTGACATTCCCCACACAGCCGTTTATCAAAGGCCAGAGGCCATTACCTGGGAAAGGGGCAAAAATGCATGGTCCTGAGCTCCCATCTGCTGACCCTGGAGTGGCACCTGGCATCTGCGTGTGTACAGGTGCCTCCGCTTGGCACACTCATGTGAGAGCCTCACTGCTTCTGTTGCTTCTGGGATCAGCCCACAAACCCTCCTTGCCCCTGGCTGCCAGCGTCTGCCCTCTGCCCACCCCTTAAATCCATCCAAGCCCCTTGTTCTACTTGCACATCCACACTCCCAGTACCCCAGGCTAGACTCTGTTCTGCCTTTGGCTGGCTAACAGCACCCAGACTTGACTTGACCAAAGCCAACCCCCATCCCCCTGGAACCAACCTGCCTCACCACCGCTGGTAATGCCCACCTCAGAGAGCATCCTGCCTACTGCCCAAGCCAGAGACTTGGTTATCAGACTTGACTCCCTGTCTCCCTTCCTCCCTTTATTTCAGCAACAACTCAATCCTGATCTGCCTCCTCAGCATGTTTCCAGTCTCCCCGTCTCTCTCACCCCAGATTGCATTTATCCCCTAACTGGTTCCCTCCAGAGCGCTAGTCTTTCCTCTTTCCTGTGAATTCTCCAAAACGTTCTAAAATGCAGATCTGACTATGATTACCAGCCCCCCTTAAAACCCTTCAAAATGTTTTCAAGGTCCTAACCCCCTTGACCCACAGGAAAGACCTTGGGTCAGCTGGTCCCAGCTTCCTGCTCCAGCTTCATCCCCTCTGAGCTCCAGTAACAGCAAACTGCTTCCGGTTCTAGCCTCCAGATCTTGGACCATTCATTCGTCCTTTGGCACCACCTCCTCCAGGAAGCCATCCCTCTCTACCCACACCCCCACAGTCCTTGGAATACACATACTGACTGCTGGAAGGATCTTTCTACTCACCACACTGAGTTATAATCATTGATTTTCATGTCTCAGTTCCACACTAGCCAGTGAGATCCTTGAGGGCAGGGATGGAGTTTCATTCATCTGTGTATCCCAGGCCCTGGCCTGGTGCCTGGCACCAAGGACAGGCTTGGCCAGTGGTTGATGGATGAATGCGGAGTGGAAACTTGAAGGAAGAGAGAGAGTCAGGAAGGACTGAGAGGGCAGTGAGGGCAAGCCTGGCAGGAGGCTCAGCCAGAGCAAATGTGTGGGCAGTAGAAAAGAGCTTCCCTTTACTGCACCCCATGACTGCCCGCCAGCCACTGTGCCTGTGCTCTGCTTGCACATTCTGTCTCATTTAGTTCTTGCAACAACGGATCAGGAAACTGGCTTCAGAGAACCAAAGCAACCTGCCCAAGGTCACACAGCCAGGCCGGGAATGGAATCCAGGACTGTCTGGCCTGAAAATCTGTGCTCTTTCTGCTGGGTCACACTGCTCTCCTGGGGATAGGACCTTCTGGAGATGGACAAGGAGTGGGCCCAGCTACGCCTCTGCCTAGCTGAGCGCCGGAACCAGCTGCCCACGCTCAGGCCGACAGCTTCCTCCTCCCAGCCGGACCAGAGGCTCAGAGGCCAGACAAAGATTTATCTGTTCCTTCCTCCCCTGGCTTTGGTGGGGTGGGGGGTGGTCTTTGATTAGACACGCACACCCCCCACCACCCCCAGAGAAGGGCTGCTGTCTCCTGTATCGCCCAGGGTGCCTGGGGAATGCAGGGGGCCCTGTGACGCTGTCTGGGTTCTGCAGAATCTGTCTCCCTCATCGCACTTGGCCCAGGCTGATATTAAGATTCATCTGCATTCCCCATGCACCCGCCTGGCAGATGGTGGGGGAGGAGGCTGGGTGCGTGCTGGGGGCTGCAGCCAGAGACCAAGCTGGGCCTCGAGGGCCACAGCAGAGTGCCCACCCA
>SJYV01005751.1:1700596-1720521 GCA_006410875.1 Neotragus pygmaeus | reverse complement strand
TTGGGGACCGGGGGTGGGGGGGTGAGGGGAGGGCCCCAGGTGCCCGGTGTCTGGCCGGCGTCTCTCGGATGTCAGCAGGACATTTCCTGAGGCCGAGCTGCGGGGCTCCAACAGCTGCTGGGCTTCCCTCCCCGCCCCTGCCTAGCCCCGGAAGCTGGGCCGATGCTGGGTGGGCCTGGCATTTACCAAGCACCTGGGGAGGAAGAGCTAGCAGGTGGGTGGGCCACCCAGGGTGGCTGGGCCTGGACACCTTCCTGGGTTGCCATCTGGGTGGGCCCACTGGGGTGCCAATGCTCTGTCAATAGCTGCTCTGTGGCTTTGGGCAAGTCCATTGTCCTCTCTGGTTCTCTTTTCATTCTTCTCTGTAAAATGAGGAGCTTGCCCAGCCCAGAGGTTCTCAAATGTGAGTGGGCTTCTGAGCCAAGAGGGCTGATAAAGCACAGACTTTTGAGTTCTACCCCAGAGTTTCTAGTTCAGCAGGTCTGGAGCGCAGCCTCAGGATTTGCCTTTCTAAGGAGTAGCGAGTGCCCCGGTAGACACTGATGCTCCCGGCCCAGGGACCACACTTTGAGGGCCGCACACATGTCCTCTGAGTCCCTTTGTGGTTCCCCCTGCGGAAGTCTCCTGGGAAGGGTCCCATCAGAGAATCAGGGGCATTGGGTTTTCAGTCTAACACGCTTGGGGAGGACTGGGCCAGGGCGTGGGGGGAGGACGGTAGGGGCTTGGAAGCGGCCATCCCTGTGCTCTGGCCCACAGGAGGGCACCTCATCTGGGCGTCAGCTGGGCCCTTTGGGGCTCCATGAGGGGAAGGCAGGAGCCAAGATCGTGGGGCCCTCTCTCGAGGCCACTCGAGGTCTGCTCTCCTGGGAGGGCGGCACGCAGGCCCCTGCCTCCCTTGCGGCCAGGTAGTCGGAGTGAGGAGCATCCTAGGGTGCTCTGGCCACCCCCAGCCTATCTCTCTTGCCCAGCAGCACTCAGCACGGACTATGCCCTCACAGCCCAGAACGGAGCTCGTGGGGCCACAGAAGCCACCTTGCTGTCGCCGCAGGTTGTAGGAAGTGACCCAGGAAGGGCAAGTGACTGGAGCCCATGCTCCCATCCCAGCCTCTTCCCCACCCACCCACCACACTGTGCTTCCCGGGGCATCTCTCCTCAGCAGAGATTTGAGAGCTCCTCCATGCCTCCCACTCCCTTCCCACCCTTGGGACAGGGGCCTGGCCTTGCCCTCCGAGGTCTGGGCTTGCTGGATTCTGCTGCATTGTCCCACCTGTGGACACACACTGGACGCCGACCCTGAGCAGCTCCCTCAGCCCTGTGGCTGTGCTGGGCTCCTCCCCCGTCCAGCCTGGCTGAACTGTCAGCAGGGCTGGGGGCACTCTGATCCAACCTCTCCTGCGGAGAGCCAGATGCTGCCGACAGCTGGAGGGCTGGCCTGCCTGGCACACATTCCGCCTGCACAGGGGGTGGGTTCATTTTAATAACTTCATTTCACCCGTGCGCACACTCTCCTGCCGCATCCCTCCTTTTCCACCTTCCCAGTAACCGGCGGCTCCTCTCAGTTAAGATCTTGCTAACAAATTTCCTCCCGAATCATAATTCTTTTGAAATAGTCCTTGCGCCCTACTGATCTTGCTGTCACCAGACACTTCTGCCCCCACCCCCGAGCCCTACAAAGGGTAGGACACTAAGCATCTGGCTATGAAGGTGCCAACCTTTGCCCCCTTGATGAGCAATGTGTAGGGCATCTGCCAAGGAGATGAGATGGACCCCCCAGTTCCCAGCAAGTGCTTGGACCACTCGTGCCATTCAAAACTCACAGGAGAGCAAATTCTCCAGGAACAAACCTGTCTCCTGCCCCAGAGAGAAGCTCTAGGTGCCTATCTTTGCCTACACCCTGCTGCCGCTGCCTGCGCTTCTTGTGGCCCTGCTCTCCAATCTGTTCAACTTGGCTGGGGAGCTGGCCAAAGGCAGGGGCCTTATCTCCTCCATTTGAGTGGAGCCTCTGGGACAAGCCCTCCAGACTAGGGGCTCTTTGGGGACATGACTTGTAAATCCCCACCAGCCTGGGGAGCCCCTGGGGCCAGGGTCTGTACTTCCCAGATCAGACTGAAGAGCATCTGATGCCAGGATCTGTGCCTCCCTCATCAGACTGAAGTCTCTCTGAGAGCAAGAAATGCATCATCAATGCAGCAGGGAAAGCTTGTTCTTTTTTAAGTATTGGAACAGCTGGAGGTGGCCTCTGCCCTCATCCTAGTGCACATCTGGGCAAGCATCCCCTCCTGGGCCTCAGCATCCCCATCTCTAATGGGGTGAATCTTCCCAGTGGTCTGTAAAGCTAATAAGAGGGAATACATGTCAACTGGCAGCGATGGTGAGTCTTCCTTTTGCTGAAGCTTAAGGCAAAAGCAAATGGGTGCCTGGGTCTCTCCTCCCTCCTCTCTCCACCCTCCCTCCTTACCCTCTTCCCAGGGATGAGCAAGCAGGAACTGAGTCACCCTCTTTCCCATCCTTGGCAGGAATGCTGGTGACCTTGCATATGGCAGACTTCTGTGGTAAGGCCCATTGCTCAGAGATGAATGAGGTGGTATGTGGGTAGGGAATCTGGGGAAAGGTGTGTTTGGGGGTGGAGTGACCAAGGTTCTGGATTATCAAGTGGATATGTGTAGGGGGTTGTGGGAGACACAATGAACCAGTTGCTCTGTGCTGGGAAGTGATCCAATGTCAAGGTTGGGAATAGGAGAGAGAAATGTTACTTCCAAAGGCTCTGAGTCCTCTGGTACCGCCAGGAAAACCAGGGGCTGGGTGATGGGTGAGGAGAGGGACCACCAGCCCCGCTAGCTGGAGCCAAGATCGGCTGTGGGCAGCACTTGCCCATTATACCAAAATCCTGGAGAGGCAGCTGCTACAATTTCCAAGGCGCAATGCCACAGGAGACTGGCACTCAGCTGGGCACTTGGTTCTGGTTCCACAGGAGCCTGGTTTCCTGTTGGTCTGCCAAACTCAAAGGCTGACCTGATAACAATCCAAGCCTCCCAGTTCATCTCAGAGCCACTTGGCTAGATGGTCCCAGGGGAACAAACTAGCACCTCCTGAACCACAGAGGCTACCAATGAACTGCCAACATGACAGTTGCAGAAAGATGCATCTGGACCCCACTTCTGAGTCTGTAACTTACTAGCCAGGTGCCCTGGACAAATGACACAATCTCCCAGAGCCTCCTCATGTGAATATCTAGGGGTCTACCTTCCTTGGAACATTGTTGGGAAGGTTAAATGAGCTGCTCAACAAATGTGACTTTCTCCTGTTTGTTTCTGGATATGGGTTTGTGTTCACTTCAGCCTTACTCCTAGTGTAGAGAAGTGAAACGGTCCCAGGCTGGAGGTAGGAGACTTGGGTACCCATAATGCATGTGGCAGAGACCACTAATATCTGTTTCCCCTTTATACATATTAATAGTAATAGAATTCCCCATTTTACCTGGGCAGTTGGAGGTCTGAAAAAAAAATTAATTTCACTACCTCTCTTGCACCTCGATGTGGCCATGTGACTTAGATCTAGCACGTGACATGTAAGCCAGTTACTTGGCAACTTCCAGAAATCTTAAGACTTTGCCCCTTCTTCTTTATTTCATCCTGTTGCCTGGACTATATATATATATATATGTGTGATTGCTGAAATTCTGTCATCTTAGACCAAGAGGGATAAGAGCCATACCCTAGAAGTGGCAGACCAATGAGCTGCAAGAAGATGCTGATTCCTGAAAATTTTGTGGAATAGAAATATCCTATCAGGGGCTTCTCTAATGGCTCAGAGCTAGAGACTCTGCCCATCAATGCAGGAGACACAGGTTCGATCCCTGGTCCAGGAAGATCCCACATGCCACAGAGCAGAGCAGCTGAGCCCATGTGCCGCAACTACTGAGCCTGTGCTCTAGAGCCCACGTGCTGTAGCTGCTGAAGCCTGTGTGCCTTAGAGCCTGTGCCCCACGACAAGCCGCTGCGATAAGCCCGCTCACTGCAGCTAGAGAAAAGCCTACACAGCAAGGAAGGTCCTGCGCAGCCAAATAAATAAATAATTTTTTAAAAGAAATATCATATCAATCCTAGGCTCCTACCTTCAGACTTCTATGTAAAAGAAAAATCAAAATTTTATCTTACTGGGTCTCCATTTCTAGCACTTAGGTCTAGCCTCACTTGATTCACGGGATGTGGTTGAGTGCTTCACTTCTAAGGCTCTCATCTGTAGAAATGAGAAAATGCTCACCTATCTTCCCACCCTTCCAAGAGGTTTTATCAACTCACGGGCAAGAAGGAACTTGGGAAAGCTCTGGTATTCTGCCCCCTCTCTGGCATTGAGGGGCACAGCCACCATTTGGCGGGTATAACAAGTTGCTGTCGCATTGCAGGGGGCCCCTGGGAAGCCCAGAAGGATCCTGTATCCCTGTCTGAAAGGCCCCTCATCCCCAGATTTAGTTCCCATGCGTCTGAGTCCCTGTCCACATTCTGAGGTTGGTGACATACAATCGTCGTTAAGGGCCTGACTGGTCCCAGCCAGATGGGATCCTAATTTAATTAAAACCCTTTAATTACCTGCAACAACACAGCTCTGGAAGTGCAATGCAGAAGGGGGCATGTAATGGGAGGGGGACTGTTGACAGAGTAGGGGCTGCCCTTTCATCACTCTGGGGACCTGGGCTTATAGAGCGTTTCTCCCACAAGGGTGGGCAGAAACTGGATGGAGCAGCCTGTGCAGCCCATGCTTCTGGCGTGGTGAGTTGACTGCCAAGCGGGGAGTGAGGCAAACCAGGCCCTTGGGGTTACAGAGTACCAGGCTCCTGATCCTGAAGCTGTCAGTGCTGGTTTTGTGTTTATACTGAGACCAGCACAGGCTGTATAAGCTCGGGTTTGAGCTTCCCAAACCAGTCTGGGTAGGAGCAGGCATGGTTCTAATTTCTCCTGAATTGGCCTGGCTTAAGAAACAGGGGCACTTGTGCTTCCACCCAGGAAAAGCAATGCCCCTGTGAACTCGAGGTGTTATCCACCTGGGGAGGGAGATGAAAGGGGGTGACTTTGGTAGGCTGCAGAGGGACCATGTGGTTTCTTGGGGTCTAGCAAGGAGCCCCCTTCCCCCAACTTGGTGCTGGCCCTCAACTGGCTTCTCCCTGTGAAGGCAGAAGGCACTGGCCCAGGCCAGACTGGAGCCTGCCAAGCCTTGGCGGGGCAGACTCAGAAACCTAGACTCTGTGAGTTGGGCTATTTTTAAGCCTTGTGGATATAATACATTAATACCCTTCTGTTCTCCCTTAGTATTTATTCATTCAACAAATATTGTTTAATAAAGCCTCTGAAAGTTCCAGCTGGTCTCCATGGGGCCAGATCATCAGGGGAAGAGGTTTCAGTTCACACTTAAACCAGAGCCTTAAAGGACATATTCTACTGTGGTCAGCATGATGCCAATGGCTAGGATTGAAGCAAGAAACCTCAAGAAGAGGAAAAAATGCAAGGAAAAAAAGTAAGAGCCATGAGTCCCCACCACTCCATACCCAAATGTTCTCCTTCTGAAGCTGAAGCCAAGAGCAATGTCGGTGAACATGTTCCCCAGTATGCAGGCTCTGGCCTTCCCATCTTCCTTCTCCCGTCCAGCATCCAGCCTCAACTCTCCATTCCACCTTGCTTCCTCTCTTATCCCCCGCATCCACGGTCCTCTCAAAAGAGCCTGCTTCTACCTTTGACTCAGGTTGAGTCTGGAGTGCTGTGTAACTGCCAACTTGGGGGCTGTCCCAGCAGGAAAGTAAGTGTCCCCCCAGATTAACTGGAAACTGGACACAGGAGCTGTCGTTCCCCATCAGATTGGAGACTCGTGAGGGCAGGTGCTGTGCCCCTGTCCACCTGGCCTGGAGGCTCCCCAGAGGCAGGAAGGCCTTCCTTTGAGGCATATCTGCTCAAAAGTGTCCTGCACACATCCTCTCCCTCGGAGGTCATCCCTGATGGGCCTCATTGGACGATGCGCTGAGGCGTGAGCACAGCCTTCACTCTGCCAGCTTGGGAGAGGAAGTGTCAACGGGGGGACAAGCTGCCGCACTGTTCTCACTCCAGCAGCCTGGGTCCTCCTGGCTGGGGGAGAGGGTATGCAGGGAAGGTGAGGCAGCATGTCGCTGCTGGCACACCCCTCCTCCCACCTGTCCCGTTAGCGTGTGCTGTCTTCTCTAGAACAGTCTTCAGAGACCTGGGTTAGCTCCGGGGACTCAGTGAGGGGCATTGTGCGTCACAGGAAAAGCCAGGGTCTTTCAGCTCTTAACCCAGTACCTGCTCTTTCCTGACATCAGGCTTCCTTACCCCTGATCCTCTTCGTGACTTGAGGAGTGGTCCCACCTGGGGAAGGATGATCTGTCCAGCCCCAGGGAGACTGGGCTCCCCCACCTTGGGGTCAGAGCAAGGCTGTTCCCGTCAGGATATGATTGGCTTGGTTGCCATGTGACCTTGTTCTGGTCCCCTCAGCCCTCTGGGCCTGGATGGCAGTTTCTGCTCACAAGGTTCCCTCAAGGAGCAGCTCTGGTGCAATCGATCTGGTCCATGTAGGACCGTTGCCATCTGGCTGGGCTCACAGGGATGGGGGAGAGGGTTGATTTTTCGTCTGTCCAGGGAAGGCTGTGGAGGGCAGCACCTGAGCACACCAATGCTGGAACCAAGTTGCCTGGAGTCAAGTCCTTGCTCTGCCACTTCCTAACTGTAGAATTTTGGCAAGTTATTGGTCATCTTTGTGCCTCATTTCCCCATCTGTAAAATGGGGGTCATCTTTACCTGTCAGAGGGCTGCTGTGAGCTGGAAGAGGTAAAGCAGTTGAACTGTGTTTGGCACAGCTGCCCCGAGCACAGTCCAAGCCCGTAGCCCTCCTTGAGCCTGGCCAAGCCTAGGTATGAGGGAGGGAGAATGGCCATGGGCAGGACTATGCAGGAAGAAAGATCCACAGGGAAGGTCAGAAGTCTGTCATGTCTACAAAAGATGACACATACAAAGGAATCTACTGATTCTGGTTGAGAAGCAGAGCTCTTGGTTGCGTTCCTACTGCTCCTTGGGCCCCAAATCCCCCTTCCACACTCCAGAAGCCCCAGGGTACTTCCCTTGGGACTTTGATTGGCAGGTACAAGGCTTGGGGAATGCAGGTGGCCAAAGGGTCTTTATTTAGAAGCAGAGTTAAACTCCCAGAGCAGTCAGCCAAGCGTGCTTCCAGGGCTGAGGCAGCCTCCTTGGGCCTCTCCTAACTTACTTTGCCCCACCCCCATCTCACCTGTCTTTATCACCTCCATCCAGTGGATCAATTTCTCATCAACTTGGATGGTCTGTGGTCCCTTGCTGGTACTCCCGGGAACTGGGTGTGTGAAACGTGCCCATTTCAGACTGTACCCTGAGGGTGAGTCCCTGAGGACTGGGCCTGTGTGACCCATTTCTTCTACACTTCGAGAAGGTCCAAGGGCATGGGGTAGACATGGGGCCTGGCTGTAAATCTTGTGACTCACAGACAGCTCTGAACTCTATCATGGGAATCTTTCACAGGAAGAGAGAGAAGGAGAAGGGAAGACACAGGTCAAGAGGCAGCTGAAACCCTGCCCTGTGGCACCTGCAATAAATGAGGAGGATGCTGTTTGGGGATATCAGGGGTAGGTGGAGGATACCAGAGTGTGGAAAGGTATATAAATGCCCCATTTACCAGTCTTGGCAGCTCCCAGGCCAGGGGTAGGAGGGAGCCTGCTCTGCTCAGTCAAGCTCTGCCATCTGCTGCATCTCAGTGGAGATCAGCACTGGGAGGGCTCGTTGTAGGCAGAGTTTCTTTTTTTTTTAATGCGACAGGATCAGGCTCAAGATGTCACTCTAGTGAGTGGTACTGGAGACAGGGGAGAGAAATGTCTAGGAAAGCAGGGGAGAAATAATAGAAGCTTCCACGCTCCAGGAGGAGGGAAGGTCAGAGGGCAGAAAAGGAAGGGGAAAAGAAAAGAAGCCAAAACGGAAATTTGTGTTTAAAAAAAAGTGGGATCGGATTAGCAGGTCTGCCCCATCCATCACTCCCTGGGCCCTCACGAGGCAGCAGCCATCCAAGGCCAGGGCTCCAGGCCCCCAGGTTACTGACACCCTCTCCCGGAGCCCTGTTTTCACACCTCCAAGCGGAAGTGCTGTCCTGCCTCTTATCTTCCTCTCTGGAATGCCCAATATCAAGCACTCCTAGCTTTTGGCAATTAAAACAATGACAGTGGTGACTGTAAATGAAGAATGGAAGAGCTGATCCAGGTGACTGAAAGGCTGGTGCCAGCAGACTCTTCTGAGACTCCCCCCGGTTACAGCAGGTGAGGGCCTCAGAACTTGCAGGATGTGGGGCTGGCCAGTCCATGCAGGATGCTCTTCCCACAGAAAATTCTCCCTCAGAAGATCCCCACACTCTCAAAGGGGCCCATTTCAGGGTCCCACTGCAGATTGATATTCCATTTCAAGAAATCCTAAACAGCAATGGACTCAAAAGGCTGCATATGGCTTAGGGTGGTACCCAGCAATAACAACGACATCAGCAGCAGTTTACCTTCCTGGAGCCCATGAATGGCAGTCCCATGTTAAGGACTTGATATATATTACTCATTAATTTCCCATGGGAACTCTATGAAATATCCTCATTTCACAGATTAAAAAAAAAACAACTAAGGCGTATATTTGCAGGCGCTTTGGCCAAGATCATGAGTGGTGGCAAAAGATCAGAGCCACGCTCCTGAACACCAACCCTGGCTGGACCCCCAGTGCTGCCTGGATGCTCACCAACTCCTCCCCAGCAACTAGTTCCAATCACACCCCCACCCCCTTCCCAGGAATTCTCCACCACTGACCTTATCTCCTACTTAACACATGACAACATGTAAGTCACCAGATACAACCTTGCTCAACTTCCCACTATGGGACAAACCCCCTTTCTGCAGGACTCTCCTCCCACCCAGAGAGGGTGTCCCTAGTCTTCCTACCCTGCCCACCAGCCTGCTTCTCCTCCCAGCTCTCTCGAACTTCCTGCCTAGATGATCGTTTCTCTGCTGGATCACAAAGCTTTAACTGCTTCCTCTCTACTGGATCCCACCTGGTGACTTGAAACATGCTTCTCTCTCTTCCACACAATAGGAAAAATGGAACTCCTCCCTCTACTAATTTTCCTCTTTCAGTTTTGCCCCAACTTCTTTTTTCCATCACAGCCATCCCCACGACCCACCACTCCTCACCTCGTCCCAGTCAGGTCCCTTCACTGAAACGGACGTGGCTGAAGTCACTAATGACTTCCATGCTGCTAGCTCCAACGGGCAATTTTATCCTTATTCTATAGCATTTGACACTTTTAACAGTTTTGTATTTGTTCCCTGACATGTATTTCAGTCTCTAGCCAATTCTTCTCCTCCTTTGTGGCGTTATCTTTTTTTTTTTTTTTAAACCAGCCCTAAAATATAAGCGTTTCTTAGGGTTTACTCCTGGACCTCCTTCTCTCTTCCCTCTGTACTCCTTGATGATCCAACACACCAAGGGCTTCACAACTACACCGCTAAACCAGTATATTCCAGAAACTTCTCCCCTCTGAATCCTAGCCTTGTAAATTCAATAGCCGGCAAGATACCTCCATTTGGATTTCTCAAGGCATCTCATGTAAAACTCCGGCTTCCCTGATAGCTCAGCTGGTAATGAACCTGTCTGCAAAGCATGAGACCCCAGTTTGATTACTGGGTTGGGAAGATCCGCTGGAGAAGGTATAGGCTACCTGCTCCAGTATTCTGGAGCTTCCCTTGTGGCTCAGCTGGTAAAGAATTTGCCTGTAATGCAGGAGACCTCGGTTCCCAGAAACTTCTCTCCTTGGAATCCTAGGCTCACAAATTCAGTAGCCTGCGTGACACCTCCATTTGAATTTCTCAAGGCATCTCATAATCAACAAGTAAAATGAACTTGATTATCCAGTTTCCCTGCTTATTTTTCCACTGGTCTCCATTTGGGTAACCTAATCACCTCTGTCCTTTCTCTATCCAATCATCAAGTTCTGACAGATCTCTCCCCTAACCTCTCTCGAAAGTATCTCTTCTCCAGCTCTGCCACCTCTGTGGTTCAAGTTCTATTTCTTGCCTTCCTCCATCCCCACTCACATTGTTAACTTTCTACACTCAAGCCAAAATTCTATTAAAATGAAAATCTTATCATTCCCTCCTCCTTAATAAAGTCCTTCCAAGATTTCCCCACTGTTCTTGGTATAAACACACAGACTCTGAATGTGACCTTTGAAGGTCCTGCCAAGGTCTGGCTTCTAACTTGCTGTCACACTTCTCCATATTCCAGCCACTCAGTCTTTCCTGGGTTCCCAGAATGCAAGCACCATGCTCCCTCCTGACTCTGGGCTTCATGCAGGTAGGTGACTTCTTGTGTGTGGAATGTGACTCTCCAACTTTACCAAGTTGACAGCTCTTCATTCTGCAGCTCTCACTTCCAAAAGTTGTCGTAGGGAAGCCTTTCTGGATCCTCCAGAAGAGATTAACTGCCTACTCCAGGCTCTCACGGTGCCTATACATTTCTTTTAGAGCCCTCCCCGTGGGTTGGTGTTATAGATTTGTGAGATTATTAAGGGCCTTCTCTCTCCATTAGATTGTCAGGTCCAATGAGGGCAGGGAGCAGTTAGTTTCCTACTGTTTATCCCTAGAAACTAGCATAGCTTCTGGCACATCACATATCAAATTTTTAGCAAAGAAAACAAAAAGGGCTTTAAAAATTAATTTTTAAAAGGCCAAACCTATGCAAGGTTCCTAAATGTTGGTGGGTGCAGAAGGCCCTGGGCACTATCCATTGTATGCTGACCATGCTCAAAGGCCTCTTTAACTTTTGTTCAGAAGTAATGGAGACATGAAGGATACCACGTGGAGACCACATCCCTGGAATGACTTAAGATTACACTGGATAATTTATTCAGGGGTGTGTGTGTGCCTGTTTTCCCACTCAGTCTTTCCTGACACACATTAGTGTGTCAATAAACACTTTCAATACCTCTGAGAGATAGAAATAAAAGTATTTATTTACCCCGAGAGATTAAAATGTGTAATATGACTACTGGTTCATGTATCAATGTCAATCTATAAATTTCCAAAGAGGCAGTACTTCATTTTACCATTAAACTAGTAAGTGCATTCTAGAGTGCTGCAGGATAACAGGAAATAAAGCACGTAGAAGTTGCAGGATAAGCTTGAAATCACACCAGTGGCATGCTGGAAGCTGGTTCACACTGGCTCTAGAGGCAATTGTTGAGGGCTGGTTGTTAAATGGTCAATTAAAAATCAAATTGTATTAATGTACAACTAACAGAAAAGTAGTGAATACTCAAAATTCATCTTATTTATCTTACACTTTACCATTGCCTATGGATTGAGGAGGAAGCACAAGCTGGAATCAAGATTGCCTGGGGAAATATCAATAACCTCAGATATGCAGATGACACCACCCTTATGGCAGAAAGTGAAGAACTGAAGAGTCTCTTGATGAAAAGTGAAAGAGGAGAGTGAAAAAGTTGGCTTAAAGCTCAACAGTCAGAAAACAAAGATCGTGGCATCTGGTCCCATCACTTCATGGCAAATAGATGGGGAAACAATGGAAACAGTGGCAGACTGTTTTTCTGGGCTCCAAAATCACTGCAGATGGTGACTGCAGGCCATGAAATTAAAAGACACTTACTCCTTGGAAGGAGTTATGACCAACCTAAACAGCATATTAAAAAGCAGGAACATTACTTTGCCAACCAAGGTCTGTCTAGTCATGGTTTTTCCAGTAGTCATGTATGGATGTGAGAATTGGACTATAAAGAAAGCTGAGTGCCAAAGAATTGATGCTTTTGAACTGTGGTATTGGAGAAGACTCTTTGAGAGTCCCTTGGACAGCAAGGAGATCAAACCAATCAATCCTAAAGGAGATCAGTCCTGAACATTCATTGGAAGGACTGATGCTGAAGCTGAAACTCCAATACTTTGACTACCTGATGTGAAGGACTCACTGGAAAAGACCCTGATGCTGGGAAAGACTGAAAGCAGCAGGAGAAGGGGACGACAGAGGATGAGATGGTTGGATGGCATCACTTAACTCAGTGGACACGGATTTGGGTAGACTCCGGAAGTTGCTGATGGACACGGAGGCCTGGTGTGCTGCGGTTCATTGGGTCGCAGAGTCAGACACAACTGAGTGACTGCACTGAACTGATGGACTGAGGTTACATACATCTACTGTTATCTGCATGGTGGCAGTAACTGATAACAGGGAGCTGTGCTTCCCCTTCCAAGTCTGCATCCAGCAGTATCACTTTGAAGCTTGAAATGGCCACAGTGGGAGTATTTACACTGGAAACTGCCAAGTGCTACCGACCAGGGCTTGTATTTTGGGTATTATACTTTTAGTAGCACACCACTGAACCAAACCACTACCCACAGAAACATTTTAAGGGTCTATAATAAATGTGAAGCCAACTTTTACTTGGAGGATAGACAGGATAAAGTATAGAAACATCTGTCTTCAGGAAATCATTCTCAAATCTGTGGGCTTCCCTGATAGCTCAGTTGGTAAAGAAACCACCTGCAATGCAAGAGACCTTGGTTCAATTCCTGGATTAGAAGGATCTTTCCAATCCCCTGAAGAAGGGATAGGCTACCCACTCCAATATTCTTGGACTTCCCCCTGGTGGGTCAGCTGGTAAAGAATCCACCTGCGATGCAGGAGACCCGGGTTCGATCCCTGGGTTGGGAAGATCCCTGGAGAAGGGACCAGCTACCCACACCAGTATTCTGGTCTGGAGAATTCCATGGACTATATAGCCCACAAGGTTACAAAGAATCAGACACAATTGAACAACTTCCACTTTTCTCAAAACTGTGTAAGGGTTGAAGGTAATTGTTTTCTCAATTTGAGGCTGTAATTATTCTACAGACATCATTTTTGTTATAAGCCATCAGCCAGCAAAGTGTCTGTAATTTTATGGAATCTGTACACCATTACTTCTAAACAAAAGTGTTGACTAAATTGAGACGTAAGTTCTTAAGAGTGAGTGGGAGATTCCCTTCCTCGCTCCATGTGAAACTTCTAGAAAGAGTAGCTTATACTCAAGCCATGTTTGCTTACCTTCTCATCAGCCTTGGCTTCTACTTCCACCACTTGACAGAAACTGCTCTACGGGAACTGCTGACCTTGTTGCTAAATTCAAGTTTTTCAGTCCTCGGTGCTTTGACTTTCTGGTTTTGTTTCTGTGGGCCACTCCCCTCTCTTCTCCGTTAGCCTGGATTTCTGTAGTGAAAACCCTGCTCGCCTGCAAGCCTAGCCTAGCACAGTGTTTGGCACTTTCTAGATGCTTAGGCATCATTTGTTCAGCCAGTGGCCTGAATATCTCACTTCTCTGGATATGTTTCTCTCACACATGAAAAGACGACAAATTATGTGGGGACCCCCTTTTATCCCAGCAGTTTGTCAAGAGCTCATCTTTTAGGGTCTTGAGTTGGCTAAAGCTCACCCCATTTCAACTGAGCATTATGAGTGTCCATTTACGCAAATTCTTAGTTTCTTCGGTCTGCAGGCCTATGTCCCCAAACTATNACTGAGGTTACATACATCTACTGTTATCTGCATGGTGGCAGTAACTGATAACAGGGAGCTGTGCTTCCCCTTCCAAGTCTGCATCCAGCAGTATCACTTTGAAGCTTGAAATGGCCACAGTGGGAGTATTTACACTGGAAACTGCCAAGTGCTACCGACCAGGGCTTGTATTTTGGGTATTATACTTTTAGTAGCACACCACTGAACCAAACCACTACCCACAGAAACATTTTAAGGGTCTATAATAAATGTGAAGCCAACTTTTACTTGGAGGATAGACAGGATAAAGTATAGAAACATCTGTCTTCAGGAAATCATTCTCAAATCTGTGGGCTTCCCTGATAGCTCAGTTGGTAAAGAAACCACCTGCAATGCAAGAGACCTTGGTTCAATTCCTGGATTAGAAGGATCTTTCCAATCCCCTGAAGAAGGGATAGGCTACCCACTCCAATATTCTTGGACTTCCCCCTGGTGGGTCAGCTGGTAAAGAATCCACCTGCGATGCAGGAGACCCGGGTTCGATCCCTGGGTTGGGAAGATCCCTGGAGAAGGGACCAGCTACCCACACCAGTATTCTGGTCTGGAGAATTCCATGGACTATATAGCCCACAAGGTTACAAAGAATCAGACACAATTGAACAACTTCCACTTTTCTCAAAACTGTGTAAGGGTTGAAGGTAATTGTTTTCTCAATTTGAGGCTGTAATTATTCTACAGACATCATTTTTGTTATAAGCCATCAGCCAGCAAAGTGTCTGTAATTTTATGGAATCTGTACACCATTACTTCTAAACAAAAGTGTTGACTAAATTGAGACGTAAGTTCTTAAGAGTGAGTGGGAGATTCCCTTCCTCGCTCCATGTGAAACTTCTAGAAAGAGTAGCTTATACTCAAGCCATGTTTGCTTACCTTCTCATCAGCCTTGGCTTCTACTTCCACCACTTGACAGAAACTGCTCTACGGGAACTGCTGACCTTGTTGCTAAATTCAAGTTTTTCAGTCCTCGGTGCTTTGACTTTCTGGTTTTGTTTCTGTGGGCCACTCCCCTCTCTTCTCCGTTAGCCTGGATTTCTGTAGTGAAAACCCTGCTCGCCTGCAAGCCTAGCCTAGCACAGTGTTTGGCACTTTCTAGATGCTTAGGCATCATTTGTTCAGCCAGTGGCCTGAATATCTCACTTCTCTGGATATGTTTCTCTCACACATGAAAAGACGACAAATTATGTGGGGACCCCCTTTTATCCCAGCAGTTTGTCAAGAGCTCATCTTTTAGGGTCTTGAGTTGGCTAAAGCTCACCCCATTTCAACTGAGCATTATGAGTGTCCATTTACGCAAATTCTTAGTTTCTTCGGTCTGCAGGCCTATGTCCCCAAACTATTTGCCTTCTGTTGCTTTTTGGCCAAAAGCCAGGCTGAACAACCTTGAGAATGTTACATTATCACCTTGGGATGAATGGGAGCTGCACAAGACAACCCCCAAGACAAGATGGCACGTGCTCGGAACTCTGCTGTTCCCACACTTGAGCAGTGCTTATTTCATCTTAAAATGTTTTTCCCCCGAGTTGATCCCCTTCAACTCCTTAGTCATTTCTGTTGCTTGTACTGAATTCCCTCAAGTCTAAGATTCTCTTTTCCTGGAGCTGCAGGAATCAGAACCAAACAATATTTCAGATGCCACTTTCCACTCCAGCATTACAGGATTTACAGAGGGGGAGTGATTATCTTGCTAATGGCTTAGTGGCATAAAGATCTCATCAGTCAACAACATTCAAGTTTCTGCTCTCATCTGGAGGTGAAAGCTGCTCATTCTCCCAGCTCATTTTCCCAAATATTGATCATCCTACATTTGCTTCCATGCTCACTGTCTCCAGGAGGTGTCCACCTACTGGGTCAAAGGGCCCAATGTGGCACAGTCATTTCTGAAATCAAGAGGGGAAACACATCCACTTTGTGCATAAACATTCATGAAGAGCAATCTAATAACACTTACCTGAATGTTGGATTAGTCAGCAAGCCATTAGAAATGAATCTAAATGATGTAGGGCAGAGTTCAGGGAAAAGTCATGAGATAAAGGAAACACAGGCCCAAGCTGATTAAAAAGATAATTAGTTGTGGAAAATAAGGTTGGGTTCCAGCCAAGAATTTTTCTTTGACAACGATAACCCAAAGGATCCAATATAGTCATGTTGGGGGGATTTAGCTGCTGCTCTTTTATAGGAGTTGAATCGCCAGAACAAAGCAACAGTCAGTTTCAAAGGGCAGCTCAACTCCCCACACCTCCCCCCCCACCCCCTGCCAGTTTGTTGTTTTGCTCATAAACATACAAGCTGTTTCCTTTCATCTGCACAGGCTCATACAATATGGAGAACCCACAATAGGTTTAAGCCAGAATTATAAATGACTATGCAGAGTGCTGGTCAAACCAAAGATCTTTTGGCCTAAGAAAGAATCTTGAGGTCCCTGGCTGGAATCTAAAAAGAGGAGACAGAAAGAGAGGAACCTTTTAAAGACCTAAATAGGCCAGCAGACAAGTAAGTGATAAGGAAAAGCAAAACATCTCTTACCTAAATTATTAAATGCCATAAAGGTGCTTGAGATGCCTAATAATCAATACAGGTTTAACCTTCGCTTAAGGAACAAGAAAAATGTTTTGTGAATGGCCAGTTAGAGGGAGCTGACAAGGAAGGAGGGGAGGAGGGGAGTTAGGGAATGATGCCAGATAGTATTTGGACCTGAAACTGCAACTCCAAAGGTTCTGTGAAACTATGTGCTTGAAATATTGTTTTGATAAATAAGCCATATCCTAGTGGAATTTAGATCTCCAACTGTTCCACTGGCACGGACATCTCTGCAGTGACAGCACATGCCCCAGACTGTGGAGTTAACTTGAATTAAATTTCAGATGTGGGGGAGCTAAAGGAGAGGGTGGTGGCAGTGGGAGGTTTACAAACAGTATGCTGGGGCTCTGATGTTGTTATAACCAGATGGCTTCAACTGTATCATTTAAATAAAAACAAACACGTCCAGAAAGAATGATGACAGAAACA
The DNA here is from genome assembly GCA_006410875.1 of Neotragus pygmaeus. Taxonomy (NCBI): domain Eukaryota; kingdom Metazoa; phylum Chordata; class Mammalia; order Artiodactyla; family Bovidae; genus Neotragus; species Neotragus pygmaeus. The sequence goes on along the minus strand of SJYV01005751.1, from coordinate 1,703,857 downwards.
TCGAACCGCTTCACCTGTACCCGAAGTCCTAACCGCTGTTTCCATAGTAAGCCCATAGTGGAAATCCCATAAATACTGGGGAATCTCAGAAGAGACCTTTATCTTGCCAGGAGCCTGGTGCCCAAATTGCTACCCTCCTGAAGACACAGTCCCTGAATCCACCAACCCCCAATCCACAGCTTTCTGGGAATGAAGGAAAGCAAATCTTAAGCCTGGTTTGTCTTCCTGGATCCTCTGAGTAACAGGCCAGCTGAGGCACCTTTATAGAGCTTTTGCTCTTGCTATTCCCACACGAAGAAGCTTTACCTCAGATTTCAGATATGGAACTTCCCCCAGTTACTTACATCTTTTCAGGGTATCATTAGAACTCTTACTCAAGTTGTGTGACCTCAGGCATGTCCCTCAGGGCTTCAATTTCTCTCATCTATAAAATGGGAAGATGCTCTCTCTCACTTGTCCTACCAAACCCATCAAGTTGTTGAGGAGTTCACATGAGACAGTTATAGGAAGGTTTGCTGAAACCCGAGCAGTGCTGAGCCAGTGCAGTTACTTGAAAAACAACGTGGGTAGAGGAGATCCTGGGTACACCTCAATCCGCAGCTCCGCGTGCTCATCTGGAAAATGAGAACTCAGGAGGCACAGGAAGGCAGCCAGGACATGGAGAACTGGGCACCTGCTCACACAGGTGACACTTAGGAGGAAACCAAGAAGTGCAGACGAGTGGTTTCTAGTGAACGAACCCTGCCTTTGATTATGTGGATAATGAGAAGTGAAGTCGTGTCACTCAGTGGTGTCTGGCTCTCTGCGACCCTGTGGACTATAGCCTACCAGGCTCCTCCGTCCATAGGATTTTCCAAGCAAGAGTACAGGAGTGAGTTGCCATTTCCTACTCCAGGGGATCTTCCTGACCCAGGGATCGAACCCAGGTCTCCCGCAATGGAGGCAGACACTTTACCGTCTGAGCCACTAGGGAAATGATATACTGATAACAGTCAGTATCTGTTTCATTCCAGGAGGGGCAAGATAAAATGAAAATTGGAAAGTGTGCGAAGACTCAAGTCACTGGAGAACAATGGAAGGTGAAATGCTTTGAGTCTCCATCTAAGGTCAAATAATACACACCTTGGCCCAATGGCTAATGATTCTCCAGTGTACCCCTCTGTCCTGTCCAACACTGCCATATGAAAGGCAGAGGAGGAGCTCCAGAGCACTCCTGTGAGCTCAGTGAGAATTCAGATACATTTTCTGAAAACACATCCAGTCAGTGACAGAACCAGTCAGAGATAAGAATTTCCCTTTATTAAATCTCCACATTCATGTCCCCTTGATATTTTATAGTTAGTTAAGGGAGATTGGGAGGTAGGTCTTAAAACACATAGGGTGCAGAAAAGCCCACTGCTATTACTTGCCTTGGCAGTAGGAGCCTGATCCCTCATTAGGATGTGGACTGCGAGATACTCAGGAAACACAAGGGACTGGCAGATGCTGGAAGCTCACAAAGGAAACTTGAGATTATGGACACACAATGAATCCCTACTGCTTAGACATTTTGAGCATAACCTCTGCAAGTTAAAGGATCAAACTAGGCCTTCAAAATCTCTTAAGGAATTCGGACCCAAAAGAAGCCAGGTGAGTGAAACAAAAGACCAGAGATACCACACAGTACAAAATAGTAATTATTTATATTTTCAAAAAGAAAAAAAAAAATTTAACATTTGGAAGTTCTCCCCTGCAGGAAGAGGGGTGAATTGGAAGGAACAGGACTGGCTCCTATGCAGGCGGCAAGTCAGGTACAAACAGCTGAGCAATCTTGGGCTGGGAGGTTTTGTTACACAGCATTAATAATAAAATTTCCTTTTCTTTTCTCTTCTTTTTGCTCTGTTGTTGTGTGTATTTGTGTTTTTTTTTTTTTAGAAAAAGGAGTGAGGGAGACGAAATAAAATCAGAGAAAAATGCCAAAAAACATTTTCCACAATATCTAAAAACAGAGAACCATAGTTCTTGTCAAGACAGTATGAATTCTGGATAAACTATTTTTTCCAGTTTCAACACCAATAAAGATTTTTTTCCAAAAGCTACCACATCAGAACACTCAGCTTCTAGATCAAATACTCTCCTTCCCCTTTCACCTCTGCTGGCCATTTTTCATCAAAGGGCAACAGGACATATTCTGTTCTTGCAAACAATAAGTGCTAACCACAAGAGAGCTCTTCTGATAACTTGCATGTGAGGAGTTTTCACAAATATCCAAGTTTTAGCACAGCTGGATGGACTAAAATTTCTCTCAACATAAATACTACTGGAATCCACAAACTGATTTTTTGAGAAATTCTGCAAAAATCCTTTCTTCTTTCCTTTTCCCTCCTCTTAAAACTACATGTCCTTTTTAAGTTTTCTTTTTGCTCCAGGCACCTGACGATTTGTTCTGCTTAGTCAGATGCAGACAGGTTTCTCCAAAGTACCACCGCGGGGATGTCCTCAGGGCCAGCACCTAAACTGAATCCCCACAGTATCAACCTTGGCCAGGCCAAAGGGGACACAGTGGCGCAGCAACAGGGTTTTCATTAGGTAGAACAGCCCCGAGTCTTGGGCCCTTCCCTCCCCCCACCCCCATTTCCCCCAAGTTTATTTAGTGCTGTATTAAAAGTCTGGGGCCACGATGCAGTCTTTTCCCCCCACAACAGAGCAAAAGCTCCACAGATTGCGCTGTCTACCTGCTGGTCAGTGGCAGCCATGGTGGCTGCTGCTTCTGGAAAATAAACGGAGTCTTACAACGGGCAGGATCTTAGGACTGCTTCAGGCGTTTGCGTGGGGGTCCCAGAAACGGGCACTGTGCTGAAGCCAGTGAGCGGTACGCCTCAGCCACCAAATGGGGATGTGACACCACCATTGACTTCCACCCGGAGGTCTCCAAGACGTCTGAAGCGTGGCTAGGAGAAACGTGAGAGACGGGTCACCAAAGCAGCACGCGAAGGACGGGCCAACAGGCATCCGGAGAGCCCAGCTCCCCTGGGTCTGCCGTCTGGGCGTCGATGCAAGACACACTCAGGCAGAACCCTCAACATGCAAGAGAGCTTGCTTGCTAGACAGTAGGTAGACAGGTGACCAGGTTACGGCTCTTTTAAGTCTGAAAACCAGAACTTTGAGCCACTATATTCTCAATTACAAAAGATGAAATGTTCTTCGGGCTTTTCTCTACATCATTAAGGCTCTTTATATTCCTGATGAAGAGCAGGAGTTCTCTGGGTCAGACAGCTCTGA
>SJYV01005751.1:1515163-1700498 GCA_006410875.1 Neotragus pygmaeus | reverse complement strand
AAAAAAAAAACCAACCAATCAGGAAAATAAATCTGCTTCTAAATTGGGAAACAATCTGATTCTACCACCTAGCTAAAAAGACTTATTTCTATCCTGTAACATACCTTTTTGCTTTCTTCCATTTCATGTTCAAACATGGCACTAAAAACTGGAGAACGAGCTACAAAGTGAAAGGAAAACAGACACAGATATGGTTATCACACCAAAAGCTCTTGGTTCATCTGTTATGAAGGAGAGATTTTTTTTTTTGGGCCATGCAAAGTGGCTCGTGGGATCTTAGTTCCCCAATCAGGGCCTGAACCCGGGCCCACAGCAGTGAAGGCATCAAGTCCAGCCACTGGACAGCCGCAGAACTCCAGGGGAAGAGACCACTCTCTTTCCTATCCCACCGCTACGGAAACGGTCTTTTATATTCATTATGCCAGAACTATAAAATTCCTTTCTTTTTATATCAATAAGTGAATAATTATACATACGGGAAAAAAAGAATCACTCCCTTCAAAGTAATTTATTAGCTCCACTCCAACTAGGATATTTCAAGGAGATTACTCAAATTACCTATGTTAGATGACAATGATATCCTCTGGGTAGATCTGGGGGTTCAAATGGAAGGTCCTTCAGGGTCTAAGCAGGGTGTCCTGATACTTACGTTTTTGTTTGGAACAGTGATACCTACTTTCTCCGCTTCCAGAGTCCACATAGCAAGGAGGTCAAGAATAGGACTAAAAGGCATTCATTAACTACATGAAGTACAGACTTATTTATGACTGCTCCTTACAGCCATGCATTATCAACAGAGAGTATCACCCAAAAAGGTGAAAACCATCTCAGGTACCACAGTCATTTATGGCCCTTCAGATCTTAACCCAGTAGGACAAAATCTTATTCCTTAATGTCTCTTAATGTTTTCCTCAGGGGTGGGAATCACAAAGAAAGGTTCAGAAACAGTGTTCTAAACAGTGTGTTCTGATCCCTCTAGACATCCCTCTTTGGACACTTCCTCTTTATTAAAAGCACCAGCCCTTTAGTCTTCAGCTTCTGTATGTATTTATATAGTGCCTCACAGTACTACACACACAGACACACACACAGACACACACACATGTATGTGTATATATATATATATAATACCATGCCCATTCTAGTCTAATGAACACTATGAAAAATAAGTAAATGTAATTGCAACCATGAGAGTAATGAAATGGCTGGGAACTCAAATTTTATCATGTTGTCCAGTAAATCAAGGATTTTGGTGAAAGTTGAGACTCTCAAGCTCTACCTAAGAGAGAAGGAACAGATGAAATATAGGAGTTTCAGCTAACAGGTACCCAAAACTTTGATCTAATTTATGCCAGATAAGATTAATTTTAAATTTGCCATTTTCTAACCATATAATCTTAACCCTCTGAACCTCAGTATTTTAATCTAATTCCAAAAGAATATCAATTCTCACTGTTCTTATCTCTGAAAGGTTATAGACTATATGGTACTATATAAATACATCACAGAAGCTGAAGACTAAGGATTGGTGCTTTCTGGAAGGATCCAAAGCCAAGAAATGCCTATAGGGGTCAGTGGATAGACGAAGCTGATGTTAAATCACCTAGGGAGATTAAGCAGAGTGAAAAGAGAACTAAGGCAGACCCTTAGGGAATAACAATATTTAAAGGGTGGGTGAAGAGGAACTGAACTGAACTGAAGAGGAAGGTCACACATTAGAAGCAGCCAGAGAGCCATCAAGAGAAACCAGGAGTCAAGTAATACATAAACTGACAAGTTCCTCAAATTTAGGAACTAGCAGGTCAATATAACTTTGGAAAACTGCTTTTGTGGCATGCAGGTGAACTGAGGATAAGTGTGAAGAAAGAGTCGAGAGAGGCAATATGCTAACTCAAGAAACTTAGCTCTGGAAAATAGAGAGAGAGTAACTAGAGGGAGAAGCTTGAGCATGATTTAGCCTGAGGGCAAACAGGCAATAGGAGAAAGAGATGATGAAGATATCATATAACAAGGGTGACTGGCAGAGTAAGGCTTCTGGAATGGCAGTGTGTGAAACAGAAAAGCAGTAGAAAGTACAGTTTGCTTTGGACAGTCCTCCTCCACTGAGAATGCAGAGAAAATGCAGGTTAAGGGGAGAGCCAAGAGATACAGACCTCAATTTTCTCTTGGAAGAAGCAGCAAGGTCATTTTTCAGGAGGTGGAGAGTAAAGAGGAGTGGTAAAGGTCTGAAGTGTCTATTGTTGAGAAAAAGAAAGGGAGCTGACTAATATCTGTAGAAAGAGGTCTTGGCAGTAATGCGGGTCTAGCTGAGTGTGGAGACACTAACATAAGCATTAATGACTTCCTTTAGCCATTTTCACTACCATTCAGTTGAGAGGGGGCACAGTAGGATGGTTAGATTGAGCCAGACTGAGGTTTTTGCCAGGTGTGCATTTTAGAATGACAAGGCCGGGGGTCTTGGTAAGAAATCTGTTGCCTGAAGGTTCATGTGATTTCCTCTCACTTATTTTGGCCTGAATATAAGTTTGAAAGCTATGCTTCCCTGTGAGGTAAAGGCCATCAGTCTGCTTTATCAGTTCCCTCCCGGGAGTCGGTCTTTCCGGTCTTAAAGACCAAGGGCCTATTATTAGAACAAGACCTATCTTCCATGTCACTGGCAACATTCTCATTCTTCTACTGTTTGTATGGAAGAGACAGCTAAAATCCCCAGGGCTGGGGACTTGGCTATGTAGTGGTTTAGTCCTGAGTCCAGAATCTTCTCCATTAAATCCTAAGTCCTTGTCTAGGGGCTAATACTTGCTCTTAACCAGTGTTTGGCCATCTAACCTCAAGGTGCAAAGGCATCTAATACACATCATCATCCATTCCTTGAAAATGGTGGTCTAAGTCAACTACAGAGAGAAAAAGCAAGGTAGCATTTTTATGGAAAGTCTTTTTGGTTTTGACAACTAATGTCACCACAATATAAAAATACGTTTAGCTCAAGTTTTTCTGTACTAGCTCAAAAAGTTTAAGTTATTCAAAAGGTGATTATGCAGTCTACTGTTTTTCCCTGTTTAACCAAAATGAAACTCCCTATGAATAAATACCAACCTGCTAAGATAGCTTTGTGAGCCTGGAATTCCTGGCCAGCAACACACAAACAACAGTCTGTGAACCGGGAGTTCTCCCACAGTCCTCCTAACTCATCTGCCAACCGGCACTCAGGAACCTTCACCATATTCATGGTATTCTGGCCAGAAATGTTGACGGAATCTTGCACCACACTCACCTGTGAAAGACAAGAAAACACAGTCCAAAGCTTTTGTTACCAGGAATTTTCGTCCCAGCAGGAGGAGAGATGACTTTCACCTTGCTGTTGCAATACATTTAGAAACTAAATAAAAATTTAGTCATATTCTCTTGGTTTTTAATCAAGGATTTATCCTCTTGATGAAGTAGTTCTAAACTGTCACAATCGTACTATCCTACAACATCTCAGGACAATGAGGAGAGAGCCCCACCAACTTCTCTCTCTTCCAAATGTCTCATAAGCTCTGCCTTCCCTGCCCTGGATGTGTGCTGGTCGCTCAGTCGTGTCCTACTCTTTGCAACTCCATGGACTGTAGCCTGCCGGGCTTTTCTGTTCATGGGATTCTCCAGGCGACAATACTGGAGTGGCTTGCCATTCCCTTCTCCAGGGGATCTTCCCAACCCAGGGATTGAACCCGGGTCTCCCGCACTGCAGGCGGANGCAACTCCATGGACTGTAGCCTGCCGGGCTTTTCTGTTCATGGGATTCTCCAGGCGACAATACTGGAGTGGCTTGCCATTCCCTTCTCCAGGGGATCTTCCCAACCCAGGGATTGAACCCGGGTCTCCCGCACTGCAGGCGGATTCTTTACCATTTGAGCCAACAGGGAAGTACCCGGTCAAATCACCACAGGGAAAAAACAGAAACAAATGTTAAGCCTTAAATATTTACCTTATTTTCCCTAAGCAAAAGGTTAAATACAAAGAACTTCTATAGAAACTCCCATTTAAATTAAACTCTCTAGAGAAAAGAACCTTGTAAGCCTAAAAGCACTTCACTTGTTTCAGCTAGGTCTAGAACATAAACATAAAACACAGCTTCTATTTTTGTTGCTGTTCAGTCACTAAGTCGTGTCTGAGTCTTTGTGACCCCATGGACTGCAGAAAACCAGGCTCCTCTGTCCTCCACCCTCTCCTCAAGTTTGCTCAAATTCACATCCGCTGAGTCAATGATGCTATCTAACCATCTCATCCTCTGCTGCCCCCTTCTTTTTTTGCCTTCTATCTTTCCCAGTATCAGAGTCCTTTCCAGTGAGTGGGCTCTTTGCATCAGGTGGCCAAAGTATTGGCACTTCAGCATCAGTCCTTCCAATGAATATTCAGGGTTGATTTCCTTTAGGATTGACTAGTTTGATCTCCATGAAGTCCACAGGATTCTCAAGAGTCTTCTCCACTACTACAAATCAAAAGTATCAATTCTTTGGTGCTCAGCCTTCTTTATGGTCCAACTCTTACACAGGGCATAGTAACTCACTGGTATTTCCTCACCAACGTTAGTTTAACGAACAGGACCGAGCCTGGAAGATCTTGGGTAGTGATAACTGGGTAGGTATCCCACATCATTTACATGCTTATTCAGTCACTTGTGACAATGACACATAAGGTGATTGGCTCCAGCTAGGCATCCTCTTACAGCTTTGGAACAGAATGATGACGAGTTTACAGAGAAATCAACTGGCCACTTGGCTTCAGCAGCAGCCATGTTTTAACTGTTTGGTCTAAAGAATCTAAACCCTGGTACTTCTAGATAGGTCAATGAAATTCAGATAAATGTGTAGAATACAAACTACAAGGACTGAGGCTTCCCTGATGCTCCAGTGGTTAAGAATCTGCCTTGCAATGTAGGGAAAGTAGGTTCAATCCCTGGTCAAGGAACTAAGATCCAACATGCCACAGAGCAACCAGGCCCACATACCACAACTACGGAGACCATGTGCCGCGATGAGAGATCCTGTATGTCACAGCTAAGACTCCACAAAGTCAAATTAATTAATTAAAAAACCACAGGAACTTATAAATGATATAAAACATTATAAAACAAGTGTAAATTACCAAGCTGAAGATCTCAGTCTTCTGCCTGACAACCCTAGCTATGCTTCCTCTTCTACATCATATTAGGTTAGAAATGTTAAAAAGAAAGTAGAATTCACAAACGTTGAGAATCAGTTCCCCACTCTTGCTATTCCTATGAGTTAGATGAGAAAGACAGCTAAAGAACATCCTAAATGACTCAAATTTCTTTTAACCTCAAGATGTAAGTCATCCTTTAAATGCAATCATAAACCCAGACATGGTTAACGCCCTATCCAAATGGATTGGTGGCCCCTTCTGCTTAAGAGTGAGATGTTTACTCTCAGGTCAAGAAGTTTACTCAGTTCTTTCAAACTAGCTGTTATGGTCCTGAACAATGAAGCAGCTGAGTTAATCAATTATGAATGTGCTCAGCATTAGTAGCACATTTATCAGAGCCAGAATATAATATTATTTTAACAGCCCAGGACCCAACACAAACCACCCCAGAGATCGTCCCGTGTCAGATCTCTAATCTGGTTTAGCAACTTTCTCTTATTAACATCCTTATTTGTTTGCTATAATATTAACACCAAAAGTAGAAGCAGCCTATTTCCAGTTTTAGCTTCAAAATACTGCTGATTTTAAAATGAACAACCAAAACACCAAGGACATGTCCAATTAAATCCAACTTCCTCAGGAAAGGTAGGAATCTTATGGGATGGCCAACGAAAGGAACGGAGAATATTCATCTGGCACTGGGCTCCTAAGCTTGAATTAAACCAGTCTGACAGGAGCCCAACATCATCAACACTTGATGGCAATTTACTAGACTGGGTAAAATGAACTGGCAAGAGCTAAGCTGATTTTCAAACTATGGTTACCAGTGGCCTCTGTGCTGGTTACATGTGTACTTGGTAGTAAGTGGGGCCCAAAGACAGTGACTCCTCTCACTGGGGTAATTCCTCTTTCTAGACACAGACAGGAACACAGCAGGAAGGAGAATGTACCTTTACTGTCTGAGTCAGACTTGTTCTGCAGATATATGGATGCCTGGAGTCTCTAGAGCTCTGAATGTCTGGCACCTCTTACCAACATTAAATATGCTTAATTAAAAATAAATTTTAAATGGCATTCACAAATGAGTCTTCAGAGCCCAAACTTTTAACTTAGAAAGGGATTGTTTTCCTCTGCAAATGATGATACTAAAATGATACCGTTTTGAGAAAAACTAAAGACTTTTTTTTTTTTTAATGTTTATAAAGTTGACTATGGAGACTCATTCAGAATTGCAGCTGTGAAGATGACGTGACTGTGACATTTATGTCGTCTTAGACATGATGCACGAAAATGTCTCAGGAAGGCTCTATAACCGTCTAAATTTCAAGTTGTAAAAGGGCCTCACTTTTAAAGTCAATTCTTTTCCTTAAAAAAAGAAAATTTCATGAAAGATATAAAATTTCATGAAAGATTATGTCATTTCTTGTATATTTTGTCCAAACATAGAAAGTCAAGGTAAAAAACACTGGAAATACATTTTTAACTTCCATATAATTGAAACAATCTAGAAAAATAAACAGACTGTATATAGACTGTTTATAGCAGCAGCTGACACTTTGCCAACAAAGGTCCATATAATCAAAGTTATGGTTTTTCCAATAGTCATGTATGGATGTGACAGTTGGACCACAAAGAAGGCTAAGCACCAAAGAATTGACGCTTTCAAACTGTGGTGTTGGAGAAGACTCTTGAGAGTCCCTTGGACAGCAAGGAAACCAAACCATTCAATCCTTAAGGAAATCAACTCTGAATATTCATTGGAGGGACTGATACAATAACTGAAGCTTCAATACTTTGGCAACCTAATGCAAAGAGCCAACTCATTGGAAAAGACCCTGATGCTGGGAAAGATTGAGGGCAGGAGGAAAAAGGGGTGACAGGATGAGATGGCTGGCTGGTATCACCAACTAATTAGACAAGAGTCTGAAAAAAATCCAGGAGATAGTGTAGGACAGGAAAGCCTGGTGTGCTGCAGTCCATGAGGTCACAAAGAGTTGGACATGACTTAGTGACTGAACAATAACATAGCAGCAGCACTACTTCTAATCAAAAGACTAGCAACTCTCTAAACGTCTATCAGTAAGAAAGAATAAACCAACCAATCAGATGGGGTGTGGATATACAACAGAATACCACACAGCATTAAAATCAATGAACTATAGTTACATTCACAATGTAAATAAATCTCAGAAACATAATGTGAAAACAGCAGCTCCTAGATGACTACACACATCCTGAGACCATCTTCATAAAGCTCAAAAACAAGCAAGCCTAAGCAATATATTGTTTGGGCATACAAATAATAAACAATGGGATGAATAATAAATAGCTCAAAAGAGCTATTTATTATCATTGTCTGAGTAGGGAGACAACTGGTTTAAGGGATAGGGGAGAAGCATACACAGGTCGGTTCTAAGTTACTGGGGGTAATGTTGGCCTGGGTAGTAGATTTACTACATTATCATGTTTTATAACCTATAATGATAGTACACATTAAATCACCATTTTTATAGGTCAAGAACAATCAATTATTATTAGCATTTACTTTCAACTAATATATACAAATAATCCATTAATAAATAGAAGAAAAAATAGACCAACATATTTAAAATTTGGCAAAAATATATATTCCCAGGCTTTGAAGAGATATATTGTTTGTTAAGGAAAGAGACATTTTAATAATTAACTAGTATCTAGATATTTCATATGGTATTTAATATTTAAACTTTAATTACAACATTACAAACAGGCACTGGAATCTTCTACCTGTCAGAGGCATATACAATGAAGATGGAATACATGGATCTTTACTGCTAACAGCTACCTGCTTTCAGTATAAATAAAGAGGATCAACAAAAGTGAAGCATTTCAAGCAGATTTTCTGTGGTCCAAATTATTAAAGAGAAAATTAAAAGTGCAAAGCTTTCATGATTCTTTTATTACCGAAGAAAACTTGGTAGAGCCCATGTTTCCTCGGGTGAATGGTGCTCAGTTCCACTTTAGTGTAGCACGGCAGACTAGAGATGGAAAGTGGAGAGCTGCTACCAATTTGCTGCACAATGTCAGGAAAAATTACCTAACCTCCCTAGGCACTGCTTCTCCCCTCAGTAACATAAAATGAATCGAAAAGAACCCAGCTCAAAGGACTGTGATAAAAGACAATTGAGGGAATGTGTTAACTAAGCAGTATCAACTTGGAAAACTCACCACATTTCCTAACAGTCAGAAAGAAAGATCAATAAGAACCAAAAGCGAACCCAGTGTGGCACATTACAAACAAGACTACCCATTCGGCATTTTTCAGTTTCATCAATGGTTATACAGTTATACTGAAATATAGCCCAATCACACAAATGTATGATTCTGTCTTTCACCTTAGGATTCCCTCTTGTGGCCTCTGGGAACAGATCAAAAATATTCACAAAACAACTGTACTTATTACATCAGGACAAGACAGAAGTACCTGAGCCAAAAACTGGGTAAGGAATAGAACAGTGGAGTACTTGTATTTTAAATTTGTATGTGGACATCAACTTCATAAAGGCCGCTAAATTTTAAGAAAATATAACTAAACCAATAATAAATAAAAATATAAATATGAACAAAATAGACTTTTTAATCAATATTCCATTGATTGAAGGGAGCAAAGGTCAAAGGGACAGAATTTTCACCAAAGGATGATCTAGCTCTGAAATGCACTAAGAACTCAGATGAGCTGCAGACATTTTTAAAGCCCACACATCCAACACACACCCCTACGCAACTGTCTTGCAACGCTGAACGCTACTAAGTCCACAGAGAGTCTTGGAACAGAAATGAGTCTCACTAGGCACAAACCCAAGAACGAGAAGCAACACTCAGCACCTGTGGCCAGCAGAGAAGTGTGAGAGGAACAGATGGCACACCTGGTCCGATGGTAAGAAACCGATGGCATCAGCAGAACCCAGCCAGACGTTTCCCTGTTCAGCATCTCCTCGTTTCCAAAGTGTCATCTCACTTCCCTTCTAAGTCAGTAAGGCATTTCTAAACTTAACCACAGAATTTCTCCTAAGAGAATTTCATATGGGGAAGCAAAGAGAGAGCGCCTCAGACTCAACCACAGGATGAAAAATTGCCAAGTGAGGGCAGGTCAACTGGTTTCCAAATCAAGAATGTCAATACAAGGACTGAAGCAGATGGAATGGATCTGGGTGGGGTGAGGTGTCGGGGAGAGCATGTAAGAAAACGCTGGACGCACTGTAGACTTAAAAATGTGGCAATAAAGGTTCTGGTATTGCCTAAGATACCAGATGCATTATTTAGAGGTGATTTCCTTCAGAGAATGGTTCAAAGATTGGCTTTCATTTCCAACAGAAATTAGAATCCACTATTTTAAATTTTTTCTGAAATACAGGATCTCTAAGGTGGGTGAATATTCAATTGATAGTTTGTTTATATAACATTCAATCTCACACAAAATCACCCAATTGTTCTTGCTTTCATTTCTCCACTTGGGCAATTGAGTATGATCTCTAACTACCTGAATTTATGTAGAACTGAAATTCCAAGATAAAAAATAACTGCAACATTTTATGTATTTTTACAGACACCTTCACTCTAGTATTTTCTTATTTCTTTTCACTTAGCAATTAAAAAGGAGAAAAGGTAGCTATTACGCAAATGACATTTTATGTATTCAGTATAGTATTTTAATAAAATATACCTCCCAGGTTTACTAATCATCAGCAACTCTATGAAAATATTCAATGAGCTGTGACTTGGAAAAGAAGCCAGCTACTGCTGGCCAGGCCTCTTCTACAACAGGGCAAGACTCCTGAGGGGCACCTTCCCCACTGCGCAGGTGGTGACATGCTATGCCTTTAGAGCTATTGTTAATGTTAACAAGGGCCTATTATTTGACAGAGTACACTGTTAGTTGGGAAACTTGTCTGCATCCTCCCCATGAAAGCACAGGAGACATTCTCTTGGTGACACTGATCAGGAATCAGTTTCTTGACCACACAATGTACAAGAACACCAACATCCCAGCTGACTAGAGGTTTTACTCGTTTCTTACACTGTAAGCTTATTTGTATTTATAGATGCATTACTAACAGCATGAAATGACTAATTAGTATACATTCATTAAAGAAACCATTTTCCAACTCACTCAAGGAATTTTATCTCTAGGCTTCTCCTATAAACCTGAAAAGGCTCTTCAGGTCATTGGGGATCTTATAAGGCTTCTCCTAAATGAGTACAGATAACCCTCTTCACTAACAATGACTTAGCTTTACATAACCTCCACTCTAAAAATAAATGGTTCTTACCTTCCTATTTCACAACTTCTTCAGCAAGACAAACCAAAGACACTCAACAACAGATAAAAGTCATCTAGTTCAAAGAGCAAAAAGAAAGTGCTCTATCAAACACAGGTGGACCTCATATTCGAGGAGCCACAAAGCTCAAGGAACAAATACTCATCCAGTTGCTGGTCATTCTCCTCAGTGTAAAGTAACAGTCCTTCCAAATGCTTTCTGAAAAATTTTGCAGTGAAAAGCCAGAATCATGACCCAAGATAGTACATACACCATCTTTGTTTTTCAGAATAGTACAAGTGGAAAACTGAGCTGCCCAAACACCTTGAAAACATGGCACAGCTTTCAGTCAGTCGTGTCAATAATATTCGTGCAGCACCACTCCACTTGAGGATTTTCTCACTCTCCATCCTTGATAATAAGACATCTACCGATACCCATCAGGTCTGGGAACTGCTACTCTCACAGCAGGGTAAAAGGACTCACCTCACAGAAGAGGGTAAGCTTGTCATCAGGAAGAAGCCCATTGGCCTCATCCAAGAGAAAATCTCTACGGATGAATTTTTTGAATCCCCAGTCTTTCCCCTGCACAAACCTATATGCCCGTTGACTCTCTGGAGTGAAAAAAAAAAAAAGTTATATTTAGGGTTACTCAAAAAAAGATCAAATCAAATCCACAACTTGTCAATGTATAAAGTTGCTGGATGTGAAAACAGAGTCAAACAAAGATAACATTTACCCATAGCTTTGGTTTCTTCTCCCTTGGCATTCAGGATGGAGAATTTGAATTTTGCTCGAACTTCACTCTTTGGACAGCTGACGAGTAACAGGTAAAGTGACAGGTAATCTTTGCTTTCTTCATCTAGTCCTTTTGGGTTTACCCGCAAACACCTGCCCAAAACAGAAAGAAAAAAAAGTCAAAAGCATNAATTTTGCTCGAACTTCACTCTTTGGACAGCTGACGAGTAACAGGTAAAGTGACAGGTAATCTTTGCTTTCTTCATCTAGTCCTTTTGGGTTTACCCGCAAACACCTGCCCAAAACAGAAAGAAAAAAAAGTCAAAAGCATCCACATTTGTAGGCTCATTAAGTGATAGGAGGCAACTAGAACATAAGAATCAACAGGAGATGTTAAAAAACAAACCCAGGCCCCACAGCAGGATGTTCCGACTCAGTTAAAGGACTACTTAGAAATCACTTTTCTAGAGCAACCTGAGGCACCTTTTAAAAAGTAAACAATAAATGGGCATCTTAGAATCTGACAACACATCCCTTGCATCTCCACCTCTTTCCTCATAATCTCCCAAGTCACTTTTTCCGCCTAAAATATTTTGAAATTCAGTCGAGTCTCAATCTATTTTAATCCTCAATCTCAGGAAAACCAGCCCCTTATTTTTGGGGGACCGCAGTGAAACCAGGAGGAAAAAAGTCAGTGAGCCTTTCAACACCAATTTGGGAGAGAAAAAGAACTCTAGAGAAGTAAGTAATCTTTTATAGACATTTTATCAATCTGGCGATAATACTCTAAGATTAAAATAAATGAGGCAATATGGAGGAAGCACAGACAAAGGTAAACTCCCATTATGCGGAGCAGAGTTCCAAGTCAGACTTCTAAGTAGAGTTAGTGATGCCAATCTGTTACCAATGGATCAAAACAAAATTCAGACAGAATTTAACAGGTTGAACTCAGTTAACTTGTAAATGTCATTAGCTGAACTGCATGTGGTTCAGACACTGTTTTACCACGGATAATACATAGGCCATATGCATCTTTAGGCCTTGCCAGTATTATGACACCTCTCTCAAACAGGTGGCACAATTGACTGCTTCTCTGGAAAGTACATACGCCACAGACATCACAACACATTGTGCTGAAGATGTGAATTTAAATACAATGCCTAAGAATTCTCTCAGCACCTAGTAATTCACTACTTAAGGTACAGGGCCAACAAATACTAAATGAATGGAAAGTCATTGATCTTTTCAGCGGGTTAACAGAGGTCAAAATGTTAGTTCATAGATATGTATTCTGGTCTTTGTAGAGTACATGGCTGTATACGTAACAGCCTGCTGCTCAAGAGAAGACAGGTTTGGAAGGGACTGACCCACCCTCCCAGATCCTATTACCCTTGCCACAGGGATCAACTGAGGGAACCTAGATCTAAACCAGATCTAAACCTATCAGTGCACGTCTGACACATTCTTGGCCACACAGTTCAGAGCAAGTTTAAAGACTGTTGGATGGTAGCGGAAGATGCCCATTGCTACTGCCAGTCAACTTTCAACCACAAGGGAAGCTAATCTTGAGATGTCAAACAGTGTGGAGAGAAGGGCAAAGCAGAGAGTGCTGGGGTCCTTAATCTAACTATTGGGCTGGCTCTTGGATCAAATTACCTTAAAAGATATCCTATACCCTGGGCATTCCAGTTACAAGCAAATAAACCTCCTTTGTTTAAAAACAGGCAATCTAAAAATCAACAGCTATTACATTATAAAATCTGGATTTTCTGTTTTTGTTGAAAACTCAGATAATCTGGCAATGGTCAGACTTTATTCACATGTAGCTATCGCCACCACTTCTTTCAGGACACTAACTAGTTTGCAAAGTGGTCACATTCACACCAGGTACGGATATTATTTACAGTACTGGCCCTCTTTACTCACTGACTTTACTCCACAGCCATTTGAATTGCTGACCCCGATACACTCACTGAACTAATTCAGCAAACACACAGTGAGCATCTGTTATGTATCAGACACTGGGGAATAAATGAAGAGCAAAACAAAGTCCCTGCCATCAAGGATCTTGCGTTCCAGTCAGTCTTCCATGAAGCCAAGCAGAACAGACAACTTTTAGAAAACTTTTTACAGCTAAATGTATTCTTCCTCACCATTTCAGTTTATCATTGGCTCCTGATGAAAAGGTTGAACTTTTAATGACTTCACCCATTTCCTCCCGGCAAAAGCTAAAGTTATTGATGGTCCACATGTAGGAGAACTTCACTACCTTGATCTGTTGATAGAAAACCAGGAAGTAATTATATAGGAAGTGAGCAACCTGAAAAACAGGCTGGAGATCAGATAATTCCCCCCTCCCTCCCTCTGCATAATCCCATAGGAAGACAGCACTGTTAGGCCAGCATAGAGGCTCAGCCTTTTCCATCCCTCATCTACATTTTAAGAAATCTCACAGTGATCAACTGCTTCCACTGCTTTTCTTTTCAGTTTCTGAGAAATACTGGATGGAAAGTGAGAAAAGCACAATGTTGGGAAAGCATGTGATTAAGCCACTCTGCTCAGAGCAGTGTTTAATGATTTAGATATTGATACTACTGCCTGGGGTTGCAAATCTCAAACCTAGTTTCCCCTTGAGTTGCCCAACAAAGTCACACATTACCATCAAGGAAGATGTAGAGAGTGGATCTAGTTTCAAAGACTCCCCTCCTTCAACCTCCTGTGAAAAACAGTGGCCTAGGCCATTCTGATTCCTCGTAGAAAACCAAGGAACGGAAAGCTGGCATGTACTTTATCTATTTGACATGTATCACTCAGAGAAAGCTGGAAAGCCAACATAGAAAACAAACCTGATTCCTTTTGTCCACCAAAATCCTCCCAAGAAGCACCTACCTGCGTGTAGCACCAGCTCTCAGCCACAGGGCCACTCGACATTTCTGCCGGAGGTGGAGGACTTGGAACCCTTGACATCGCCAGTTTGAAGGTTAAACAAGATTTCCGAAGTCAGGGGACAAAAACTTCTATTGTTTCTTCACCCTGGATGGTGCAAGAAGCAAGAGAATTTTATTTGCATACTATCCGACTATTCCCATTTGACTTTCCAAAGACTGGAAACTTTGTCTTCTGCCTGGAATGCTTTACCGTTAGCATTCAAATGACTCCTTAGCATTCAATGTTAACCTCAGAGAACATCACCTAACCTAAGGCAATATCCTCGCCTAACCTAAGGCAGTCTCTTCATCACAAGGATATAATCCTATTTTAATTTTCTGCACAAAACTAATATAACTATTTATATAACTTATATATAATTTATATAATTTATATAATCTTACCAAATGAATTTACTCAATGAGTACTTAAAGTAGGGGCCTCCTTCATGGCTCAGCACAGAAGACACAGAAGAAAATGGCAACCCACTCCAGTATTTCTGACTAGAAAATCCCATGGACAGAGGAGCCTGGTGGGCTACAGACCATGGGGTCACAAAGAGTCGGATACGACTGAGCGACTTCCTAAAGAGGAGACAGCATGGTGAACACCATACACAGCTTTACTACTGGCTCCTTCCCTTGGGGGTGCAAATACAAATACTCCTGAAGGAAAATCACCTTGTTACCTTTCCAACTACTGTCTTATCTTCTACATGTCAGTGCCAACTTATTAGTAAGAATAGTCCTTGGGAGGAAGGTTCACAATGAGGGGACCTATGTATACCTATGGTTAATTTATGTTGATATATGGAAGAAACCAACACAGTATTTTCAAGCAATTATCCTCCAATTAAAGATAAATTTAAAAAGAAAAGCATAGTCTTCTATTTCTTAACCTATTGTTAGCTGTTCTCTCGAAGGGTAACATTTACCCGTCTTAGATGTGTTCCTTTCTATGCAGTATTAACGACCTCTCGTTACACTTCACCAGTATCTGATTTTCCAGATTCTTCTCCTTGCCTTCTCTGTTTTCTGATCATTCCTCAATATCTTTTATTGGATTCTTTTACTTCACTGTTGTTTCCATGATTTAATACTGAATCATTTTCTCAAACTACATTCTCTTTTGTGGTAATTTTATCCACAACAGTGTCAAATTTCTGTCTTTATATAAATGTTTCCCACATCTCCAACTCTGACCTCTCTCATAAGCCTCAGACCATTCCTAAATAACTGCTACGTATCTCAACAGGGTATCCCAGTAGCAAACCAAATCCAATTCAAAACTCTCCCCTTCAGGGTCTTTCTAAACATAAAAGACATTAAATACAGTGGTGAATACAATTTTTAAGTACTATGAACAAAGCCAAAAACAAACAAAGCTTACAATACATGGCAAAGAGTTAGCTATATTAACATAAGAAGTAATACATAAATTGTTTCTACAAAATAAATAAGAAAAAGACCAACTATCCTATGAAAATACCAGCCACAAAAAGTAAATAAAATAGCTCTTTGTTTAAACACTGTATATCTATCAAGTTTGGAATGGGTTCAAGAATTTCTATTTGTAACAAGCATGGACATGGAACAACAGACTGGTTCCAAATAGGGAAGGAATATGTCAAGACTGTACATTGTCAGCCTGCTTATTTAACTTATATGCAGAGTACATCATGAGAAACGCTGGGCTGGATGAAATACATGCTGGAATCAAGATTGCTGGGAGAAATATCAATAACCTCAGATATGCAGATGACACCACCCTTATNTAAGCAAGGTGAAAAGACAGCCTTTAGAATGGGAGAAAATAATAGCAAACGAAGCAACTGACAAAGAATTCATTCAAAAATATGCAAGCAACACCTGCAGCTCAATTTCAGAAAAATAAACAGCACAATAAAAAAATAGGCCAGTGAACTAAACAGACATTTCTCTGAAGAAGTCATAGAGATAGCTAACAAACACATGAAAAGATGCTCAATATCACTCATTATCAGAGAAATGCAAATCAAAAGCACACCGAGGTACCATTTCACGCCAGTCAGAATGGCTGCTATCCAAAATCTACAAGCAATAAATGCTTAAGAAGGTGTGAAGAAAAGGGAACCCTCTTGCACTCTTGGTGAGAATGCAAACGAGTACAGCCATTATGGATAACAGTGTGGAGATTCCTTAAAGAAAATGGAAATAAAATCGCCATATGATCCGGCAATCCCACTGCTGGGCAAAAACACCAAGGAAACCATAATTGAAAGAGACACGTATACCCCAGTGTTCATCGCAGCACTGTTTATAATAGCTAGGACATGGAAGCAACCTTGATGTCCATCAGCAGATGAATGGATAAGAATGTTGTGGTAAATATACACAATGGAATAATATTCAGCAGTTAAAAAGAATACATTTGCATCAGTCCTAATGAGGTGGATGAAACTGGAGTCTACTATACAGAGTGTAGTAAGCCAGAAAGACAAACACCAATACAGTATACTAAGACATATATATGAAATTTAGAAAAATGGTAATGATAACCCTATATGTGAGACAGCAAAAAAGACACAGATGTATAGAACAGTCTTTTGGATCCTGTGGGAGAGGGTGAGGGTGGGATGATTTGGGAAAATGGCACTGAAGCATGTATATTATCATATGAGAAATGGATGGCCAGTCCACATTCAATGCATGAGACAGGTTGCTTGGGGTTGGTGCACTGGGATGACCCAAAGGGATGGGATAGTGTGGGAAGTTGGAGGGGGGTTCAGGATGGGGAACACATGTACACTCATGTCAATGTATAACAAAACCACTACAATATTGTAAAGTGATTAGCCTACAGTTAAAATAAATAAATTATATTTTTAAAAATGCCAAAATGATCTTGATTCATTTCCAAGGCAAACCACTCAACATCATGAAGTAATCCAATTCTATGCCCCAACCAATAAAGCCTAAGAAGCTGAAGCTGATCAGTTCCATGAAGATCTACAAAAGTTTCTAGAATTAAGATTAAAAAAAAAAAAAGATTTCCTTTTCATTATAGGGGACTGGAATGGAAGTGTAGGAAGTAAAGAGATACCTAGAATAACAGGCATGTTGGCTTTGGAGTATAAAAATGAAACAGCACAAAGTTTCACAGAGCTTTTTCAACAGAACATGCTGGTCANAAAAAAAAAAAAAGATTTCCTTTTCATTATAGGGGACTGGAATGGAAGTGTAGGAAGTAAAGAGATACCTAGAATAACAGGCATGTTGGCTTTGGAGTATAAAAATGAAACAGCACAAAGTTTCACAGAGCTTTTTCAACAGAACATGCTGGTCATAGCAAACTTCCTTTCCAACAACCCAAGATATGACTACACACAGAGATATCACCAGATGCTCAATACTTAAATCAGATTGTTTATGTTCTTTGCAGCTGAATATGGAGAAACTTTATACAGTCAGCAAAATAAGACCTGGAACTGAGTATAGCTTATATCATGAGCTCCTCATTGCAAAATTCAGGCTTAAATTGAGGAAAGTAGGGAAAACCACTAGGCCATTTAGGTATGACCTATATCAAATCGCTTATGATTATACAGTGGGGGTGACAAACTGATTCAAGAGATTAGATCTGGTAGACAGAGTGCCTGAAGAACTATGGACAGATTAAAACACTGTATAGAAAGCAGTGACCAAAACCATCCTAAAGAAAAATAAATGCAGGAAGGGAAAGTGGTTGTCTGAGAAGGCTTTATAAATAGCTGAGAATAAAAAATAAAAGCAAGAAGAGATGAGGGGACCTTTTTAAATGCAAGAAAGAGCAGGAAACAATAGAATGGGAAAGACTAGAAGTCTCTTAAAGAATATTAGACATACAAAGAAACATTTCATGCAATAATGGGCATGATAAACGACAGGAATGGTAAAGACCTAACAAAAGCAGAAGAGATTAAGAAGTGGTAAGGATACACAGAAGACCTGTAGATAAAAGGTCTTATTGATGCAAATAACCATGAAGACGTGGTTATTTACCTAGGGCCAGACATCCTATAGGGTGAAGTCAAGTGGGCCTTAGGAAGAATTACTATAAACAAAGTCAATGGATATTACAGAATTCCAGATGAGCTGTTTAAAATCCTAGAAGATGGTGCTGCTAAAGTGCTGCACCCAATGGGTCAGTGCATTTGGAAAACTCAGCAGTGGCCACAGGACTAAAAAATTCAGTTCTCATTCCAATCCCAAAGATGGGAAATGGCAAAGAATGTTCAAACTACCATATTGCACTCATTTCACATACTAGCAATTTATGTTCAAAATCATTCAAGTTAAGTTTCAGCAGTACCTGAACAAAGAACTTCCAGATGTACAAGCTGGGTTTCGAAGAGATGGTGAAATCAGAGATCAAATTGCTGCCATTCATTAAATTATGAAAAATTCAAGGAAATTCCAGAAAAACACCTACTTCATTGATGACACTAAAACCTTTGACAGTGTGGATCACAATAAACTGTGGAAATTCTTGAAGAAATGAGAATACCAGATCACCTTATCTGTTTCCTGAGAAACCTGTATGGAGGTCAAGAAGCAACAGTTAGAACTGGACATGGAACAAATGGCTGGTTCAAAACTGGGAAAGGAGTTTGACAAGGCTATGTATTATCACTGTTTTTTTAACTTACATGCAGAGGACAACATCCAAAATACTGGGCTGGATGAAACACAAGCTGGAATCAAGATTACCTGGAGAAATATCAACTTCAGATATGCAGATGTTGCTGCTGCTGCTGCTAAGTCACTTCCAACTCTGTGTGACCCCATAGATGGCAGCCCACCAGGCTCCCCCATCCCTGGGATTCTCTAGGCAAGAACAACGGAGTGGGTTGCCATTTACTTCTCCAATGCATGAAAGTGAAAAGTGAAAGTCAAATCGCTCAGTCATCCTGCTTGGCAAGCAGACTCTTCATGATCCCGTGGACTGCAGCCTACCAGGCTCCTCCGTCCATGGGATTTTCCAGGCAAGAGTACTGGAGTGGAGTGCCATTGCCTTCTCCAGATATGCAGATGACACCCACTCTAATGGCTGAAAGTGAAGAGGAACTAAAGAATCTCTTAATGAGGGTGAAAGAGGAGAGTGAAAAAGCTGGCTTAAAACTTCAACATTCTAAAACCAAAATCATGGTATCCACTTCCATCACTTCATGTCAAATAGAAGGGGAAAAGGTGGGAGAAGTGACAGATTTTTTTTTTTTGTCTTGGGCTTCAAAATCACTGAGGATGGTGACTGCAGCCATGAAATTAAAAGACACTTTCTCCTTGGAAGGAAAGTTATTATAAACCTAGACAGAGTACTTAAAAGCAGAGGCACACTTGCTGACAAATATCCATATAGTCAAAGCTATGGTTTTTCCAGTAGTCATGTACAAATGTGAGAGTTGGACCATAAAGAAGGCTGAGTGTCTGAAGAATTGATGCATTTGAATTGTGGTGCTGGAGAAGATGCTTGAGAATCCTTTGAACAGCAAGGAGATCAAACCAGTCAACCCTAAAGGAAACCGACTCTGAATATTCATTGGAAGGACTGATGGTGAAGCTTAAGCTCCAATACTTTGGCCACCTGATGCAAAGAACCAACTCATTAGAAGAGACCCTGATGCTGGGAAAGACTGAAGGCAATAGAAGAAGGGAGTGATGAAATGGTTAGGTAGCGTCACTGATTCAATTAACCTGAATACGAGCAAACTCCAGTAGATAGTGGAGGACAGAGGAGGCTGGAATACTGTAGTCCATGGGTTTGCAAAGAGTCAGACATGACTTATTGACTGAAAAACAACTAGTTCAAGAGTTTTTCTTATTCATATATAGATATTCTTTCCATGTTCTGAATAACATTCAGTTGTCAATTATATACAATAAAAATATTTTCACAGATTGTGGCTTACATCTTAACTCTAATGTGTGTTTGATGAGCAGATTTGTTTTTTATATTTTAACATAGTTGACCTTTTTAATATTTTCCTTTATAGTTTCACATTTGGGTTCTCATTAAGAAATCCTTGCCCACTCCATAGTTGTAAAAACATTCTCCTATTTATACCTAAGACTTTTATAACAATTATTCTTAAAATGTCATACCCAGATCAATGTCTCCTGGGAATTTGTTAAAAACGTAAATTTTTGATTCCCATTCAATGCTTTTTTCAACCAGATTTTCTGTATAAGAGGTTTAAAAATCTATGTTTTTTAACAAAAACTGCTGGGATCCATTCCTGGTGGATCCAGGGTAATTTGAAGGGGAGACGGAATTGGCATCCTAGGAAAAAACTTATTTAATTACAGATATATATAGAGATTAGAAATGGATAGTGTAGTAGGAAGTACTAGTGGAGAAAAAGAGGCTGAATAACTTGGTTTACGTGGGATACCAATAAAATTCCAAGACAAGGAATTTGCACCATCTACGTTGGGCCACTGGCCCCACTTGAATATTGGAAGGTGCCCCTCCTTGGGCTCCTTCTCACGTGGAACTTAAAAGCCAAGCCGGGGCACGTAAGTAGACATGGTGAGCACCCATGCTCCAGATGGGAATTCAGCCAGAGAAACAGGGAACAAGAAAGAAACGACATGCGGGAATATGTCTTTCCAGAAACTGATCCAATTTCTTTATTTTTAGGTTTGCTTATATACCTTTTCTTACACATAGAGACAAATGGAAATTTTAAAGTCAGGCTGGGGTCAGCAGTCATGATCTTTATCAAAATCAGGTGTTTCATATAAAGGTATTTAAAAAAAAAGGTCTTAGGTGTTTTACATCATCTTCTGGCCATTAGGCCTGCTGACATTTTATGATCCTTTCTTTCTGATAACTGTCAGTTAACCAGAAAACTTATTTTTTCCAAGGGTGTTTTTTCTTAAACCAGGCGCCACCCTCTGGAGGTACCAGATAAAGTTGCATTCCTATACAGTGAGAGTGTAGTGGGTTACAACTAAGAAAATAATTTATTTAACCTAAGGTTAACATGATTAATCTTAAAGGTTAATACTTATTTCTTCTATATGCTAGTTATATTCATTTTAAGGGCCAGGAATATGGAGATTTAGCAGTAAACATCACCCCAACAAATGAAAACCCTTCACCAACAAATGAAAACCCTTCACCAACGTTCCCCTTAAGATCTATTTAGTCTTAAGATAGTGATAAAGTTATATTTTTACATAGCAAGGACACAGTGATTTATAACAAAGTACAGTGATCTATAACAAAAGAGAAAATTCATTAACTCAAAAAGTCTAGTATTGCTAACATCAAAAACTACTATATTTCCTTTTCTATATTCCAAATACATTGATTAATATATTCTCAGGTGCCTAAGGATATGGAGGCCTGGCGGCAATCATTGACTCAACAACGAGAAAAGTCCTATGCTAATTAAGACTTTCAAAATACTCCAAACTCTCTGTGCTGTTTATGGTTGAGAGGTTGTCACACAAGCTAGTCTGTCAGCAGAGAGGTTCGACCTGAGACACCCTTGTCACACCCAGGGCAGGGAATTAGCAGCAATTATTGGCACAACAAATGAAAAACCCTTCACCAATATAATTCCTAACCAACCCACTATACTAATAATTTCTAACGTCCCAAAAGAATTTGCCTTTAGTAAGTCTAAAACATCTCATGCATCTCACGGTTGGGAGGCTGTAAACAATCACATGTGGCCAGACAAACCTTTACAGGCAGGCTAGAGAACCTTCAGAGGAGTTCATAAGTTGAAACACTCTTGTCATGTCCAGGAATTTTTATTGACTTGGAGCTGCATGTTTACTCCTTCTCTGAGAGAGACAGTGGGAAACAGCCCCCCATAAAGTCAGAGGTGTAGGTGAGAGCATGAACTAGAGGTAGACTCTGGTTTTTGGGGTAGATGCTCAAGGAACAGGGAGTCTCCTGAGGCTTGATCCCGCCTTTGTGTATGCCAAAGCCTCCTTCCTCATGACCTTTGCAATGGTTGGATTTCCTCATGCTGGCTCCCGGCATCAAACTCTAGGAGAATCTGGCTCCCAAGGTGGTTCAGAGGTAAAGAATCTGCTTGCCAAATAGGAGATGAGGGTTCCATCCCTGGACGCGAAGATTCCCTGGAGAAGGAAATGGCAACCCACTCTGGTATAGAGTATTGTAAAGTAAAATAAAGTTAAAAAAATAAATAAAATCAGGGAAATTTCAAAGAAAAATAAAATAAAATAAAAATATTTTGGGATTTTCTAGATAATAGAGTTATTTTTTCCCAATTTCATTTTATTTTGTTAAAGACCTTGTGCTGTGCTGTGCTTGGTAGCTCAGTGGTGTCCAACTCTTTTTGATCCCATGGACTTTAGCTTGCCAGGCTCCTCTGGCCATTGGAATTCTCCAGGGAAGAGTGGGGTGTTATGCTCTGCTGCAGGAGATCTTCCCAACCCAGGAATCCAACTGGGGTCTCCTGCATTGCAGGTAGATTCTCTACCATCTGAGCTACCAGGAAAGCCCCTTAGAGATCTTACTTGACATTATATCAGTTCTTATATACTTAAGATTTTGACCTCTAAGTATTGTCTCATTGATGTCTATTTCTATGTGCTTCGAGAAAAAAAAATGTATTTGGCTGTTTTATGGTTGAATGTTTTATAAAATTAATTAAATCATGTTGCTGGATAGTATTGATTAAAATGTTTATATGTTTACTTATTTACTGCCTGTTCTAACAATAATTAGAGGGATAATAAAATCCCCGTTATAATTATGAATTTGCTTATTGCTCCTTTCAGTACTCATCAGTTTATTTTTACTTTTAATTGTGGTAAAATACACATAAAGTAATATTTACAATCATAATTATCTTTAAATATACAGTTTAATAGTCTTAAACATTGATGTCTTTACATTATTGTGCAATCTCCAGAACTTTCAAAATTGAACTCTATACCCATTAAACAACAGTTCTTCATTTCTCCCTCTACCTTAGACGATGAAACCAGCATACCACTTTCTGTTTCTATCTAAACTCCTCTAGGTAACTCATATAAATGGAATCATACAGGATTTGTCTTTTTGTAACTGGTTTGTTTCATTAAGCATAATCTCCTCAAGGCTAATCTATATTGTAGCATTCCCTTCTTTTTCATGGTCATTGTATGTATATACCTCATTTTTTAAATTTTGTTTTGCTTTGTTTGATTGTGTTTTTTTTTTCAGCTTTACTGAGATATAACTGATGTATAACATTGTGGAAATATGATCATCAGTTTAGAGTTAGCTGAAATCCCAGTACTGTGGCCACCTGATGCAAAGAACTGACTCACTGGAAAAGATCCTGATGCTAAGACAGATTAAGACTAGAGGAGAAGGGGATGACCGAGGATGAGATGGCTGGATGGCATCACCGACTCGATGGACATGAGTCTGAGTGAACTCTGGGGGTTGGTGTTGGACAGGGAGGCCTATGATTCATGGGGTCGCAAAGAGTCAGACATGACTGAGTGACTGAACAGATTGAAGACTCTTGAGAGTCCCTTGGACTGCAAGGAGATCCAACCAGTCCATCCTAAAGGAGATCAGTCCAAGGTGTTCATTGGAAGGACTCATGCTGAGGCTGAGTCTCCAAAACTTTGGCCTCCTCATGCGAAGAGTTGACTCATTGAAAAAGACCCTGATGCTGGGAGGGATTGACCGCTGGAGGAGAAGGGAATGACAGAGGATGAGTTGGCTGGATGGCATCATGCCATTGAACTCATCTCAATGAGTTTGGGTGAACTCCGGGAGTTGGTGATGGACAGGGGGACTTGTCGTGCTGCGATTCATGGAGTCGCAAAGTGTTGGACACAACTGAGAGACTGAACTGAATTGAACTGAACTATATCGCCTTTTTTCATGAAATACATTTTCACTGGATATAGATTTCTGGATTTACAATTTTTTTCTTTAAGGACTTTAAAGTTGTTGTTGCACAGTTTTCTCGCCTCCAAGATCTCTTATTTCATGTAATAAGTACCTCTGATTATTATTTCCTTATTCGTAATATGTCACTATTTTTCTATCATTGATTTATCAGTAATTTATTTAGATATGTCTAGATATATTTTATTGGAGAAGGGAATGGCATCCCACTCCAGTTCTCTTCCCTGTACAATCGCATGGACAGAAGATTTGGATTCGACTGAGCGACTTCACTTTCTCTTTTTACTTTCAGGCATTGGAGAAGGAAATGTCAAGTCATTCCAGTGTTCTTGCTTGGCGAATGCCAGGGACAGGGGAGCCTCATGGGCTGCTATGTGGTCACACAGTGTCAGACAAGGCTGAAGTGATTTGGCAGCTGCAGCAGCAGCAGATATGATTTAATCTGAATTTCAAAAACTTAAGTTTTTTAATCTGTAAATCTACAGTCTTCATCAAATTTGGAAAGCTGGTTTTCAGGATTTAATTCTTTTTTTTTTAATTTTTTCTATAGCAATCACTCTTTTCTCAATTTCAGGAAGTTTAATGATACAAATATACAGTTGCATAATGTTGTACCACAATTCCCTTAGACTCTATGCATATTTTTCCTTAATATTTTCTTTCTTTTTTTAAAATATAAATTTATTTATTTTAATTGGATAGCAAAAGAGACACAGATGTATAGAATATTTTCTTTCTTTTTCACATTAATAAAAAAATAAAAGTCTGTTGGTCTGTCTTCAGATTCATTAGTGTTTTTCTATTGTTTCCATTTAGTGTTGAGTCCATCCAGTTTTTGTTTTAGTTTTCTCAATACCAAGGTTTTCACTTCTAAAATTTTCATTTGCTTACATTTATTCCATTACTATTTCTGCTGGAAACGTTTTATTTTCATTTATTTCAAGGTATCTCATTGACATCACCTCGAATTTGACATCTGTTCATTGCTTTTTCTTTGAAAATTAGTCAGATATTTATGGTTCTTGAATGATGAATAGTTTTGAATTATATTCTGTAAGTTTTGAGTATTATATTTTGAACCTACAAGTTTTATGACAGTCCTCTGGACGATGTTGATTTTGTTTGTTTGTCTGTTTTAGCTTGCAATGAAGCTCATTACAATCAGACCACAGGTTCTCACTTACCTTCTATCAGTTTCAGTTTTTCAAAGCTATCCTATTTGGTCTGCCCCTTGCAGATGCCACTCAGTGGTTGGTTTGTGGCCTGCATAGTGGTGTATATGAGAGATCCATTGCTTCTTTGGATGTATTTCACCTATGCATACTTTCTTTGTATGCCCAGGCTTTTGTTGGTTAATGTAGAGATGAAAAATTTTCTTCTCCATCTCTTCCCTGTTGGGAATTTCTATAGGTCTCCTTTTCCTATTCTTCTTATAAGAAAAATGGGATTACATTTATTTTGTTTACTGCTATGTGTAGGACTTGTTTCTANGGAGGAAATGACACCCACTCCAGGATTCTTGCCTGGAGAGTTTCATGGACAGAGGGGTCTGGTGGACTAAAGTCCATGAGGTCACAAAGAATCAGACATGACTGAGCACATGTGCACGTGCACACACACATACACACACGAGTGTGCGTGCACTATTTATTCCAGAATATCATCCCCCAAAGGCCCCCTGGAACAGTTAGATATTTCTGAGATACGCACAGACTTCAAACAGAAGGTGTTCTGTATTTACTTTCTTGGGATGCTTGTGATGGGTCTGTAGGATTTGTTGTTGTTGTTTTTTTTTTAATCTTAAGTAATTAGTACCTGCTCTTGGCAAAAGTGTATGATAGTTGAGCTTTCTTTTCTTCACTCCTCTCACCTTTGGGGGTCCTCCAGACTTCTCTGTCCATGGAATTATCCAGGCAAGAATACTGGAGTGGGTTGCCATTCCCTTCTCCAGGGAATCTTCCCCACCCAGGTATCAAACCCTGGGCTCTTAGATCTTCTGCTTTGGCAGGTGAACTCTTTACCACTAGCACCACCTGGGATAAGGGGAAGGGGCTCATGGTTGTGTTTCTGCCCTACTGGGAAGTAACTGTCTGATCCAGAAAGTTCTTCCTTCCTTTAGGTCCCAGGTTCTCAGCAGCTCACCACCAGCAGAACAAAGGGAGCAGCCAGCTGCAAGCAGTAAGGAGATGTACCATCTGCAGATACTTAAAAATAATACGACCAACTAAAAGCCCATCAGCTGTTTATTATTNAAAGTTCTTCCTTCCTTTAGGTCCCAGGTTCTCAGCAGCTCACCACCAGCAGAACAAAGGGAGCAGCCAGCTGCAGGCAGTAAGGAGATGTACCACCTGCAGATACTTAAAAATAATACGACCAACTAAAAGCCCATCAGCTGTTTATTATTGCCAAGCTCAAGCAATTCAAACAGAATCAGTGATAGAATACTCCTCCCCTCAAGAATCTTTTTTGGCTTATGTCCTAAACAATTGGTGCAATTATTGCTGATTTTTAATCATGTTTATGTAACCTTTAGCATATTTGTATTACTTATCCCTTATTGGTGTTTCTATTTCTGCATAACACAGGGCCACAAACACAGTTACTTAGAACAGCTCTCACTTCTGAATAAGCATCCAAAAACATGGAATCAGTATCTAGAAGACACATCTGCCCTCATCTTTTCATTGCCACACTGTTCACAATGATTAAGACATTTGCTATTCAGTTACTAGTCATGTCTGACTCTTTTCGATCCCACAGACTACAGCAGGCTAGGATTCCCTGTCCTTCACTATTTCCTGGAATTTGCACAAACTCATGTCCATTGAGTCGATGATGTCATCCAACCATCTCATCCTCTGTTGCCCCCTTCTCCTGCCCTCAGTCTTTCCCAGCATCAGGGTCTTTTCCAATGAGTCGGCTCTTTGCATCAGGGGGCTGAAATATTGGAGCTTCAGCATCAGTCCTTCCAATGAATATTCAGGGTTGATTTCCTTTAGGATTGACTGGCTTGATTTCCTTGCTGTCGAAGGGGCTCTCAAAAGTCTTCTCCAGCACCACAGTTTGAAAGCATCAATTCTTTGGTGCTCAGCCTTCTTTGTTAAGACATGGAAACCATCTAAGTCCTTGATGGATGGAGAATATAGTACTAGATATATATAATATATATAATATATATATATATGTTACTCATAAAAAGAAAGCAACCCTGCCATTTGTGACAGTGTGGATGAACCAGAAGGGCCTTACGCCAAGTGGGAGAAGCCAGACACAGGAAGACAAGTATTGCATGAGGTCACTTATATGTAGACTAAGAAAAAGTCAATCTCAGAGGCACAGAGTGCCATTTTTCTAGATTCCATATTTGCATTAATATACAATATTTGTTTTTCTCTTCCTGACTTACTTCACTCTGTATGAAGGACTCTAGGCCCATCCACATCTCTACAATGACCATATTTTGTTCTTTCTTAGTGGCTGAATAATATTCCACTGTATATATGTACCACAGCCTTATCCATTCATCTGGCCTTGGACATTTAGGTTGCTTCCATATTCTGACCATTGTGAACAATACTGCAATGAATATTGGGGGTGAACCTATTTCCAGGGCAAGATTAGATTTGCAGATGCAGAGAACAGACGCATGGACACAGCCGGGGAAGGGGAGGGGAGAGCAGTGCTGACTTATGTACAAGACCATATGTAAAAGAGCCAGCTAGTGAGAAGCTGCTGTATAACTCAGGGAGCCCTGCGATGCCCTAGAGGAGAGGGATGGGAAAAGGGAGGGAGGTTCGTGAGGGAGGCGATATGTGCATGCTAAGCCACTTCAGTCATGTCCGACTCTTGCAATGCCATGGACTAAATCCTGCCAGGCTCCTCTGTCCATGCGATCCTCCAGGAAAGAATACTGGAATACATTGCTATGCCCTCCTCCAGGGGATCTTCCTGACCCAGGGATGATGGAACCTGTGCCTCTTATGCCTCCTGCGTTGGCAGGTGGGTTCTTTACCCACTGAGCCACCTGGGAAGCCCAGTAATATGTATACATATAGCCAATTCACTTTGGTGTACAGCAGAAACCAACAAACATTATAAAGCAATTATATTCCAATTTTTTAAAAGACAGCGCAGAGTAGAAGAACAGTGGTTTTTAGGGGATGGGGGCAGGAGAAGGGGAAGATGTCAGTCAAAGGGTGCAAATTTTCCAATACGCAGAATGAATGTGTTCTGGGATCTCGTGTACAGCTTGGTGACTGTAATGAGCAATACTGTATCATGTATGTGAAATTTGCCGAGAGGATAAATCCCAAGTGTTCTCAGCACACATAGAAAGTAACCTGTGAGGTGATGGACAGGTTAATTAGCTTGATTGTGATGGTCACGTCAAAATGCATACATATGTCAAAGCATCAAGCTGTGCATCTTAAATAGAGACAATTTTGCTTGTCAATTTTGTTTCCATAAAATGAAAGCTGATTAAACAAACCAACCCCAGCACCTGCTCATTAGCTCAGCCATGATCATCAGGATGCAGCACAGTGACTCTTAGCCAGCTCTCTGCTCAGGGTGTCGGCCAGACTGAGTGCTCACCTGGAGCTCCAGGGGATAAACGACCCACTCCAAGCCCATTCTGGTGGCAGAATGCAGTTGCTTGAGGTGGCAGGACCAAGGTTCACACATCCTGTCTGATGGCCGGGTCCCTAAGGCCACTCATGTCGTCTGCCATATGGCCCCCCTCCTTCTTCAAACCAGCCCCAGAGCATCCAATGTGTCTCCTGCTTCAAATCTCTGATTTCCTGGGTCTCTGACTCTACGTGCCTGTGTGTGTGCTAAGTTGCTTCAGTCGTGTCCGACTCTGTATGACCCCATGGACTGTAGCCCATCAGGCTCCTCTGTCCATGGGATTCTCCAGGCAAGAACACTGGAGTGNCTCATGGACTGCAGCCTACCAGGCTCCTCCGTCCATAGGATTTTCCAGGCAAGAGTACTGGAGTGGGTTGACGCTGCCTTCTCCGATATTCTATATAGCTCATATTATTACTGTTCTATAGCTGCATTATTTTCTTAACACTGTAACAAATTTTGCTGTAAGTACTTAAACTGTTTATTTTACTCTTTTGATATGTTAAGTATTTCTGGAAACTGCCTCAAATCCTTCATAGAAAGAGGTATA
The DNA here is from genome assembly GCA_006410875.1 of Neotragus pygmaeus. Lineage (NCBI taxonomy): Eukaryota > Metazoa > Chordata > Mammalia > Artiodactyla > Bovidae > Neotragus > Neotragus pygmaeus. Next base: position 1,671,308 of record SJYV01005751.1, on the reverse strand, counting down.
AATGAATAAATTTCCCCTGCCCCCAAATCACTCAACTCATACACATTCAGTAGCTACTTAAGTAATAAGCATGGAATTAATATGATATAGGGCACCCTCACAGAGTAATACCACTAATATCACAAGTCCCTACGGGTTTTAACATTATCCTACATGTGTTTATAATTAAAATATCCCATGTAATCACAGATGAAGTTAAGACTTATACACATGATGTGCTACTTTACTTAAGCCAGCAAACTAAGCACTGCAATGGCCTTTGGGCCTCCCTGATTTATGCAATTCAAGATTTCATGATAATATCAAGAAAAGAGACCTGTGATCAAGATAGGCTTGCATTTGATGGCAAACACATTCTCACCCCATGGGCTGCAGCCTGCCAGGTTCCTCTGTCCAGGGATTCTCTAGGCAAGAATACTGGAATGGGTAGCCATTCCCTTCTTCAAAGGATCCTCCTAGATCCAGGGATGGACCCGGGGTATCTCCTGCATTGCAGGTAGATTCTTTACCATCCGAGTCACCAGAGAAGCCCGTTTATTTTTCTAGTAGTAAACTCATCTTAGGCAGTTTTATAAATCCAGTTACCATTACTGCCAGTAGGAACCAGAATGGAATTCAAAATTCCCAATTAAAACTATCTTTTGGGCAGGCTGGCAATGAAGATGTGAATTTTACACGTTAGTTACGAGCATAAAACTTGGCTCTCTGGGTGTGCAGGCTCAGCTCTATATTGATGGATCATAAAATACTAATTTGAGTTTATTGTTAAAGTTTAAAAAATACTTCAAACTTATCTAACAATTAATAATTTAGGAATTCCCTAGGCCTAAGAAAAATAACAAGCTTAAAAGCCAGCTTATTTTAATAGATTGACTGTTGCTACAGAGCTATGGTCCATTATCACAACCAGAAAATAAAATACAACTTGTCTTGGCCATTGTTTCCTATCTTTTCATTTCTCATTTATTCTGTACACAAGTCTTTGTGTTTTTTTTTTTTTTAATAATATCGCCTACCCATCTTCCAATTGTTTAAAAATGTCCAACCCAGCAGTCAGTAGAACTAGAGAATCAGTTTTAGACTCTAAGGAGCTCTAACCACACAATCTGCTGGAAGGGAAATTGACTAGGATAGCACAACTCTTAATTAATTTCACTCAAGAGTAGGCACCATGTGCAAACACATGTTCATCAGCAAAGTAGCCTGGTGGTAGGTACATGAACTCTTCAGCACTTCATGCCAATTGCCACAGATGCCCAGCAGAAAAACAGTTTTAGAAAAGAGGAGGTCTATTTGAGGGTCATGGTTTGAGAATCTTTAGGAGACAACAAGCATCAACATAGACTGTTCCTGGCTTCAAACAAGTTAAAACAAGACTTCCCAAGTTCTCTAACAAGAAATTTATTTTCCAAAGCTTAGCAAACTTCCCAGTATGCTAACAACTTGGAGGCTGAATGTATCTGTTACATACGTGCTGAGCTGCTTCAGTTGTGTGTGACTCTTTGCGATCCTATGGACTGTACCCTACCAGGCTCCTCTGTCCGTGGATTTTCCAGGCAAGAATACTGGAGTGGGTTGCCATTTCCTCATTCCAGGGGATTTTCCCAACCCAGGGATCCAGCCCAAGTCTCTTATGTCTCCTGCACTGGCAGCCGCGTTCTTTACCACTAGCGCCACCTGGGAAGCCCTATCTGTAATACACTACCATTTATTCTCCTGTTCACTCTATTAAATCCTGACCTGTGAGTCTACTCTTCTGAGTGTATCTTCATTCTATACGATGAAAAAGATTGGTTATTTTTCCCTTTGTTGTGAAAACATAAATCAGTAATTCAAACTTAACTCTTATGTAATTAGGATACTTCCAGGATAGATGACAAATTCCCTGTACAATAGAGAGAAACATCCCAATAGTTTAACCTGTGGTATATGCTAGAGCTAGGCTAGACATTCTCTGCCAAATGTTATATAGACAGCTTGTGTAATTTTCTTTTTTTCTTTTTAGTGGAAAAGGGATTCAAATCTTAAGGATTAAAAAAAAAAACTTTTTATTTTGTATTGGGGTTTAGCTGATTAACAAACAATGCTAAATAATTGAGAATTCCAGGTGAAATTATCAACGCTAACAAATGATAATTTCAGGTGAGGAGCGAAGGGAATCACCCATACATATACACATATCCATTCTCCTGACAGCTTGTGCAGTTTTTTAAATCTTTTATTCCTTATAAGCATTCTTCCATCTTTAATCCAATCATCCAGAGAATTAAAAAAAAAAACAATTAACACAGGCATATCACATATATGGTATCTTTATATCCATCAGTCTTAAAATTACAGGATAAAATTATGGAGATACTAGACTGAATCATTGTTTTTGTAGGCCAAAGACAGTCAAAAATTGGCAACTTCATATGGTTTAATACATAAACATGCACAAGCTATAAGGCTGGGAATATGGCTTCTTGCCAAAGCATAGTTTTTTAGGGACTTTTTAAAAACCTGTAACTTTTTTTTTTCATGGTTTAAAGCCTGGTACAGTTTCCAAGTAACAAAAAATACCAATGTCGTTAACTATTTTAAACTTGAGACGTCTGCATTTTCCAAAACAGAAGATGCCAAAAGACTGTTCACACACACACAAAACTATCGAAAGACTTGGGACCTCAAAGGAGTGTCTGTATTTCTTCTGTTACATATCCTCAATCATGTACAGCCCAGGAGGTAGTATCTTCTTTCTCATTACCCTATAAATTACAGGTCATACTGATTTCCTCTGCTGCAAGGTTTGAATGACTTTTGAATATTTGTTATGAGTAAACTTCTTGCAGTTCAGTCTAGTCGGTGCCCTGCTTAGTCGCTCAGTCATGTCTGACTCTTTGCGACCCCATGGGCTGTAGCCAGTCAGGCTCCTCTGTCCACCGGGATTCTCCAGGCAAGAATACTGGAGTGGGCTGCCATGCCCTCCTAGAGCGAATCTTCCCAACTCAGGGATCGAGCCCAGGTCTCTCGCATTGCGAGCCACCTGGGAAGCCCTCAATGTAGTCTAACAAAATACTAAATTCACTTAAAAAAAAAATTAGAGACACTTCTTAAAATGAAACTAGGGGCAATCAAGAGAGATTTCAATCAGCAAAGGAAGACTGGGGTTTCTCATGTTTCATACTAGGTACACGCTTCCTAAAATTTACAAGTTAAAGATGACTGCTTTTTTAAAAAAACTGAGATATAACTGACATGTAATACTGTATTTTTTTAATCCTGTAACACAGGGATTTAGAATTGAGTGACTCTAAAGAGCAAGAAGAAAAAAATCAATAACCTAACAGAAAAATAGGCAAAGAACAGCCAATGGTTTACAGATAAGTANTTTTAAAAAAACTGAGATATAACTGACATGTAATACTGTATTTTTTTAATCCTGTAACACAGGGATTTAGAATTGAGTGACTCTAAAGAGCAAGAAGAAAAAAATCAATAACCTAACAGAAAAATAGGCAAAGAACAGCCAATGGTTTACAGATAAGTAAGTATCAATGGCTCTTAAATATGTGAAAACAAGTTCAACTCTCATTTATAATGGATAAATGCAGAGTAAACCACACATTAATTCACCCAGTGACTCTGAAAAGATTAAAATGTTTGATAACACTTACGGCTCAGGTGGTAAAGCGTCTGCCTACAATACGGGAGACCTGGGTTCAATCCCTGGGTCGGGAAGATCTCCTGGAGTAGGAAATGGCAACCCACTCCAATATTCTTGCCTGGAAAATCCCATGGGTGGAGGAGCCTGGTAGGCTACAGTTCATGGGGTTGCAAAGAGTCAGGCACAACTGAGCGACTTCACCCACTCACTCACTCAGGGTAAGGAGAACATTTCTGATTGGAGTACAAACTGTTATAAACTCCACAAAGGGAAATATATATCAAAACGAGTAAGAAATGCATATACCCTTTGATCTAACAGTCCTATATAGAAATTTACCCTACTGATATATTTAATATGATAAATATAAAAGGTTTTTCAATGTGGCACTATTTGCAATCACAACAACTTAAAAAAAGGAAATAACCTGAAAGTCCATCAGCAGGGGATTGATTAAATAAATTATGGTATAGGTAATGTAATAATATTTATCTTAAAAAGGAATGGGGAAGCTCCTTCTATCTAAACACCCAAAAATATTTAGTGTGTGTGTATAAAATATCTCTGTAAAACTACACAAGACTTTAGGGACACTAGCTACTTCCAAGGAAGGAAACTGGCACTTGGGTGGGAAGGAGAATTTCCATTATGATCCCTTTTGTACTTACTGAATTTTGAACCATGTGACTATATTACCTTTTCAAATAGTGAATAAAAATATCTTAAGAGAATTAGCAGACTTTACAATTAATTCCTCTGAAGTATGAGACGGCTTATAAATCAGACCCTTATGAGAAACAAGACAGGAAGTCTTCAGTGGCTTCCACTGTTATCCAAATAAAATCTGCCTTTTGTCATGACGGGCGAAAGCTTCAGTATATCTCTTGACCTCACCTAACACTCACTCTCCTCAGTCATCGGGCTTTAGCTACAGGCCTTTAGTGAACACATCAGGCTCTTTCCTCACCCTGGAAAGCTCTTCCTTCCCTCATATTTTTTCACAGCTGGCTTCTTCTCATCATTTAGGTGTCCTGTCAAACGCAGTATCCACAGACAGGTCATCCCTGAACGCAGGCTCAGAAGCAATCCTCACTTACAGCCTCTTTCATCCCATTACTCTGTTTACATTTCTTTTTATTTTTTTAACTTTAAAGTTTTTATTTTGTATTGGGAATATGGTCAGTTAACAACAATGAGGTAGTTTCAGGTGAACGGCGAAGGGACTCAACCATACATATACATGTATCCATTCTCCCCCAAAGGCCCTTCCCATCCAGGCTGGCACATAAGACTGAGCAGAGTTGCATGTGTTATACAACAGGTTTTGTTGGTTACCCATTTTAAATACTGCACTGTGTAGATGACCCTCCCAAAGTCCCTAACTATCCCTTCCCCTGGCAACCATGAGTTTAATCAGACAGAGGAGAAATATCCAATCTTGATTCCACCTTTAAAACACGTCCAGACACATTACTAAGTTTTTTGTATACCAGGCTATGATGCAGAACATATTTTCTACCATAGTCAAATATTTATCTAACTAAGAGTTCAACTGTTTTTGTATTTGTTGCGTATAAGGAAAACTTAGATGAAACTAATGTATATAAGGAAAACTCAGAAACAAGTATAGCATTACATATGCATGTCAGTACCATTAAGGTTTTCCTAGTTTACAGATCTCTTCAGAGAAGGCAATGGCACCCCACTCCAGTACTCTTAACTGGAAAATCCCATGGACGGAGGAGCCTGGAGGGCTGCAGTCCATGGGGTTGCTGAGGGTCGGACCCCACTGAGCGACTTCACTTTCACTTTTCACTTTCCTGCTTTAGAGAAGGAAATGGCAACCCACTCCAGTGTTCTTGCCTGGAGAATCCCAGGGACGGGGGAGCCTGGTGGGCTGCCGTCTATGGGGTCGCACAGAGTTGGACACGACTGAAGTGACTTTTTAGCCAGCAGTAGCAGTAGGCAAGCATGGACTCTAAAATGACTGTGAGGATTAGGTATGCTTTTGAACGTAAAAAGGCTATTTTTTTCTTCTTCTCAATGTGTTATAAGAGTTTTATAGAAATAGCCTGGCTAGTAAGGCTCATCCAAAGTCAAAATGAAGATGAACAAGAAGATACATGAAAGAATTTCCAGTCATTGAAAGCAAAGGAATAAACAATAGACTGCTCCCACTGAATCCCAACCTCAGTGTGTGCTGGCTGTTTACAGTCTTACTGCCCTTCTCGATAGGTTATAAATAACTACAAAGTGTCCTTGTCCCCAAGGAGACCTCAGCAGCCAGCTCAAAGGTTAAAATATGGAATAATTCTCAATCTGGATGCAACTTTTCCAGTTAGGAAAAAAAAAATCAAAGAGCAGAAAAATTTATTGCCAATTTAAGTTAAGGGCTAGGGAATCATTCCCTCTCCCCCAAAACTATCCATTATGTAAGAGAAGTTAATATAGACCTATTAGTATAATCCCCTACCTGAAAAATATGTCCAGGGAGAGCACGTGCGTGGGTGCATGCTAAGTTGCTTCAGTCATATCGGACTCTTTTCAACCCTATGGACCCGTCAGGTTCCTCTGTCCACAGGATTCTCCAGGTAAGAATACTGGAGTAGGCTGCCATGCCCTCTAGGAGATCTTCCTCACCCAGGGACCGAACCCACATCTCTAATGTCTCCTGAATTGGTAAGTGGGTTCTTTACCACTAGCGTCACCTGGGAAGCCCCCAGGGAGGGCATGCTCTGCTCCAAATGCAGAGGTCTGCCCTGGAAAGAGGTAGGTACCACTCACCAGTCTTGTAGGACTGCATCTCCTTAGAACTTAAAAAGACTTCTTGGGTTTTTGTTTTGCTTTTTAATTCAGGCCCAAATAACTATATCTACATAACAATGTAAAAAGAAAAAAAAATTCCTGTCTCCACTTGAATGGAGGATCCTGCAGAATAAACCATGAGTGCAACAGGTTTCACAAAGTCTGGGTTCTTTCATCAGGTGATATGCTGGTGCTGTTAATTACTAAACCTCTGCTAGGATAAAATACAAAACAAACAAACAAACAAACAAAAAGCCGACTTCCTCCAACTGCTTAAAAAAAAAAAAAGGCAGATAGTGTTCATCAGATTAAGCTTCTCCACACATCACTTTCAAAATCCATTATTTGGGAGATGGCTAAAATAGAAAGACATGAATTTAAATCAGCAAACAAATCTGACTATAAAGGGGCTATTTCACTTCAAAGCGGATCTCAGTTCCAAAGGAAAACACCTTTAGAAATGAAGTTAGATAGGCAGAACCAAACAATCAGCAACTTCTCTCTCTTCACAAATAATAATAATAATAGTGTGTTGATCCCACTGATGGCTTGGGCAAAAATCTCTAGGGCCACAAAGAGCAAACTTAGGAAAAATGAAGATTTTAACACATCCCACATATTATCAAAGACTTCTCGTCTAGGTTGAGAAAATTTATTCTAAAACAAGAGCTGGAACAGAATTTTAAAAAAAGAAGAAGGAAGAGGAAGAAAAAGAGGGACAAAACCTTATGGTTAAGAGACTATCATATAATCATATAAAGCTTTTTTGGGATTTGAGAAGTTACAGTTTTTCACCTTCTCTCCTCAACTACAACTATGAAGAACCTTATAAAATCAAACAGCAAACAGATGAGTGGCTTGACCTTCATACAATTTAAGCATGTCCAATCTGTAATGAATTCAAAAACTAAAGAGTCATTTTATGCAACAAATAGGCAGAGGCTGCATAGCCTCACAGGGTCCTCTGGCCTTTAGAGAAGCCAAATTCAACGAGCAGTTAGTTCTCTTTGCCCACCAATGTTTCAGTCAAACTGTTTAAAAATATTTCTTGCTAACACAATTTGGCTAGAGAAGGGGCCAAAGAATGCATACCAAAGAAGAAATTCTAAACTGGCCTTGGGGTATACAATTTGGGGTAACTTCATTAACTCAGAAGCTGAAAAGACCTATCTGCTCCAGAGGATTTGGTCTACCACAAGAGCAACCAATCCTCTTCAGCATTTACGACTGCATACTATCTAGCACTGCAGACAGTGACCGCAGCCATGAAATTAAAGGATCCTTGCTCTTTGGGAGGAAAGCTATGACAAACCTAGATAATGTATTAAAAAAGAGACATCACTTTGCCACCAAACGTCCACATAGCAAAGCTATTTAGTCATGTACAGATGTGAGAGTTGGACCATAAAGAAGGCTGAACACCAAAGAGTTGATGCTTTGGAACTGTGCTGCCAGAGAAGACTCTTGAGAGTCCTTTGGACTGCAAGGACACCAAACCAGCCAATCCTAAAGGAAATCAACTCTGAATATTCATTGGATGGACTGATGCTGACACTAATACTTTGGCCACCTGATGCAAACAGCCAACTCATTGTAAAAGATTCTGATGTTGAGAAAGATTTAAAGGAAAAGGAGAAGGGGATGGCAGAGGATATAATGATTAAATAACCATCACCAACTCAATGGACATGAATTTGAACAAACTCCGGGAGATAATGAAGGACAAGGAAGTCTGGTGGGCTACAGTCCATGAGTTTGCAAAGAGTTGGACACGACTTAGCGACTGAACAACTTCTATCTAGAAGTATAGAATTCAGTATTCTCTGGAAACTATTTATGAGAGACATCTAGACCTCTCTGTAACTACAAAAGAGATACTGAGGTATACGTGTGCTTTTATTTCCTTCAAATGTGGTCTTAAGTAGAGAAATCTGATAACTGTTTACATTGGATCCATGTTCCCTACCTAAAACCACCTGCAAAAAATAAATTCTCCTTTCCAAAGTTCCTAAAAATAAGCCAATTTTTAGGGTATAACTGAACTAAATGGGACAAAGGATGAGCAGGAAGTTCTCGGTTTTAAGTGTTCATTCCAAAATTCATGATGCAAGGAAAAAGTAAAACCACATAGGCAGACATAACAGGTCAAAGTTAAAATGTCTGTCTTAACACAATTTCCTGGCTCCTGATGACTTGGCAGAATTTAAAAGATTAAAATGCAATAACACCTATTTTACCCAATAAAACTGTGTAAAAACATACATAAGCATTTAAAGTAAGAACCTCATACCACAAGCAAAACTTTCAAGATGGTAGCTAGATCTAAGTTACACACAGAGAGATGAATTCTAAGGTACATACACAAAGATAATTTGCTCAAAATCAAACTCCTTTTATATAGAGTAAAATGAAGCCCATGAATTGCTTTAAGGTATCTCCTTTTATAAGATAGAATACAAATTTCTCTGAAGATCTTTTCTAGGGAGAAAAATAATCTTACTCTAAAAATGTCCAGATCATGTATTATCAACCATTAATTAAAAATTAAAACATCTTTTCTCATCTCCATCATTAGTGTAAAGCCTCATCCTATATATAACAGTCACCAGAGAAGACCTGAATAAATAACTCTGGTTTACTCCAGGAAAGAATATTTAGAATAAAACCTCTTTTGAAACCAGTTATGAAAAATGTTTAACACTGATTGTAATGCTCATTATTAAGAAAAAAAAACTTAACATTCTCACCTTGTATGACTTCCAACTTTACATACTATTTGCACTGAAATGAGACAGTAGATTGCACTCAAGATGTGTAGTTTTTAAAGTAATGATAAATACTTCTATATATTTCATTCCACTTCTGTCCTCATGATCTTAAACTATGTTTAAAATAAAACTACGTAAAAACTCACCAAGTCAGTAGGAAGACTCTAATTTGTCTTGTCTAACAGGAAATCTCTGTGGGAAATAGAGATGATGAATCAGACTTAAGATTCTCAATCTCATACAAGTCTTTACTTACTTAGGCTATTCTGAAAAGAGAAAATTTTACAAAAGCAAGTGATACATTAGCTAGGATTTACTAGGCAAAATTGCCATTCTTGTATCTCATCACTAGTTCTGAGTGCTCTAGTTTCTAGTCATGTCTCAAAAAGGTTATACTTACAAATTAAAGTCAGAAAAATTCAAGTTAATTTTTCTAACGAACTGGCCTATGAATACAGCAATAATGAAATAAGAGACTTGCCCCATGTCAACATTTATAAGAGGAGAGCAATCATTTTGCCAGCAACTTCACAAAATGCTTAAAAAATTACTATCAAGTTTTTATGTAAAATACCCCTTATAAAAAGTGCTCTGTGGGTCAATTACACCGAAGCAAGATGCATTTAAACAAAGCTAGGTATCCTATGGTTTTAATAAACAGCTGCCACACTGAGGTTGCTGTTGAAGACCAGTGAGATATCTTAGCTAACCACCACCACCACCACCCTAAATAATCTACCATATCCTACAAAGTCACTCAAAACAAAAACAGGGATAAAAATGGTTGCTAGGTTTCTAGGAACATAAGCTAGGCAGAAAATTCTGGTGCTATCTTCCTTTTTATGAGAAAAGGAAAAACTGCCTACATTGTGGGTAATCCCTAAAAAACAGAATCTTTTCCTGAAAATGTAAACATTATCTTTAACTGCTACCCTGGTACAAATAAGCTCCTCTTATTTTGGTTAACCAAGTCTAGTTACTATCAGCAGTGGATCTGAGCCCTCACCAAAAACCATACTAAACTACTGAATCTAAAAGAGGACAAGTTATGATTAGAAGATTTAAAATAGCAAGAGTCAGGTCAAATTTATCTAGCAGCTATTTACCGAATACCAACTGTGTTTAATGTTTTGGTTTCTCAGTTAATTAGAATGCACACTTCTAGGCCTAGTGGACTGGCAAAATTTAAGAGCCTGACAATAGTGATAAGGACTAGAAGGAACAGGAACACTTTCACCCTGTTCTGTGGGTAGAAAGACAAATCAGTACAACCATTTTGGGTATCAGTTTATTCTCACGCCACCTGGGAAGCCCCTAACTAAACTAAAGATCCAACAATTCCACCCCCAAATATGGCCCAGAGGAAGTCCTGCACATGTCCATCAGCACATGTAAATGAGAACATTCACAGCAGCAGTGGTACTAACAATTAAAAATATCAACAGAACAGATACACAAATTGTGATACTTTCACGACAGGAATATATATACATGGCAATTAAATTACAGTTCTATGTGACAACACAGATGAACTTTACAAACATACAGTTAGGTTCTGAAAGAAGACATAAAGGAACACATGCAGTGTTACCCCATTTATTACATAAAGTTCAAAACCAGACAAAACTAAGTCACACTGGTCTGCAATGAATCCTACGTGGTGAAATCACAAAGAAGAATCTACTAGCACAAATGTCAGGTCAGTGACACCTCTGAGCAGTGGTGGGGGCTATGATCTAAAAGGGGCTATGATCTAGAATACAACAAGCTTCTTCTAGGTGCTAGCAATGGAATATATAGGTATAAACAGTGGTTATACAAGATATTAACATAAAATAGAGTATATACAGTATGTATATATCTCCTCCAATGTCTAAGGGTGAATACAGTGTCTTCCACAGAATACATCCTTGACTTTTTTTGCAAGACAATTCAGGATAAGAACTCAGTAATAAAGCAGGGCCACCCAGGAATGAATATCTATAGACAGGCTTTCCTATTATACTTCCTTTCTCTGAATTTAAATGTAACACTTAAGATCTGTATTTCTGGGAAATTTTCAGTACTGACACAAATGTTTAAAACTTTGTATGACTGCTCACCAGGAGCCATTAGTTAATACCCGAATTATAAAAAACAAAAACTTTTGAACCTAAGTATTTTTTGCCATTACCTTTTTAGTTTAATCATGGATGAAACCTCCAATGATTTCCATCTCACTCTGAGTAAAAGCCAAAGTCCTTAAAATAACTGAAAAGGCCCTGCACAATCTGGACCTCATTACCTCTCTCGCCTCATCTCCAATTATGTTCTCTGGAGCTCTCTGTGTTCCAGCCACATTGCTCTTCTCTGCTGCTGTTTCTCAGACAGAATACGCTCATTCCTGCCTTAGGGCTTTGTACTTGCCCTTTATCCTACCTGGATAACTCTTTCCCCAGATATTCTTTTGGCACACAACCTCACCAATGTGGGGCTTTCCCTAATAATCACCAGCTCTGTGAGGCCTTCCCTGACATCTTTAAACATGTCATCCCCAGCCCCCACAGTCACAGTCTTATTTTTCCTCCATTTTTTTTTCTACAGCACATAAAGTCACCTACCATACTTTACCTGAGATGTAAGAAGGCAGATGTCTGTTTTGTTGCTATACCCAGACAGTGTCTGGCACATGGAAAATCAGAAATAAATATTTATTTAATAAATGATTGAATTAATCTGCTCTTTAGATTTCTACCCTTAAAAGATTAGACAGTAACGTTATACATTTGAAAAAAAGGTTTCCCCTCTCTATAAATCATATTTATTAGCAAAGTTTTACTAAAAAGATTCCGATTTCTGCTCTTATCTTAAATAAAAAGTCGATATGAACTAAATTGTATCTTCCCCTAAAACAAATATGCATGGCATGTTTTAATGATGACAATGCTGGGAAACCCCAGAGAGACAAGAGCTCTCCTGTACTGCTGGTGCAGAACTAAGTCACCATAACCACTAAGGGAACTACTCAACCAGATGTGGCATGAAGACTGAGGGACTGCTTCCTTTAGTTATACTTTCTATTATTTTGAAGTTTGTTGTTTTTTTAGTGAGCATATTTTCATAAAACCAAGAAAAAAGGTGTTTTAAATAAGAATTATGCAAACAAAATATAATTCAAGAAGATTCTTTGTATTATATTTTGATGCCTACAGAAACAGTAAAGTCTTCTATTATGGATCCAGATGAAATATCCCAAGATGGTTCAAAGAAAAAATTATTTTTGACTTAGGAACTAAAACTTTTTATAGCAGAGTTTCTAGAGTGGAAGGAAAAACAAAACTTCATGGTGCTGGTGTTCCACATAAGAACATATTTTTATTCTAAAGGAAGATTTAAAATAGAACCATTTCTCTGCAGCATAAAACATAGGACTAATGTGATAAAGAGCAGGTAAGGAACTCCATTCAAACTTGGTGATTACAAGATAAGGAAGGTATAATTCACTGAACAAAACTGCCTACTGGGTGATCAGACAGATATTTCTGAACATACAGATGGAGGTTATACTTTTGGTGGAACACTTCACCTACAATAAAGTCAGAACAAGCCTAGATCCAAAGATTACTTTCCAACCACAATAACTTGTGACTTGAACTATTTCTTAAGGATATAAACAAATCTGGAAGAAAATACACAGCCACCTGATATTCTAGTTATATTTTTTACTAATATTTCCATTTTAAGGTTTTATCAACTGCTTTTAAACATACTTAGCACATAAATTCTTAAAGACATATATTGTGTCTTAAAGACATAAAGTTGATATATTCAAGAAAGGAAGTCCTACTAAAACACTGCAGCAGGCTGTAGGGGTTGCGGGGNGTGGACTGGCAAAATTTAAGAGCCTGACAATAGTGATAAGGACTAGAAGGAACAGGAACACTTTCACCCTGTTCTGTGGGTAGAAAGACAAATCAGTACAACCATTTTGGGTATCAGTTTATTCTCACGCCACCTGGGAAGCCCCTAACTAAACTAAAGATCCAACAATTCCACCCCCAAATATGGCCCAGAGGAAGTCCTGCACATGTCCATCAGCACATGTAAATGAGAACATTCACAGCAGCAGTGGTACTAACAATTAAAAATATCAACAGAACAGATACACAAATTGTGATACTTTCACGACAGGAATATATATACATGGCAATTAAATTACAGTTCTATGTGACAACACAGATGAACTTTACAAACATACAGTTAGGTTCTGAAAGAAGACATAAAGGAACACATGCAGTGTTACCCCATTTATTACATAAAGTTCAAAACCAGACAAAACTAAGTCACACTGGTCTGCAATGAATCCTACGTGGTGAAATCACAAAGAAGAATCTACTAGCACAAATGTCAGGTCAGTGACACCTCTGAGCAGTGGTGGGGGCTATGATCTAAAAGGGGCTATGATCTAGAATACAACAAGCTTCTTCTAGGTGCTAGCAATGGAATATATAGGTATAAACAGTGGTTATACAAGATATTAACATAAAATAGAGTATATACAGTATGTATATATCTCCTCCAATGTCTAAGGGTGAATACAGTGTCTTCCACAGAATACATCCTTGACTTTTTTTGCAAGACAATTCAGGATAAGAACTCAGTAATAAAGCAGGGCCACCCAGGAATGAATATCTATAGACAGGCTTTCCTATTATACTTCCTTTCTCTGAATTTAAATGTAACACTTAAGATCTGTATTTCTGGGGAATTTTCAGTACTGACACAAATGTTTAAAACTTTGTATGACTGCTCACCAGGAGCCATTAGTTAATACCCGAATTATAAAAAACAAAAACTTTTGAACCTAAGTATTTTTTGCCATTACCTTCTTAGTTTAATCATGGATGAAACCTCCAATGATTTCCATCTCACTCTGAGTAAAAGCCAAAGTCCTTAAAATAACTGAAAAGGCCCTGCACAATCTGGACCTCATTACCTCTCTCGCCTCATCTCCAATTATGTTCTCTGGAGCTCTCTGTGTTCCAGCCACATTGCTCTTCTCTGCTGCTGTTTCTCAGACAGAATACGCTCATTCCTGCCTTAGGGCTTTGTACTTGCCCTTTATCCTACCTGGATAACTCTTTCCCCAGATATTCTTTTGGCACACAACCTCACCAATGTGGGGCTTTCCCTAATAATCACCAGCTCTGTGAGGCCTTCCCTGACATCTTTAAACATGTCATCCCCAGCCCCCACAGTCACAGTCTTATTTTTCCTCCATTTTTTTTTCTACAGCACATAAAGTCACCTACCATACTTTACCTGAGATGTAAGAAGGCAGATGTCTGTTTTGTTGCTATACCCAGACAGTGTCTGGCACATGGAAAATCAGAAATAAATATTTATTTAATAAATGATTGAATTAATCTGCTCTTTAGATTTCTACCCTTAAAAGATTAGACAGTAACGTTATACATTTGAAAAAAAGGTTTCCCCTCTCTATAAATCATATTTATTAGCAAAGTTTTACTAAAAAGATTCCGATTTCTGCTCTTATCTTAAATAAAAAGTCGATATGAACTAAATTGTATCTTCCCCTAAAACAAATATGCATGGCATGTTTTAATGATGACAATGCTGGGAAACCCCAGAGAGACAAGAGCTCTCCTGTACTGCTGGTGCAGAACTAAGTCACCATAACCACTAAGGGAACTACTCAACCAGATGTGGCATGAAGACTGAGGGACTGCTTCCTTTAGTTATACTTTCTATTATTTTGAAGTTTGTTGTTTTTTTAGTGAGCATATTTTCATAAAACCAAGAAAAAAGGTGTTTTAAATAAGAATTATGCAAACAAAATATAATTCAAGAAGATTCTTTGTATTATATTTTGATGCCTACAGAAACAGTAAAGTCTTCTATTATGGATCCAGATGAAATATCCCAAGATGGTTCAAAGAAAAAATTATTTTTGACTTAGGAACTAAAACTTTTTATAGCAGAGTTTCTAGAGTGGAAGGAAAAACAAAACTTCATGGTGCTGGTGTTCCACATAAGAACATATTTTTATTCTAAAGGAAGATTTAAAATAGAACCATTTCTCTGCAGCATAAAACATAGGACTAATGTGATAAAGAGCAGGTAAGGAACTCCATTCAAACTTGGTGATTACAAGATAAGGAAGGTATAATTCACTGAACAAAACTGCCTACTGGGTGATCAGACAGATATTTCTGAACATACAGATGGAGGTTATACTTTTGGTGGAACACTTCACCTACAATAAAGTCAGAACAAGCCTAGATCCAAAGATTACTTTCCAACCACAATAACTTGTGACTTGAACTATTTCTTAAGGATATAAACAAATCTGGAAGAAAATACACAGCCACCTGATATTCTAGTTATATTTTTTACTAATATTTCCATTTTAAGGTTTTATCAACTGCTTTTAAACATACTTAGCACATAAATTCTTAAAGACATATATTGTGTCTTAAAGACATAAAGTTGATATATTCAAGAAAGGAAGTCCTACTAAAACACTGCAGCAGGCTGTAGGGGTTGCGGGGGGCGGGGGGGTGTATATTATTAGAGGAGAGAACCGGTTTTCCTTTATAACACTTCAGCATTCCCAGTGCTCAAAGCTCTGAATGGGAATCCAGCTTGGGAGTAAAAAACATGCAACATAAAAATTAAAAATACACCCAAACTCATAATAATGACTGAAGTATAGTGGATTAATGGAGAGGGAACTGGCAACCCACTCCAGAACTCTTGCCTGGGAAATTCCACGGACAGAGGAGTCTTTCGGGCTACAGGCCATGCGGACACCACTGTGGGAGCACGCAACCACACAGCAGATTAAAGATTCCAGAAAAAAATACAAGTGAAACACTGGTCACTGAATCATATGATCCCTAAACAAAATTTACCTGTAATAGTTCTAAGGTAAAGGCTTACACTTTTACAATGTTTACTTTGGCTAAGAATGCTACAAGAAACTCTTTTGTAAGTATCGGCTACATTTGGATCATGCTGAATTTATAAGACAAAACAAGAATTGCATGAACTGAATTGGAGATCACTAACTACTAGTCCTACATTTAATGGGTAAGACGTATTCTACTAGTTCTACAGTTAATGCGTGAGACATATTCTAGTAGTTAAAAAGTAATAAAATATATAATGTTTGAGAAAGGGAAAAGGTGAGTAGCCACTGATGTATATGAAAATCAGCTACTGGATATGAAACAATAAAAATACAGAACATTAAATGCAAAGGCTGCCATATTTATCCGAGTCCAGAGAGAATCCACAGGAAAAGAACATTTCAGAGCCTCTGGTCTTAGTAAAAGAAAACTGGCAAAATGGGAGAATTAAAATAAGGTATTTTGGATAAAAATCAAACCAAAAAAGCAATAACAAGGAAGGAGGAGGAAAAAACTGTATGAGGTGGTGGTTCAATGAAGTTTTGTCTGTAATGGCAAAAAGAAAAATGGAAATGATTTAAATATCCATCATGGAGGTTTTGGGATTTGGTAAACTGAAATATTCATACAGAAGGGTAAAAAGCTAAAACGAGGTACCTAAATCTATGTGGGTCCACGTGGATCTTGAAAAAATAGAATAAATTTAAAAAGTGACTGTGATAGAATTTATACATTCACACACACACGCTGTATTGGATGGACACGAAATTCATGGTCAGAGATTAGATTGTCTCTTGGGAGTGACGTGGGAAAATGAAACTGAGAAAGTCAATCAGGAGGACTTCAACTGAAGGTGTCACAATCTCTCTACATCTTGTTAGGCTTCCCCCCGCCCCCAAAACACAATAAATTCAGAGGGAACAGTAGGTTAGAAAAGCTTAAAAGAAAAAAAAAAATCAACATCAGAGCAATATGTTAAACACACAATAACACAGTCTGAACCAAACCAAAAAAGCCAATGAATTCAGTCCAATTCTTCTCAACAATAAAAAACTTAGCTCTTGGTTAAATACTGCCCCCAGTTAATGGGAACATAGCACCAGGGTTACTTAAGCGGAGGGAGTAAAGGGACTGACTTTATACTCAATAAGGATAACACAGAAACCCAGGACATGCTGCCAGTTCTCATGTTTCCACAGAGCACCTTCTCCTCCCTCTTCATCATCTGCCTCTAACCTCTGAAAACCTGTCCTCCATCTTTCCCTTTCACTCACTCTCCTCTAAGACCAACCCCTTCTTCAATCACCTCAAAGAATAGTACCTGAATTCAAAGACAGATTTTTAAAAAGAAAACTCGAGCCTTTTGGGAAATGATTTAAATGCTTTTTCTTGAGCACGCTTTCAAATCTGGTTTTCCTCCCTCTTGTTTTACATTTTCCATTTCCCAACCCGTTTTTCCTCTCAGCTTTTCTCTTGCTGACCAACAGCTGCTTTCAACTGCCAGCAAGCCTCTAGCATGTTTACACTTCTCCTTTCTTAAGAAAAAGATACTCCAAGTAAACCAAACAAAAGCCCACTCCATGGCCCAAAGAGCAAATAAAGGGGGAAAATTTTAAGTAAAAAATACTAAACACATTCTGCTGCCTTTCATTTTCATTATGGCAAGGAAAAAACTTCTAACTACCAAATAAGAAAGCAAAACCAAACTTTCATTATATCATCCTCATCGCATTAATCTGGAGTTCTCTGTTTCACAAGTCATTTTGGTTAAGAATTACAAGGCCACATAGAATAGGTATATAGAGTTGAGTACTACTACAGTTTAATGGAAAGCATAACCTCAAGATTCACAGTCAAGATATAGCCTGAACACTCCCACCACTACCTTCCTTGTCTTTTTTGTGGAGGAGGGGTATGCTAATCCTCTCTGTATCGCTGTATTGTTCAAATTTTAGTATTTGTGCTGCCAAAGCCAAGAACTTCTTTGTCGTCTTTAAAAGGACTTCAAAGGTCCTTTTGTGGTAAGCACTTTAAGCTATATAACCATTCCCTTACAAGCGGTAGTCAGTGCTTCCCTGTCTTCAAAGTACTCTCACTTCATGATTTTCTTTGGAATTTTTTTTAATAGAACTATGCAGCATGCAGGGCAAGTATTTTACAAATAAGGAAACAAACAAACAAACACAGACAGACAATACAAATAAGGAAACAGAAGTTGAGGGGTTTACAATCTATCATGGTTCAGTTCAGTTCAGTAGCTCAGTCGTGTCCGACTCTTTGCGACCCCATGGACCGCAGGATGCCAGGCCTCCCTTTCCATCACCAACTCCCGGAGTCCACCCAAACCCATGTCCATCGAGTCAACGATGCCATCCAACCTCATCCTCTGTCGTCCCCTTTTCCTCCTGCCCTCAATCTTTCTCAGCATCAGGGTCTTTTCAAATGAGTCAGCTCTTTGTATCAGGTGGCCAAAGTATTGCAGTTTTAGCTTCAGCATCAGTCCTTCCAATGAACACCGAGGACTGATCTCCTTTAGAATGGACTGGTTGGATCTCCTTGCAGTCCAAGGGACTCTCAAGAGTCTTCTCCAACACCACGGTTCAAAAGCATCAATTCTTCTGTGCTCAGCTTTCTTATAGCCCAACTCTTACATCCATACAGGACTACTGGAAAAACCATAGCCTTGACTAGGCGGACCTTTGTTGGCAAAGNGATGATTAGGTATTTGTAGTTTGGGATTATTACAAATAAAAAATTTTATGAACATTCTAATAACTGTCTCCTTAAGAACACATATGTTTATTTATCTTAAATTCATGTGGTAGACATATGTTTTACTTTAACAAATACTAATAAAAAGTTTTCCAGTGTGCTCCTAACCAATTTACACTCCCACCAGCAATGCATGAGAGTTCCAATTATCCACATCTTTGCAAAACTTAGTACTGTTGGTCTTTTCAATTTTTTTGTCATTTTGGTGGTCATGCAGCATATCTTTATACTGATTAAAAGTATATATCATTATTAGCTTGCTATATTAACTTTTACCATACAAAACCCATACAAATCTCAGATACAAAGGCTAAATTTGATCTTAATGTGTAAAAGACTACTATTTTAATTCTTCAAAAATTAGAGACCTAAAGCACTTATCACATTTAATTTTGAGGTAATGCATAAAAATGTTGAAGAAATTGAAATTATATTATACAAATAACTGATTAGCAATACACTGCTCTTTGGAAACTAGATGACCTTTGTAAGAGGCTTTTTAGCTCCTCTTCACTTTCTGCCATAAGGGTGGTGTCATCTGTATATCTGAGGTTATTGGTATTTCTCCCGGCAATCTTGATTTCAGCTTGTGCTTCCTCCAGCCCAGCATTTCTCATGATGTACTCTGCATATAAGTTAAATAAGCAGGGTGACATCATACAGTCTTGACATACTCCTTTTCCTATTTGGAACCAGTCTGTTGTTCCATGTCCAGTTTTAACTGTTGCTTACTGACCTGCATACAGGTCTCTCAAGAGGCAGGTCAGGTAGTCTGGTATTCCTATCTCTTGAAGAATTTTCCACAGTTTATTGTGATCCATACAGTCAAAGACTTTGGCATAGTGAATAAAGCAGAAATAGATGTTTTTTCTGGAACTCTCTTGCTTTTTCCATGATCCAGCGAATGCTGGCAATTTGATGCCTGGTTCCTCTGCCTTTTCTAAATCTAGCTTGGACACCAGCAAGTTCACAGTTCACATATTGCTGAAGCCTGGCTTGGAGTATTTTGAGCATTACTTTGCTAGCGTGTGAGATGAGTGCAATTGTGCGGTAGTTTGAGCATTCTTTGGCATTGCCTTTCTTTGGGACTGGAATGAAAACTGACCTTTTCCAGTCTTGTGGCCACTGCTGAGTTTTCCAAATCTGCTGGCATATTGAGTGCAGCACTTTCACAGCATCATCTTTCAGGATTTGAAATAGCTATCATGGTTACATGACTATTAAGAAAGTGGACTGAGTTCAGAACGCCAAGTCTTTCAGCTTCTAATCCAATACTTTAAATCCTGTGACCAGATGATTCTTAGATCAAGGATTATTCAACATGGAGGAATTGGATAAACACCCCGATAGAAGATACCTAACTATATATCCTAACTTTCAATTCTGATTTCATTTTCAAGCTGTAACTCTGTTGAAAATTATGCTCTTTCGTTCTAACAAATTCTGAGCACCATTATTAATGACACCTGGGCAAACCGTTGATAGGCTCAGGCCTACTTTCAAGACTAGAACCTGGGATAAAAATCCCATGTCCTAATACTTTTTAATAACTTTCTATATTTTAGCACCTAATCATCGTTAATTTTTTAAAATGAAATCTCTACTGTTCTAATATGTCCGAGTTTTCTGAGTTTATCAAAAACAAACAAACACTGTCTTTTCCAGAGGAAACACTGTCTTTTCTCCTTTGCCAGAAGCTTACAGAATTAAAAACCACAATTTCTAACATTCCTTAATTATATTCATTTGAGAAGTCTAACATGACTAAAATACTAAATGGCACCATCTTCTNTTTTCTCCTTTGCCAGAAGCTTACAGAATTAAAAACCACAATTTCTAACATTCCTTAATTATATTCATTTGAGAAGTCTAACATGACTAAAATACTAAATGGCACCATCTTCTATCTGGTTGTTCAAGCCAAAACCCCTATCTTTCCATATCCCATCTATCAACAAATCTTGTCAGCTGTACTGCTTCCCTAATGTAATCTACATTAATCCATTTCAAAGTTCATCCATTTTTGCGCAGTTTTCTCTCAGTGGCACCAGTGTTACCTGGTTTCTAATTGATCTTCCAATCTGTTCACCACAGAGTAGCCACAATGAACTTAAAAAAGTGAACCAGTGTCAACAACCCACCTTGTAATGCAGGGGACACTGGTTCGACCCCTGGTTGGGGAACTAAGATCTCCCATGCCGTGGAGCAGTCCAGCGCATGCGCTACAACTACAGGTTGAAGGTCCACAGCAAAGAAGATCCTGAATGATGCAGTGAGGATCCCACATGCTGGGACCTGACACAGCCAAAGAAATAAATACACATATTTTTTAAAGTAAATCAAATCATGTCACACTTCCATTTATCCACACTTAAAATAAAATTCTGTCTCATTTACCTGACCTTCAGTTCAGTTCAGTTCACTCAGTCGTGTTTGATTCTTTGCGACCCCATGAACCGCAGCATGCCAGGCCTCCCTGTCCATCACCAATTCATGGAGTTTACTCAAACTCATGTCCAGTGAGTCAGTGATGCCATTCAACCATCTCATCCTCCATCATCCGCTTTTTCCTTCTGCCTTCAATCTTCCCAGCATCAGGGTCTTTTCTAATGAGTCAGCTCTTTGCATCAGGTGGCCAAAGTATTGGAGTTTCNAGGAGGAGAAGGGGATGACGGAGGATGAGATGGTTGGATGGCATCACCAATTCGATGGACATGGGTTCGGGTGGACTCGGGATTTGGTGATGGACAGGGAGGCCTGGCATGCTGCAGTTCATGGGGTCACAAAGAGTCAGACACGACTGAGCGACTGAACTGAACTGAATACCTCAGACTCCTCACCTGTAAAATACAGATGAGTATCTCCCTCATAAGGTTACTGTGAAAATTAAATGAGTTAAATACAAGTAAAATGGGCTTCCTCAGTGGCTCAACAGTAAACAATCCACTTGTAAAGCAGATGACTTGGTTTTGATCCCTGGTTTGGGAAGATCCCCTGGATAAAGAAATGGCAACCCTCTTGTCTGGGAAATCCCATGGACAGAGGAACCCAGTGGGCTACATACAGTTCATGGGGTCACAAAAGAATCGGACACGACTTAGCAACTAAACAACAAGTAAAATGCTTAAAACAGAAGTTGACACATATTAAGCGCTCAGTAAACATTAGCTATTATTATTATTTTTTTAAATACTGTGACACTAGAAGGGAAAGGACTGAGCAGACACACGTTTTCTAGATCATGGAAAGGACTTCGCCTCAATGTACCCAAATAAAATCTTCACCATGTACCTTAATAAAATGGCACTCTGGGGCCTTCCCAGGTGGTCCAGCAGTTAGGAATCTGCCTGCAACTGCAGGAGACATAGGTTCAATCCCTGATTTGGGAAGATTCCACATGCAGCAGGGCAAATAAGACCATGTACCCCAACTACTGAAGTCTAGTGCCTAGAGCCCGTGATCTGCAACAAAGCAGCCACTCCAGCGAGAAACCTGCACACCACAACTAGAAAGTAACCATAGTTTACCACAACTAGAGAAAGCCTCTGCATAACAAGGAAGATACAGAGCAGCCATAAATAGTCCACCTCTCCCATCCATACACGACCTCTGGAAAAACCATACCTTTGACTAGATGGACCTTTGTTGGCAAAATAATGTCTCTGCTTTTTAATATGCTGTCTAGGTTGGTCANAAATTCTTTGGAACTCTAAATACATAATTAAAAAAAAAAAAAAAAAGGCATTCTGGTTTATCCCTCAGCCCAATGTGAGCTTGGCTAGCCACTTTTCTCTGAGACCAATCAACTTTGGTGCACCAAAAAAACCAAGTGCGCTTGAAAAACTAAGAAATGGATCCTAAATCCTGAAAACCCCACCAAGTTAACAGCATCCTGATAAGGCCTGTCGAAAGAGCAAGACAGTCAAATTTACAAACTTGGTTCCATCTAAAAGGCAACACTGGTCAAAAATGATTCAGTGAAAAGAATGTGACACTGTGCAGGAGATACTTACTAGTCAGGGGCTTTCCTGGTGGTCTAGTGGTTAAGTATCCGCCTTGCAACATTGGGACATCAGTTTGATCCCTGGTCCGGGAAGATCCCACATGCTGTGAACCAACTAGGCCCCTATGCCACAATGACTGAGCCTGTGCTCTGGAGCCCGCATGCAGCAACTGCTGAAGCCCTGAGCACCCTAGAGCCTGTACTCCGCAACAAAAGAAGCCACCACAATGAGAAGCCCATACAAAAAGTAGCCCGGCTCTTTGAAACGACAGAAAGTCTGCGCACAGCAACAAACACCCAGTGCAGCCAAAAAGTTAAATAAAAAACGTTTTTAACTACAAGTTTTCAATTATCTATACTAAAGGAGGTGAAAAGTAGTGTAAATAAATCAAAACAGACAGTAGAAGAAGAAATCCTAAACATTTCACTTTGGAATGTATTATGTAATTTTTCCTATCGATGTGTAACCAAAATTGCATATGGGCTGAACTAATAATAAAATGTATTTACACAGCTTGGCCATATATTAAAGACATCATGAAAGTGAATTCAGAATAAAAGCAGAAAGCCAGCATGAGATAAATTCCTATAGATAATTTACATGAGGATCACTTAAAACTATTATGTAATAGTTCCTCTCAACCTCACAGCATCCTCTTGAGGCTCAATTTTAGGCCATAGATTCTTTCAAATGAAAATCTGTAATTGTCATTTAGAAATACAAGGTAAGAACAAGTAAGCTTCCAAAAGTGAATGAATCTAGACCTGGGGAGCCATGAGACAATCATGCAGCTGATGGGTTTTGCTCCCACAGATATGTAGGTGCATTATTGTGCCTACAGAGGTTGCCATTTCCTTCTCTGGGAGATCTTCCTGACCCAGGGATTGAACCCAGGTCTCCCGCCTTGCAGGCAAACGCTTTAACCTCTGAGCCANATCATGCAGCTGATGGGTTTTGCTCCCACAGATATGTAGGTGCATTATTGTGCCTACAGAGGTTGCCATTTCCTTCTCTGGGAGATCTTCCTGACCCAGGGATTGAACCCAGGTCTCCCGCCTTGCAGGCAAACGCTTTAACCTCTGAGCCACCAGGGAAACCCAAGTATCAACCTAACTGCAGGTCAATTTATTTCATAAAATCAAGCTATTCTTGAAAGTTTATGTAACAATTTCAAGTGCCAGAAAGGACTTCAGCAATCACCCTGTTTAAACCCTTTGATTTTACAGAAGAAACAGATACACAAAAGCTGGAACATGTCTGTCAAGCTATATAATAAAGTGAATATTTAAGTATTACTTCTTTATTGAGATATAACATGTAACACTGTGTTAGTTTTAGCTGCACAACATAATGATCTGATATACACACATATAGTGAAATTATCACCACGATAAGTTTAGTTAATATCCATCATCATAGTGTCACAAAAAAAAACTGCATGTGATAACTTTTAAGATCTACAGGAAGTTCATTATCTAAATAATTCACTTATATAAATAAATAACCTATATTTTTTGCAAAAAGAGACTTTATTTTGCTTAAATTGGACCACATTACCTGTTTTATCTTAAAGTTCCCTATTGCACAACTTCAGATGTACCAAAAATAAAAGCAGTCCTCTGGAATAGAATGTTACTCCCATAAAGCCTCTCCACTAAAGCACAGCAGGAACCCTCCTTTCCAATTAGTCTAACCACCTACTCTAGCCTATTTGTCAGCTCATACACATATTCCTCAAATTTGTTATTCCATTCTGAAGGCTAGGAACGTTCTCCTACCTCCTATGTGAATACCACTCTTCTGGATCCAGGTCATACTTCACCTTGCCTCGAAGTGTTTCCTAATCACCTCCGTTCCCTTTGAATTCCCATCATGTTTATTGTCACTTTCTTGGCAGTTAACAAATGTTACTTAGAATCCCTTACCTGATCATTAATACAGGATGCCCAGCGCTATAATTGCATATGTTTTTCCCTACCCTCAATTATCTTATGGTAGGTGTAGTGAGAACTTGAAACAGGCACATAAAAACCAAAACAAAAACAACTGGCGAAAAGATAAAATCGATTTTTTTCCCCTTTACTAAAATGTCCTTTAATGCTGTTTATCTTTTCAACCATAAAGATACTAAAAGAATAATTATGGGAAATGGAATATTATATAACCTTCAACAGAGCAATTCCACTTCCACTTTAAGAGTCCATCCTAAGGAATCAATCTGATCAGTGTATAAAGATTCATCACAGCATAATTTATAAGCAAAAATTGGAGAAAAAAGTTCATTAGTAGAGAATTCACCACATAAAATATGATGCACCCATATAACACTTTTTATGTAGTTATTTTAAAAGCTTATTTNATCAGTGTATAAAGATTCATCACAGCATAATTTATAAGCAAAAATTGGAGAAAAAAGTTCATTAGTAGAGAATTCACCACATAAAATATGATGCACCCATATAACACTTTTTATGTAGTTATTTTAAAAGCTTATTTTTAATGATGTGAAAATTTTAAAGTTTTTTCTATTTTTCTCTCCACGATTTAATAATCAGAAAAAAGCAAATCTTCTCACTCTGAAAAAAATAGAGGGTAGATTTGAAATAACATAACAACTCTTTATCACTTAAGAAGTAAAACATTTGCTTAGGAAGAGAAATAGTCCCTAACAATGTATCAAAGTCAACATATAATTATTTTCATAACTAACATGTTGCTTCTTCATGCCAGAAGTTTCTGAAATAATTACCCACAACTTTCTCTGAAGGAAGTGTTCACCTATTCAGAGGACATCTCTGTAAGTGGTGACAGGACAGCAATCAGTCATCAAGTCAAGTCAACAGCGACCACCACTATCATCCCGTCATCCGACCAAGGAGGCAGAGGGGAAATCCACTTATTTAGCACCTCTGATCAACAGATTTGAATACTGAAGTACACGAAGACCAAGATGGTATTCGGCTGCCTTTTACCGACTGGACTTCAACTTCGGTGGCTCACACAGCCATTCCATTTCAGGCCCTTGTTCACACTCTCATACGTTAGCAAGGATCTCTTGGAATTGTTTCTAATTTCCAGATGCTAACTTCTGAATTTTTCTCTCTCAACTTCTATTCTGTTTACCAAGAGGAAGGGAAGACTCTCGATGAGAAAACAAGTACGAAAGCCCTGAAGGAGGACCTAGCTGGGCATACTGGAGGAAGAGAAGGAGAGTCTGTGCAGCTTGAACATGGTGCACAAAGGAAAACGTCACAAAAAATAGACAGGGACCCTATCACAGAGGGCCTGACAGATCATGATGCAAGACTTTGGATGTTGTATTTTCAAAACGTTTTACACTCCCATGGTGAACTAATTTCATGTAAATAAAACACAGGTCTGTGTTGCAAAGCTCACCTGCTCTTCCAACAGATTAAATTGCCTGCCTGCTAAGCAGCCTCTCTTAAATGTCAATACATGCAAAGCCAAACGCTTTATTTATATCTGCTAACAGACTGGGCTTCCCAGGTGGCTCAGTGGTAAAGAATCTATCTGCCAAGCAAGAGCCATGGGATCGATCCCTGGGTCAGGAAGATCCCCTGGAGAAGGAAACAGCAACCCGCTCCAGTAGTCTTGCCTAAAAAATCCCATGGACAGAGGACCCTGATGGGCTACACAACTTAGTGACTAGGCAACAACAGACCATTACCCAGGCTTGACATCTCAAAGCTATCTTTCATTCCTTGTCTACTGTCCATCCCCACCACCTAGGAGCTTCAGAGGTTTCCAAATCTCCAACTTACTCCTTCTTTTCTAATCCCAACGCCACCATCCTAGTTCACACCAGCACCATTTCTTGGTCAGATTGCTGGAACAGTAACCACTTTCCAGACTTTCAGTTCCTTCCACATCAAATGTATCCTGTGTGATGTCGTTTAGATATTTTGAAGACCATCAGCAAGCAGGTTATATACAAATTTATTAACTGAAATCCTGACTTTACTTCAAGCTCCACTCACATTTCTGCCTACTTAATATATTTATACTCAGCCTCATTCACATCTCAAATTTTAACAGGTCTAAAACTGAAGATCCTGACTTCTGATCTTCCCTCCAAACCCTCACCTGCTTCTCCCATTCCTATCTCCTGCTTCCATCTCAGTAAGTGATACCTCTACCCACCCATATACTTGAGGCAGAAACCTGGAAATCATCCTTGAAACTTTCTTCTCCCAAACCCCCACATTCACTCTAAAACTTGATAGATTCTTTGACATACTTCTCAAATACTTCTCTCCATCACCTCTGCCACTGAGTTCCACCTGCAAAGATTCTTATTTAGGTGTTATAAGGTGCAGCCCAGGCTTTATGAGCTTCAAAAGCTCTGCAGGTTATTCTAACATGCACCTAAGGACTCATCCACTGCTCTACAGGCCCCAGACTCCTACTAACCTCTCCAAGCTTACTTCTACCACTTTCTCCCTTGTTCACCTAGCTCCAGCCACCCCGGCCTCCCTGCTTGTTTCTTGCACACGTCGAGCACATGTCCTCCTCCTGGCTTTTGCCCTGCTACTCCCTCTGCCTGGAGTTTCTGGTTTACTCCTCCACTTTCTACTTCTACAGATATTACTCAAATATTACCTTTGCAGTGATTTAATGAGACATTCCCTGGCCATTCTATCTAAACTTGCAATACCCAACCCCACCCAAACACTCAGTATCTCTCCAGCTTTATTTTTCTCCTTGGGATTTACCATCTTCTAACATAACCATATATTTTATTTATCTTATTTACTGCTTGACTATGCACTTCATGAGAACAGAGATTTTTATCTGTCTTGTTCCTTCACTATATCCCCATCATCTTGCACAAGGCAAGTACTCGATTAAAAATTTAACTCCTCAGCAAGGCCTTCCCAGATTCCTCAATTAAACTTAATTTCCCCATTTACCCTCCCATAGCAATTTATTCCCTTCCTTCATAACATTTACAGTAATTTGTAATTATATTTTATTTATTGAAGTTCCTTTCCTAGAGTGGAAATTCTCAAATATGGATTTTCTGTTTGGTTCACCATTATATACAGCATTTCTCATGCTTAAGTGGCACAGAGCAACTATTTAAAATTTTTTTGATGAACGAACTAATAAATGATTGAGGTCAAATACATTTTCTGAAAGCACATTCTGATCATATTATTTTTTCAAAACATTTCAAAGTCTCTCCATCACTTACCACATTAAACCCTAACTGTCTGGTCTTGGTAGAAAGTGAGAGTCGCTCAGTTGTATCCGACTCTTTGCGACCCCATGGACTGCAGCCTGCCAGGCTTATCCATCCATGGAAAGATTTTCCAGGCAACAATACCAGAGTGCGTTGCCATTTCCTTCTCCAGGAGGTCTTACCGCCCCAGGGATTGAACCCAGGTCTCCCATGCTGTAGGCAGACGCTTTACCTTCTGAGCCACCAGGGAAGACCGCCCATATTCTGAGCCAATTTACTTTCCTTTTTTATCTCCTATTTTCCCATGTGTCTTTTCTTTCAGCTACACTACACTGCTCATTATTTCCAGTACACACCCTATACTAACAATGCATTTCCCCACCTCCACATTTTTGCTCTTGACATTCCTTCTGCCTGAACTAACTTTTTATTTCTGCCTATCAAAATTCCAGCCTTTAAAATACCTACCCTTCAAAGCCCAGTTCAAATGCAACCTTTACAAAGACAGTCTTCCCACCCTAACTTTCCCAACTGAATGGTGTACTCCTTTTGTGTTTTTTGGCTGCACCACACAGTCTGGGGGGCCGTAATTTCCCGGCCATGGGTCAAACCAGTGCCCCCTGTAGTGGAAACGCTGAGCCTTAACCACTGGACAGCCAGGGAAGTCCCGCTTTCTCTTCTAAACACCAAACACTGGGCTGGCCTAAAAGGTCATTTGGGTTTTTNCTAAAACTTGATAGATTCTTTGACATACTTCTCAAATACTTCTCTCCATCACCTCTGCCACTGAGTTCCACCTGCAAAGATTCTTATTTAGGTGTTATAAGGTGCAGCCCAGGCTTTATGAGCTTCAAAAGCTCTGCAGGTTATTCTAACATGCACCTAAGGACTCATCCACTGCTCTACAGGCCCCAGACTCCTACTAACCTCTCCAAGCTTACTTCTACCACTTTCTCCCTTGTTCACCTAGCTCCAGCCACCCCGGCCTCCCTGCTTGTTTCTTGCACACGTCGAGCACATGTCCTCCTCCTGGCTTTTGCCCTGCTACTCCCTCTGCCTGGAGTTTCTGGTTTACTCCTCCACTTTCTACTTCTACAGATATTACTCAAATATTACCTTTGCAGTGATTTAATGAGACATTCCCTGGCCATTCTATCTAAACTTGCAATACCCAACCCCACCCAAACACTCAGTATCTCTCCAGCTTTATTTTTCTCCTTGGGATTTACCATCTTCTAACATAACCATATATTTTATTTATCTTATTTACTGCTTGACTATGCACTTCATGAGAACAGAGATTTTTATCTGTCTTGTTCCTTCACTATATCCCCATCATCTTGCACAAGGCAAGTACTCGATTAAAAATTTAACTCCTCAGCAAGGCCTTCCCAGATTCCTCAATTAAACTTAATTTCCCCATTTACCCTCCCATAGCAATTTATTCCCTTCCTTCATAACATTTACAGTAATTTGTAATTATATTTTATTTATTGAAGTTCCTTTCCTAGAGTGGAAATTCTCAAATATGGATTTTCTGTTTGGTTCACCATTATATACAGCATTTCTCATGCTTAAGTGGCACAGAGCAACTATTTAAAATTTTTTTGATGAACGAACTAATAAATGATTGAGGTCAAATACATTTTCTGAAAGCACATTCTGATCATATTATTTTTTCAAAACATTTCAAAGTCTCTCCATCACTTACCACATTAAACCCTAACTGTCTGGTCTTGGTAGAAAGTGAGAGTCGCTCAGTTGTATCCGACTCTTTGCGACCCCATGGACTGCAGCCTGCCAGGCTTATCCATCCATGGAAAGATTTTCCAGGCAACAATACCAGAGTGCGTTGCCATTTCCTTCTCCAGGAGGTCTTACCGCCCCAGGGATTGAACCCAGGTCTCCCATGCTGTAGGCAGACGCTTTACCTTCTGAGCCACCAGGGAAGACCGCCCATATTCTGAGCCAATTTACTTTCCTTTTTTATCTCCTATTTTCCCATGTGTCTTTTCTTTCAGCTACACTACACTGCTCATTATTTCCAGTACACACCCTATACTAACAATGCATTTCCCCACCTCCACATTTTTGCTCTTGACATTCCTTCTGCCTGAACTAACTTTTTATTTCTGCCTATCGAAATTCCAGCCTTTAAAATACCTACCCTTCAAAGCCCAGTTCAAATGCAACCTTTACAAAGACAGTCTTCCCACCCTAACTTTCCCAACTGAATGGTGTACTCCTTTTGTGTTTTTTGGCTGCACCACACAGTCTGGGGGGCCGTAATTTCCCGGCCATGGGTCAAACCAGTGCCCCCTGTAGTGGAAACGCTGAGCCTTAACCACTGGACAGCCAGGGAAGTCCCGCTTTCTCTTCTAAACACCAAACACTGGGCTGGCCTAAAAGGTCATTTGGGTTTTTCCATAACATCTTACAGAAAAACTTGAATGACTTTATACAGTACTTTATATAATACCACAGCAGAACATACCTTTTATCAAACCTTTAGTTTACAGTCACTCAATAGGTATCTGTTGAAGTCAGTTAACACCACCAGTCCTGTCTCTGTCATAAAACATATTTAAATTTGGGGGGAAGGGTGTTTTCTTTTACAAGACTCTTAAATGACCAAAAGATTTAAAGCTGCAATAACAGATTCCTAGCCTTAACCTTCCCTTCTATGCCTTTGCTGGAAAGGCAAGATCTTCCCAAAAGCAATTTTTGCAGCTCAGATTTTCAAATTTTTATTTAAATTTATTTATTTTTAATTGAAGGATAATTGCTTTACAATATTGTGTTGGTTTCTGTCATATATGAACACGAATAAGCGACAAGGTATACGGATGCCCCCTCCAGCTTAAACTTCCCTCCCACCCCACCTTACCACTCTAGGTTGTCACAGAGCAATAGATTTGGCAGCTCAGATTTTTTTAATGTATTCAACTGCTTGAAAAAAAAAGTGTTAAGCTACATGTGCTACTATGTGACTAAACTCCCACAGTGAAAAACTGAAAGTGAAAGTCACTCAGTTGTGTCTTACTCTCTGCAACCCCATGCACTGTAGTCCATGGAATTCCCCAGGCCAGAATACTGGAGTGGGTAGCCTTTCTCCAGGGGATCTTCCCAACCCAGGGATAGAACCCAGGTCTCCCAAATTGCAGGCAGATTCCTCACCAGCTGAGCCACAAGGCAAACTCCGTAAGCCATGTTAAAACTGGTTATCCTACGATCATGACATGTTTGAAGGACTAGCTGAAAATCTGAATGCCTTAAATTCTGCTGTTTGAAAACAATAATTACTAGGAAACTATTTTTGTTCAACAAAAAATCTGAAACTTTTTAGAATCTTTCAAGTATCCCATTACTTTGCCAACAAAGGTCCATCTAGTCAAGGCTATGGTTTTTCCAGTAGTCATGTGTGGATGAGAGAGTTGGACTCTAAAGAAAGCTGAGCACTGAAGAATTAATCCTTTTGAACTGTGGTGCTGGAGAAGACTCTTGAGAGTCCCCTGGACTGCAAAGAGATCCAACCAGTCCATCCTAAAGGAAATCAGTCCTGAATATTCATTGGAAGGACAGATGCTGAAGCTGAAACGCCAATGCTTTGGCCACCTGATGTAAAGAACTGATTCATTTGAAAAGACCCTGATGCTGGGAAAGATCGAATGTAGGAGGAGAAGGGGACGACAGAGGATGAGAAGGCTGGATGGCATCACCGACTCAATGGACATGAGTTTGAGCAAACTCCAGGAGTTGGTGATGGACAGGGAGGCCTGGCGTGCTGCAATCTATGGGGTTGCAGAGTCGGACACAACTGAGTGACTGAACTGAAGTAGCCCTTCATTTCTCCATCACGTTAAATATTGTTAAGTAACAATACTAGCAATCCAGTAAAATTCTACCATGAAACACTTGTTGTACCTCAAATAATATACCTTTGTTACCCTACCCACTGTGGTTCCCAAAGTGTAGTTCATAAATCCCTGAAAGTCCCTTTCAGTGAGTTTGTTGAAACTATTTTCACAGTATTAAGAAATTTTTGCCTTTTTCATTGTCTCGGCATTTGCACTGGTATACAACAAAATCGAAGCCTTAGTATAAAGAAAGGTAACGGCATCAAACTGTACTAGAGTTATGCGTGTCTTTTACCATCATGGACTATTCTTTTCAAAAAGTCTATTTCACTTGAAAATATTCCTGAGGAAGCAGTACTAATTTTATTAAATCTGATCCCTTGTATGGGTCTTTTAAATATTCTGCATGATGAAATGGAAAGTACGTAGATAGCATTTCTATAGGATACTCAAGTACACTGGCAGTCTCCAGGAAAACCTCTTGTGACTCTTGATTTGTGAGCTAAACTGACTGCTTTTTTCATGGAATACTATTTTTACTTGGAACAAAGGGCAAACTGTGGTTATTCAGACATGAATATTTAGCAGACGTTTTCTTGAAAATGAAGTGATTCTGTCACTTTGAGGAAGACAACTGACAGTATTTGTAACTAATGGCAAAATCAAAGCTTTTAATTAAAAATTAAAATCTTGGAAATATTGTAGCTGCATAGATTCCTAATACTTAAAAATTTTTCTGATAAGAAGAATGATATTAGTTAATGTGGGGTTTTTGGTATCATATTAGGATATGTGTCATTTGGAAGATGTTTAACTCAATGAACCAGCATTTCCAAACAACCAATGCATGATATCATAAAATCAAGTATCAATTAAAGATCTATTTAAAGTACAAGAAAAACCAATGAATTTTAATATACAACATGATTTCAGACTCCACACTGCAACGTAACTCATGAAGAAACTACTGATTATCAAGTTTGCTGTAGTATTAGAGAATATGCACAGCTGTCTGAAAATGCTCCTCCCTTTTCCAACTACAAGTACTTTTAGGACATATTTTCTTCATATATTTCAATCAAAACAATCTATCACATCAGGTTGAATATAGAAGCAGACATTATAGTTTAGCTGTCTTCTATTAAGCTGGATATTTAAGAGATTCACAAAAATCTAAACATAGCACTTCTAACATTTTATTTTTCATAAAAATACATTATTGGTGTTGCTGCTGCTGCTGCTGCTAAGTCACTTCAGTCGTGTCAGACTCTGTGCGACCCCATAGATGGCAGCCCACCAGGCTCCCCCGTCCCTGGGATTCTCCAGGCAAGAACACTGGAGTGAGTTGCCATTTTCTTCTCCAATGCATGAAAGTGAAAAGTGAAAGTCACTCAGTCATATCTGACTCTTAGCGACCCCATGGACTGCAGCCTACCGGGCTCCTCCATCCATGGGATTTTCCAGGCAAGAGTACTGGAGTGGGGTGCCATTAATATATTTAAAGTAATTGATATTTTTAAATGCTTTATGTCTTAATTTCTAATTTAGTAACTATGAATAGATATAAACTACACAAAGAAAAACTCAAAACTCAATTTTTAAGAGTGTAAAGAGTCTGAGACCAAAAAGTTTTGAGAGCCACTGCTTAAGAGAACTTGCTTCTGATTCCAGCCACCCTCAAAACTGCTTTGTGTATCCTCAACCAGAGTTGAACATGAGGCAGATATCTGGTCCAGGGGAAGTCAAGCCTTAGACTGATGAAATCAAATATTGCTCGGGAATCTGAATTAAGCTTCATGGATCCTAAAGGTCTGTATGTGGTGGAACACTAGAATCTATTAAGTCTAACTGCTAAAATACCTACACTGTTTCAGTGCCAGCTCTTTCTGAAGCCCTGGTCAGCTTTTCCTTGGATTCTATAACAGCTATTTCCTTTTGATAAATCTTTTATAAGAGCTATTTTAAATAGGCTTATTTTCCTTACGATCAAGAGAGTCTTAATACCACAGAACCTCAATGTCATTACAAAAACCATTTAATTTGGGTCCTTATATGAGACAACAAATTATAACAAGGCTCCCCTCCATTTGAAGACAATATTCCTATATAAAAGTAAATATCACTCCAACAAAATTAAAAACTGAATGGAAATTATTGGTTCATTCAGAATAAGAGACAAACTTAATAACCAGCTGCTACATAAGAGAGGCTTGATAATTTTCTTTCTCTTGGAGAAGGCCCTTATATATATTATGTCAATATAATTTAGACAGCCTATGGTGTCATTAAACCACACCAATCTGACAGGGTTTTTCATAGAGGCTGATGAACCGAAAAAGAACAAGGTAGTGAGACCTGCCCTACCAGACAGAACAACTATTATAAAGCTATGACAATTAAGACAGTGTAGTATCAGCACAAAATATGCAAACAGACCAATGGTACAGAATACAGAGAACACAAACACAAACCCTCATATATTTGGAAACATGTTAAGTGGTATCATGGCATCCAGTCCCATCACTTCATGGCATCACTGAGATCATGGCATCAAATCCCATCACTTCATGGTAAATAGGGAAACAATCGAAACAGTGACAGACTTTATTTTCTTGGGCTCCAAAATCACTGCAGATGGTGACTGCAGCCATGAAATTAAAAGACACTTGCTCCTTAGAAGAAAAGCTATGACCAACCTAGACAGCTTATTAAAAACCAGACATTACTTTGCCAACAAAGGTAAGCCTAGTCAAAGCTATGGTTTTCTCAGCAGTTATGTATGGATGTGAGAGTTGGACTAGAAAGAAAGCTGAGCGCCGAAGAATTGATGCTTTTGAACTGTGGTGTGTTGGAGAAGACTCTTGAGAGTCCCTTGGACTGCAAGGAGATCAAACCAGTCAATCCTAAAGGATATCAGTCCTGAATATTCATTGGAAGGACTGATGCTGAAGCTCCAATTGGAGCTGATATGGCCACCTGATGCGAAGAACTGACTCACTGGAAAAGACCCGGATGCTGGGAAAGACTGAAGGCAGGAGGAGAGGGGACGACAGAGGATGAGATGGTTGGATGTCACCGCAGACTCAATGGACATGAGTCTGAGCAAACTCCAGAGTGACTGGTGAAGAGTCAGACATGACTGAACTAAACTGAACTGAAATGTTATCATAAAGTTGTAGTGGGCAAACATCACTATTCAACACATGATGGTAGCTTACCAGGTGATCTTTATGGAAAGAAAATTAACCCTATTTTGGGTTATCCTAATTAAAAAAATTAGATCTCTATGTAACACCAAACATCAAAATAAATTCTAGATGGATTAAAAACCTAAATGTGAAAAGTGTAATTTTAAAACTTGTAGAAGAAAACGCAGGATGTAACTATTACCTCACAAAAAACATACACCATAAAAGAAAAAAAATCTTTAAAGTTTAAACTTAGTTTCAAAAAAAGCTAAGGCTAAAAATCACA
Organism: Neotragus pygmaeus; assembly: GCA_006410875.1. Lineage (NCBI taxonomy): Eukaryota > Metazoa > Chordata > Mammalia > Artiodactyla > Bovidae > Neotragus > Neotragus pygmaeus. Next base: position 1,635,868 of record SJYV01005751.1, on the reverse strand, counting down.
TTAAAACATACCCATTAGGATGACTACTATTTTTTTTAAAAAAAGCATAGGATAACGAGTACTGCCAAAGACAGAAAAACTGGAACCCTAGAATGTAAGACGGTGCAGCCACTACATTAAACTGTGTAGAGGTTCCTCAAAAAATGTAAAAACAGAATTAACATATGATTCAGCAATTCCACTTCTGGGTATAAACCCAAAAGAATTGAAACCAGAGTCTCAAAGAGATATCTGTCCACCTACGTTCAGAGCAGCATTATTCACACGAGCAAAAGGTGGCAGCAACCCAAGTATCCATTGGTGGATGAATGGATAAACAAAATGTAATTATATACAAACAAGGGAGTATTATGCCGTCTCCGAAAAGAAGGAAATTCTGACAGCATGGATGAACCTCATGGATATCATGCTAAGTGAAATAAGCCAGATATAAAAGGACAAGTACTACATGATTCCACTCATATGAAGTATTTAAAGTAGTCAGAATCATAGAAACAGAAAGTAGTACCTGTTTTAAATACCAAGAAAAGGACTGTGTAAATCTCAAATCAAGGTGAATGATTACACATACATCTTTTTTTCCTTACAAATAAACAGATTGCTAGGAGGAATTAGAGGCCTTCAGAGAACTACTGCAAGCTCTTCGTTGATATAGCTGGTGCCTCAGCCCGAAGATTTATGCCAACAGCTTCTTAGAAAGCAACACTAAAGAATAAAGATCTCTGGGAACTGCCCTGGTGGTCCAGTGGTTAAGACTTCATGATTCCACCATGAGGGGTGCAGGTCTGATCCCTGGTTGGGGAACTAAGATCCCATATGCTGCACAGCACAGAAAAAAAATTTTTTTTTTAATTTTTTGAATTGTTAAAAAAAAAAAAAAAGAATAAAATTCTTCACAGTCAAGTAAGGGTTACTGTCCAACTATATAATTCCCATTTTGAGGTCTGCATCTAGCATTCCCAAAGCTGCATGACCAACTCTGCCACACACAGCAACTGTACAACTCCTGCCAATTCTATTAAAACATGACCATCGTCGCAAGAATGAAGGGCCAAGTGTTTCCTAAAGAGGCTAAGCTTCAAAATCTTTTTTTACTAGAACAGGAGCTTGTCAAAAACAAAAGTAAAGGAAGCTACTGGAATGATTCACCATAACTGAAAACAAACACAAGAAACAGGTGTGCTTCCCTGAATACACAAGCAAAATTTAATAAGGAGCCAGTACTGTTACGAAACCAGGTTGAGAATAAGCTTATAAAATCTGAAAGTAAATATGACAAGACAGCAAAAAGAAAACTGAATTTCAGATAAATATCAGAATACTGTTATTGTCAGGCTTTGAGTAACCTGAAATCAGTAAGTTACTCAAAATATCACTAAATGGTTAAGAGTCTTATAAATCATTTTCTGCTAAGGCAGGAACATTTCATGCAAAGATGGGAACAATAAAGGACAGAAAAGGTATGGACCTAACAGAAGCAGAAGATATTAAGAAGAGGTTGCAAGAATACACAGAACTATACAAAGAAGATCTTCATGACCCAGATAATCGTGATGGTGTGATCACCAACCTAGAGCCAGACATTCTGGAATGCAAAGTCAAGTGGGTCTTAGGAAGCATCACTTCGAACAAAGCTAGTGGAGGTGATGGAATTCCAGTTGAGCTATTTTAAATCCTGAAAGACGATCCTGTGAAACTGCTGCACTCATTATGCCAGCAAATTTCGAAAACTCAGCAGTGGTCACAGGACTAGAAAAGGTCAGTTTCGTTCCAATCAGAAAGAAAGACAATGCCAAAGAATGCTCAAACTACCACACAATTGCACTCATCTCACATGCTAGTAAAGTAATGCTCAAAATTCTCCAAGCCAGGCTTCAACAATACATGGACCATGAACTTCCAGATGTTCAAGCTGGATTTAGAAAAGGCAGAGGAACCAGAGTTCAAATTGCCAACATCCGTTGGATCATTGAAAAAGCAAGAGGGTTCCAGAAAAATCTCTACTTCTGCTTTATTGACTATGCCAAAGTCTTTGACTGTGTGGATCAAAACAAACTGGAAAATTCTTCAAGAGATGGGCATACCAGACCACCTGACCTGCCTCTTGAGAAATCTGTATGCAGGTCAGGAAGCAACAGTTAGAAGTGGCCATAGAACAACAGACTGGTTTCAAATAGGGAAAGGACTATGTCAAGGATGTATACTGTCACCCTGCTTATTTAACTTATATGCAGAGTATATCATGAGAAATGCTGGGCTGGAGGAAGCACAAGCTGGAATCAAGATTGCCTGCAGAAATATCAATAATCTCAGATATGCAGATGACACCNTTGAGACATTATCAGATAAGATGTTCTATCTTAGATAGTCTAGAATAATAATATAATTATATAAAAAGTGCAGAAAGCTTCTGTTTTATCATGCAAATCACAAGCACACCTTGATTTTCAAATAAAAATGATTCATTTAAATTTCATGCGACAAATTTTAAAATTATTTTTACTGTGAAGTTTCTATGATAGAAAAGTAGATTTTCTCAGAAAAGAACTCATTTAAATCTTCTTTGCCACCTTCAGAAAAGACAATAAGCATTATACTAAACTTTGAAAGTATCATAGCATGCTTGTTTCATTTTCAAATTCTGGTATAAATTCTCCTTTCCCCTGTAAAACTCAGGTGCCCATAAAAGCTAGGGAATATCTGTTTCTTTGCTTTAATAGACATTATATATTAAGTGCATAAAGTACCAACAGAAACTTGAAAAGCAAAATAAAATACAAAGCAAATCCATGTTTTTGCTGATAGTTGAACAACGAGTAATTCTTTACAATCATCATAACCTAGTCATGAGGGGTAATGAACTTTGCAACTGAGTTTTGAGCATACTATTACCTTTTCATTTTGAGTTGTCTTTTTAAGTAATATCCATTTACCTTTCAGGACTTGAATTTTAGGTACTCTTCCTTTTTCACATTTCTTATATCCACTCATGATCACATCCATGGACTTATGCCAGGCTGAAAGTCTGTACACTGAACATCACACCTTGTACGACTGGGCTAGAGTTGTAGCAACACTGGGTAAGAATGTGTGTGTGTGTGTGTGTGTCTGTGTGTGTGTGTTAGTTGCTCACTCATTTCTGACTCTTTGCAACCCCATGGACTGTAGCCAATCAGATTCCTCTGTCCTTGGAATTCTCTAGACAAGAATACTGGAATGGATTGCTATGTCCTCCTCCAGGGGATCTTCCTGACCCAGGGATCAAAGCTGGGTCTCCTACATTGCAGGTGGATTCTTTGTGGTCTGAGTCACCGAAACAAAAACAAAATCTAAAACAAAACGATAACAACAACAAAATAGCCATTACGGCAACATCCTTTATTCTGGAAGACGTGCTTGCCTGCATCTGAGCAGAATAGGTGATGTGACTAAAGGCGAGAGGATGGCTCCCACTCTTCTTCCTTTGAATAACTGAAGATGGATATCACTGTGTGGTTGGCATGTCACTTAACACTTGCCTCCCAGCTTGCTTATGACAGGTTGACCTGTCATTTGGTCTGTACTTCTCAAGCCAGAGGGCTGCCCTTAAGACTCAGGGTGTGGAAGGTCAGGGCTATAAATAACTCCCTGGGGAACGCAGAAGAGTGGCTAAGAGAGAGAAAAGATCCCTTCTTAACATGGCAATCCAAAAGAGGAGGCTGCCACAGTGTAAGGAATTTATAGCCTTGAGAAGGCTTCTGTGAGACAAAAGGGTGCCTATTTGCAACTGTGAAGTAACACTGGTGACAAGCACATCACCCTCTCAGAGTAAATGAGATGATGCAGATGCTTTTTCTCTTGTGGGAGGAAAAATCACTTTCATTACAAGGGGGCAGATTATGTGATTTCTAACGGTCTGAACCAGACTTCTAGGCAAGGCTATGGTTTTTCCAGTAGTCATGTATGGATGTGAGAGTGGGACTACAAAGAAAGCTGGGAGCCAAAGAATTTATGCTTTTGAACTGTGGTGTTGGAGAAGACTGGAGAATCCCTTGGACTGCAAGGAGATACAATCAGTTCATCCTAAAGGAAATCAATCCTAAATATTCATTGGAAGGACTGATGCTGAAGCTGAAACTCCTATACTTTCGCCACCTGATGGGAAGAACTGACTCATTTGAAAAGATGTTTACAGATTGGTTTAAAAGGTTGTTCTAGAATGAGAAAGAGGACAGTGGAGAACGAAAGCCTGAATGGATCTAGAAAGTTGTAAAGGGTCTGTGAAAAGTTATAAGGGGTCAAATAAAGGAAAAGAAAAGAAGACAGAGAATCATTTCATGTAGTCAAGTTGACTAAAACTAAATTAGTTTATTATAAGTTTTTTAAATGACCTTTAATATTGTGTGCTGATGTAAAGTCAGAGTTTGTTTTCCTCTCTCAAAAGGACAGAATTTCTTTGATAATCAGTGAACTCTTAACATAAGACTTGGAGAAGGCAATGGCAACCCATTCTAATACCCTTGCCTAGAAAATCCCATGGATGGAGGAGCCTGGTAGGCTGCAGTCCATGGGGTCGCGAAGAGTCGGACACGACTGAACAACTTCACTTTCACTTTTCACTTTCATGCATTGGAGAAGGAAATGGCAACCCACTCCNTTTTTTTTTTTTTTTAATAACCAATCTGGCTACAATCCAGAGGAGGTGAAAAGCCACGGTCCCCTGTAGGTGGGAAGTACTCTCAGCGCTCTCATAGGCCACATACAAACCCACCATATCCGCCCACCTCACCTGCTTCCCTGTCGAGTTAAACTTGTTCTTTTCATTCATCCATGTCCATCCACACGATTGGGCAGAATTTGGGACCCTTAAAATGAAAGCCATCAGAGGACCCAAAGCAGTTATCCCTCGAGCTAAGTCTGAGCACGTTGTTGACTTGGTTGCTTGCGTGTTGTTTTTCCCCTGCCCCGATCAGGAGATGTATAAGCGAAAGGCACCAGTCAGCTGCCTCCTCCAAGTGTCTCCAGCCCACAGCAGAGTGCCTTGTACAGGACCGGTCTCAATGCACACTTGTAAAATGTGTTGAATGAATGGAGTTGCTAGAAGCATCAAGTGGAAAACGGAATTCCAAGCAGAGGGGACTGTGAGTACAAAGGCATGACAGCGAATACCGTAGTGGGAAGCTGCAAACAGCTCAGGATGAATGGAGGTGGGGTGGCAGAAGTGTGAGGAGTGTGGGATCAGGTAGGGTGGAAGCAGCAGGAGATGAAGCAGGGAAAAGACTCCAGTGGGATCCCCAAGGGCTTTTTTCAGTGTATTAGGAAGTTAATCATGGAATCTTGGAAATGATTTCAGGAGTGAAGTGACAGGATCAGATTCTTGTTTCACAGAGATAACTCTGGCAGGGTGGTGATGTGGGGAGAAGTGGGAAGCTCCAGAGGGAAGACAGAAGCCACAGGAACTTCAAGTCCCTTTTCTGAGTCCCTAGAAATGTCACTGGGGATCTATTTTGAGAAAATGGTGCCCCCTGCTGATCAAGTCTGGGATTGCATCTCGCCCTGGCCAAAAGGAAAATTACATGTTTGGCGCTGAGCAAAAGTACCTGGAAGCCCTGTGCACAGAATTGCAAGTGGTGATGCATCTGAGTGTCTTCTTTTCTAGGAAAAGAGGGGCCCGTGAGAACAAGTGACAGTGACTAATGCCACAGGCTGTGTTTCCAGATAGTCACAGAACACCAGCTAAATCTCAATTTAAGATAAATAAGACAAAATTGTTTGGTATAAATATGTCTCAAATATTGCATGGGACATACTTATACTAAGAAGGCATGTGCTGTTTGTCTGAAATTCAAATTTAGCTGAGCATCTTGTATTTTTATTTGCTAAACCTCACAATTCTAGATAAAGTGTATTGGAGGGGCCTAGAGAAAGCTAGATGTGAAACTGGATATGTTACTCTCCTGGGGTTTCTCTGCAAACTTGACACCACCCCTCCATCTAAACAGAGCTGGAGATGATGCTTTCTCATATTCTGCAGTGGTGCCCAGTTATACAATAACTCTGGAAATCAGTTTTCATTAAATGAGAGCATGATTACAGTGGACCCCTACGAGAATATGAGAGAGATGTGGGCCCTTTTTACAGCAAAATTAACCTACTCGCTTGACATATGCGTGACCACTTGTCTTACACCCACATATTTACATTGAAATTTCAGAGAGTTCTCAGCCTTCCTGAAAGAGTGACACGTTCTCTCTAGGGCTACGGTATGAATGCGGCAATTTCAGGGCCCCAAGTTGAAGGAAATGGTGTCTAGCCAGTCCTTAAGCTGAAACATGACGCTTTTACTAGCTCTGGCCACCCACATACCATGACAAAACATGCAAGTAGGCAGGAAGTAATCTTCTGTCCCTCCTCTTGGAGAATGTCTTGAACCTCTTTCCCTCTTCCACTTCTCCCCAGAAATAGCAGGGAGTCAGCTATACCTGGACAGAAAACCACCAGCCCTCATGAACTTGCTGCTCAGGTGGAAGGCACTGGATAAAACCACTCCTCATTCCAAGACTCTCTTTGTTCTTCTTTCTAGCTTTCTTGCTGTGGCAGGCACAGCCTGTGGCTCCCAGTCTGAGGACTGTGCCTGTTGGAATTCAGCTCTCACCAGTAGGGGGAAATTCTTCAAGAATCCATTCTAAGCTTCCTGAGCTGGGTGATGGAAGCCACTGCCGGAACATCCTGGGAGCAGCAGAACTTGGAGCCAAGGTGCCAAGTCAGCGTCCCTCCCACAGCCCTTGTGGAAAGCCTTCTGCCCCCACGGCCTTCTCTCTTCCTGGCCCTGCACAGGGGAGGCAGAAGTGGCTCAGGTCAGGAGGATGTTGTTTTTAGACTCTCTCAGAATGTTCTAGATGATGTAAAACCTCATTGCAGGGTGCTTCCATCTTTGTCAGCATGCTTCTGTGACATTCAGTTTCAGTAGACTGCATTATGGAATACAAGCCCCAGACAGACCATGGTGTTTCAAGCCAACAGTCATAATGATGCACCTACAATGTATTGCCATACATGTCATACAGGATGTTTTATGTTGAACATTTTCTGAAATTAATCAATTTTTCTTATTACCTATATAGTGGTATGATTTCCAACTATCATTTCTGAAAGAAGCATTCTTTATTCTGAGGTGGATAGCTTTTCCTAAAATTTTGGACTTTTGTTTACAAAAGTGTCCTTTTGTAAACCATATGACATTACCTTTTAAGTCCTTACTTGAAAATATAAAAAAACAGTATACCTATTATCAACATTCCACCCACCCTGCCCCAGATTATTTGAAAACCCTATTGGATCAGGAAATCCAAAAGCTGGGAACCACTGATTTAGCTCATTGACCTCTGACATGTGCTAAGTGGAAGCTCACTTGGGCCCTGTCCTCCCATGGAGTCATGTGACCTTCAGCTGATGCACTTCAGTGGATTTGGGGCTCTCTAGTCTGGATATGGGGAGACTTGTTTCTGGCTTAAGCTCTCCCCAGGAGTGTTGTAAGGATAAAATGTCATGAACTAAAGAGCTTTGGGAAAGGAGGAGTTCAATAAATATGTGATTGCTGTTCCTAAAGACAGCTGGTGTGTTTTCAGTGGGAAGAGCTGAACAATCCCAGAGAGACCCAGGACAATTTCTCTGCCAGGATATCTGGGGAGAGTGACCAGCACCACTTATAAAATGTGCAAACTGTTCCACCGCCGAGTGGGACCAGACAGCAGAGGCAATGGGTCTCCTGAGGAGGTTGGCTTCTGCCCTTCGAAGGGCATGGGTCCAAGATACAACCATAACTGGGGGAAACTTGAGTTCTCATTAATCTCCCTGGGACACACCCAGGGACCCACTGCAAGCTGCCCCCTTCCCTAACTTGTTTTTCCATTTCCAAAAGGTGCAAATGCCTGTTTAGTCCTCTTCACAAGGGTTTACAGGGCTGAGGAAACACATCATGTAACACTAAAGAACCCACTTTAGAGGTTATCCACAGTGCCCCTTTAAGTCATTTGAAAAACAACTTACAATTTTTCCTCCTTATGATGATTAATTCCAGAATAGTTTTCCCTATGGTTTTTACCCCCAAATCACATTTGCATCACTCCCCTTGCCCTAGCCTAAGAGGTGTGCAGGAAATGGAAGAACCACTCTACCACGAGCCTGAGTACAAACAGCTAAAGAGGCAAGCCTGACGGGCAGACCAAAATAGCAGCACGGTACCCCCGAAATGAAAGAGTGCTTGGGAAAACGTGTGTGCTGGTTCCCTCCCTTCTACACAGAGCTGAGAATTAACTGCAGATAAAAGTCCTTTGATGTTTAGAAACCTGAAGCATCAGGCCGCCCAGGGTTAGTAATCAACAACACTTTTGTTTGAACTTGCTTGGTATTTCACGTTTATCGGTACCATAATAACCTAGCAGAGTGTTACTGATGAGAGTCTGACTTGGCACTCTCAGTTCCTGTGATCCTGTAGGTGAGCACAGCACCCCGAACAAGCTGGCAGCTTACACAACCTTTTAAAATATCTTCCAGTTGAGCTGAAATGATGCCTCACTGCAGAGCCACTCACCTGCTCCTGTGCTCTCACTTGAACTGACTAGAAGCAGGAGCATGGGGGAGAAAGACAGTTAGGGAGTCTGATATGGCCATATACACAGCACTGTATTTAAAATGGATAAACAATGACCCATTGTATAGAACATGGAACTCTACTTAATGTTATATAGCTCATGGAATTCTGCTAACAGCCCGGATGGGAGGGGGCTTTGGGGGAAGCCCCAGTACATGTGTGGATACATGTGTGGCTGAGTGGCTATACCCCAATATAAAATTAAAAGTTTGTAAGACAAAAAGAAGCAGGAGCATGGGGAGAAGCCAGGCAGTTTAAAACCCTATTCCCCACTTGGCAGTAGAGCCAAATCTCCCTTTTCACTTCCTTTCATCTTCCCACACTCTCTCCAGCTCAAGCTTCACCTTGCCCAGACACCTTTCTTCGCTGTTAGCTTTGCATTTCTGAGATGCAATGATTTACCTACCTGACTCCCTGTTAGACCCTAGAGGGTAAGTACTGATCCTAGTCAACTTTGAACTCCCAGCATGTCCACAGGATGTGGCATACAGAAGGATTAGAACAGGCAAAGAACTGAGTGAATATACCAGAACTGGCTGCTGGCTCACCGAGGATAGGACAGCCTTGCTCTAGTATCAGGTGAGAGCCATGCTGAGCTGCTGGAAATTCTTGCTCTTGGTGACTAGTATGAGGTGTGCCTGAGACCCCTGGCTGGATAAGGCAGGGGGTAGAGGTGGAGAGGACTGGCCTGATAACTGGGAAAATGTCTCTTGTTAAAACACCATGCCCAGGGACTTCCCTGGTGGTTCAATGGCTAGGACTCCATGCTTCCAACGCAGAGAGCCTGGGTTTGATTTCTGGTCAGGGAACTAGATCCCACATGCTGCAACTAAGAGTCTGCAATGCTGCAACTAAAGATCCTGCATGCCACTGCTAAGATCCAGCACAGCCAAATAAATAATTATTTTTTAAAACCCCAAATAAAAAAACACCAGGCCCAGGTAAGGACTGCTAAATAGGTCCCTTGCCCTGGTAACATGCTCTCACTGCCTAACTAATCCACAGAAGAGTCTGGAAGAACTATCGGTCCAGTAGGTAAGGAGCTAATTGATGCAACTTTCAGGATGAGAAACACAGAGAAAAGAAAGGGGTGGAGAAAAGAAGCAAGTTCAGCCAGATGCATTTAAAACCTCTCTTCTCAAGGAGGAGTTCAAAATGAGAGGGGGCCTTTCAGGGCAGAGCTGCAGTGACACCCCGGGCCCCAAGAGAGCGAGATGAGTGCAAGTGAGCCAGGCTTGAAAGGCTGGGTGCAGGGGGTGGGAAGGCAGCAGCGCAGGAAGGAGGCTGGAGCCCATCTGGAGAACCAAGGGGCTGGGGCTGCTGAACAGATGGAGTGAAAGTTGCAGCTGGTGGAAATGCACTTTCATGTGTAAAGTTTGGTCCACGGAGGATAGCGATTTCCAACTCCGAAGGCAGCGGTGGGCAGGTGGCTCTGCTCCATGCTCCGCCTTCTCCCCCCACTGGCACCCAGAAAACTCAACAGCGGTTCTTATGCCAGGACTCAGCCACTGTGCCTTCCGCCAGCATCCCTTTCAAGAGGCAGGAGCTGGCATGGGAATACCAGGGCACCGCCAGGATGGCAGAGGCCTGCAAGGCTTAGCAGCTGACGAGGACAAGGGAGGATTAATCCAGCCTCCCCAGGAGGGGACCGAGAGGACTGAGAACAGACACGGAGGTAGAGGGAGGGAAGCAGACCTTCCAAAGCTGTTCATGACATGCACACTGGGTCTCCGCTCTCGTTTTGGTTGAACGGGAGGAAACGGGGAAATGTCAAAACGCAGCAGACTCTGAGGCTCTGGGCTCATTTTATCTCAATCTCAAAAAAGTTTTTGAGGAGAGAATATATCTGCAGTTTTTAAAGAAATATTTGCCCACCAGAGCTTTAAGAGATAAAGTGCTTTTTACATTCTCTAGTTCTCAAAGACAGCTACCTGTTCTAGCATATTTAGACCTTCGCCTGTGGGAATAGAGGCCATAAGCGCAACAGTTCTTGGGGGAACCAGCCACCCAGCCAGGTTAACCACACCCACGTGGGAGCAGCTTGGGTCATGAACACCAAGCTCTGCCTCTTCTCTTTCTCTCTTTTTTTGTGCGAGGCTGTGCTCCTGGTCAAGAACAGAAATAGCCAACTCTTTCTTGTTAAAATCCAAATGCTTTTTTTTAGAATATGTGATTTTGCTTCTTTAAAAAAAAACAACAACAACAACAAAAAATACCCAGACTGAAACCTAGTCCTTTATCTCTATTGTGTCCATTTTCCCAAGAGATGTCACTGTTGGAGAAAATAACTTAAATATTCTTGGAGTGGAGGTAGTCTCTCTCTTCCTAGTGGGATGTCTTCTTGGCTCCCTTCCCAAACTTGGCATCAAGACCGAGACCTATGGAAAGAGAGAACATGGGCTTAACTTTACGGGGAGAAATGAAGTCTACAGATTATCTGGGGATGGGAAGTGGGGTGTGCCTTGGTCTCCAAAATTGGAGCTTTAAATAAAACTATAATTTTCAAACAGTTTTATAAAACCTCCTCAGAGAAAAGAGACTAGTATCAAATGAAAAAAATCACCAAGATACTGATAAATTACCCGTGTATATAAAATATAGCATGGATCTTCTTGGCAGTCCAGTGGTTAAGACTCCTTGCTTCCACTACAGGGAGCACTGGTTCGATCCCTGGTGGGGGAACTAAGATCCTGCGTGCTCCATGGTACAGCCAAATAAAAATAACAGCAAGACTGAATGAAATTCAAGAGTCAAACTTCTAGTTTGACTCAGCTCATCCACAGCAGTGCCAATTAGTAGGGAATAAGTATAATAATTTTACCCTGCTCAGTGTCTGGGGAAAAAAGAATCATTGGAAAGAAATCATTCAAATGAAATGTTCCTTAGGAAGGTTGGATTACAGGTAATGCTTCCTCTTCTTTTTTAAAAAAGTCTGTTCTAAAATAACACATTTCAAAAATATACAAGTAAGTATTAAGGGAAAAAAAAAAAAAAAGTCCCTTTGTATGGCCCAGAGCTGCACGCTCTGGATGTAACTTACCCAAGAACACCAGCACGGTGCCCACCCACTGCATGGGGCTGATGGGATTGGCGAAGAGGATCACAGAGGCCAAAATGGTGAAGAACTTTCGAGTTGTGGTGATGATGGAGCAGGTCAAGGGACCAAAATACACAACTGTCATGAAGATGAAGCTCTAGAGAAAGACACAAAGACAAAGTCAGGCTGGTTCCTGGGTATCTACTAAGGAAAGTCTGTAACAGGACATCACAGCTGATCTTGCCACCCTCTTCTCCCAGCCAGGCCAGTTTCTCTTGGGGAAGCCAAGCTATCACCCATCAAGGCACTCACCTGGCCCAGGGCACTAGTCAGGCCAAAGAGGAGGATGTTATAGATGATGGTAGGGTACTTTTCGGCAAAGCTCAAGAACTCCCAGAGCTCCCCGGTGAACAGGATTCCTAGAAAAATACATCCAAAGATGAATGGTGCATCCTGTGTGCCCATACTCACGCATAAACCCGCAGAGGCCTGCAAAAGCACTCTGAAGGTGGGTAGGGCAAAGGAAAATGTATGGTGTGAGTTTGTATTGTCCCGTCAAGCATCTCCTATTTTTCTGAATAGAGAAACTAACTAAAGACTCTTCTGGGAAATACTTAGAAGTTAATGAGTTACTTCTGTCAAAGTGACAGGAAGAAGCAAACCTCAGATGCTGTGAAGATACTGATCCACACATCCCTAGCTCAAGGCAGCCCCAAGCACTGGTCAATTCCAGCCATCAGCAGCCTCCTCTGTTAACCCTAACATATTGTATGAAAAATACTCCCTGTGTGTGGCCAGATTTGGAAAAAAAAAGTTAGAAAGCACCGATTTAAAAGCAAACACATCCATATTTGAACAATCTCCAGTATTCATCACAGACTAATGTCTCATCTACCTCAGAGAAGGTGAGTTCCCAGGGCACCCCTGCATTTTACTACTGTGCGTCTTCCCATGATACCTGACACAGATCTATTCCTGATTGTGCCAGTACAAGCAGCAAGCAGAGCTGACTGGTGCAAGTTTCTCTAAGACTGCTTCTCAAGGGCTTGGACAATAAGGCATCTGAGAACTGAGGCTGACCTTTGGCCTGGGCAAAGAGCACACCTGGCACCAGAGCTAGAGATTAAGCGGATGAAGGCAGTCTGCCCTCTGCTGATACATGGAAAGAAGAGCAGAACCACTCCTTACCAGCTCCCAGCAGCAGTGTCGACCAAAGGTTGATGTTCAGCATCATGTGGTTGGAGCCTGTTTGGTAGTGAGCTCGCATGTGGTCCTGGGAAACACCAGTCAGTCCATCCAGGGTTAGAGACAAGAGCTGGGAAAGAAAGAAAACAGCCTGCAGTCAGGCCACTGGGGCCCTCCCTAACTCAGGAAACAGACCTCTCACTTTTCTGAGATCCCTCAGAAAGCTGCTGCCTTAAGACAGAGTCCACAGAACAAAATGCTGCCATTTGCCCACAAGCAGAGGGCAAGAAACCTCGTGAGCTCCCTGCTGCCCCCAGCACCGGAAGGACAGGTGATCTGAGCCACACAGATGTAATGTGATCAGAGCAGGGCAGGAAGCCTAACACTTCTCAATGCAATGCCGTGAAGCCTGGCGTGCAGGGGCCATGGTGAGCCACACACATTCTTCCACTAAAGGTGGAGAGACGAAATCTAATCCCAGTATGTCAGCCTCCTGGCTTGGGAGTCCAGTGCTCCAGAGACTGGATTCTGTGGTCACACTGCCGGATTAGAATCCAGAGCAATATTGGACACAGTTTGTTCAGTCATGTCCAACTCCTTGGGACCCCATGGACTGTAGCCCACCAGGCTCCTCTGTCCATGGGATTTCCTAGGCAAGAATACTGGAGTGGNCAGAGACTGGATTCTGTGGTCACACTGCCGGATTAGAATCCAGAGCAATATTGGACACAGTTTGTTCAGTCATGTCCAACTCCTTGGGACCCCATGGACTGTAGCCCACCAGGCTCCTCTGTCCATGGGATTTCCTAGGCAAGAATACTGGAGTGGGTTGCCATTTCCTACTCCAGGGGATTTTTTCAACCCAGGGATTGAACCTGTCTGTTAGGTCTAACTTGCATTGGCAGGCAGGTTCTTTACCCCTAGCGCCACCTGGGAAGCCCATGTTAGTCACTAATTCTGCCAATTAACAGCCATATGGCCATGGGCAAATGATTTTACTTTTCTTTGCCTCATTTTCTTCATCTGTAAAATGGAGATTAATACTATCTAAGTTATGAAGTTATTGTAAAAATTAACTAGTTTTCATGTAGAACACTTGGAACAGTACCTAATACCTAGTCAGCAATCGCTACTACAGTATTATTATTTTTTGACGGGAAAGTAGGATTTATTGGTGGGCAGGAGGAAGGAGGGGACAGCGCCCTCATGAGTGCAGGGCCCACCATTTGTCCAGAGGACCATGATTAGGGATATATTTGACCCTACAGCCATCTGGGATGAGCCGCTTTTCTGCCACCACGGTTTCAAATTCACCTGCATGGAACTTAGTAAATCCCTACTTCTTGGCGATGTGGATCTTCTGGTGGCCAGGAACTTGAACTTGGCCCTGTGGAGGGCCTCAAGCATACGCCCCTTGTTCTGCAGCTTCGTGTGAATAGACCTTATAACTTGGCCAGTGGGCTCTGGCCACTGCGCCCTAGGCTTTCCAAAGGCAGCACGCATACCTGTCTGGAGCCTAGACTGGGGGACAGCATACCAATCATGAACGTCCACTGGCCAGAGTTATCTCCAAGGTCCCTTAGGGCAGGCTGTACAGGCAACAGGCTACCAAGGAGGCTGCTGTTTGCAGCCACTGCACACTGGGCCCCCATGGCGGAATGAACATGGTTGGCTTAACTGGCTATATAGTATTATTTTTAAACTCGGGCTTCCAGGTTTCTTGGAAAGCCACAGTGAGAGACATACTACTCCTTTCCTCCTTCCTCTCAGGTCTCAGGGACCTCATAGCAGCATTTAGACACAGGCCTCAGAGTTATCCCTTCTCTAGAAGGAGAGCTGAACTGTTGTGAAATATTCTAGGCTCCCCACTACAGCCTCAGCAGAGCCAAGGACCCTGCAGCAAGAGACAAAGACCAGAAATGGGGGGCAAGAAACATCACTTATTTCCCTCAAAACATAACTGGCCTTCTGTATGTGCCGGGGGTGGATATTCCTGTTAAGATGACTGGAAAAGTCTTCCTTTCCCAACAGGATTACATACCAGGAGCAGCTCTCCATAGCCAATTGTGTGTTCTTCTATCCCGACTACTTTTTTGGGTTTGTACATGAAAAGGGCCACTCCAGCCACAATTAGCAACACACACAGGTACTTGGCCATTGGGTACTTCTTCTTCAAGAGGGTCACTCCAAGGAGCATGACTATAGGGAAGAAACAGGGTGGAAAATTCAGGCACCCATAGGCACTGTTGAGACCAATAATCTCCTAGGAGCCAAAGACTCGTGGGGAAGAAAGAATGTCTGAGAAGGAGAGCTGACAGAGGACAAAAAGAGGAGAGAGCAAGACTAGCACCTACGTAGAGATGACTGTGCAACAAGATTGAACGAAGAATATAAAGCAGAGAAACGTAGAGAACAAAGGCTCCAGGAAGGAACCTGGCAAAGGTGGGGCAGTAGGGAAGAGTGAGACATTGAGAATAAGGAAACTGATGATCAAATGGGATTTAGGGTAGCTAACGACAATGTAGGCCAGCAAAACGACTGACCATGTGAAGCAGACGAGGTCAGCTTCTAGCTCACAGTGAGGATCACCAGCTAATGAACACCCAACATGACAGGAAGTGATACAGATGACAGGATGGGCAGGAGGAAGGAATGCAGGGAAGTCCCTATAGATAGCGATGCTGAGATGACAAAGCTCAGAGGAAGAGAGCCCTAGCAGAGGAGAATCAAGCTCACTACAGGAAGACTGAGATGGACGACAGCGACCACCTTCTTTTGCTTACCTGGGATGGGCTTGCAGGATTTACCAAGGACCTGAAATTAATGAGCAAAAATAATTTCTGAGCGTCTTTGACATGCCAGGTACTGAACTAG
The DNA here is from genome assembly GCA_006410875.1 of Neotragus pygmaeus. NCBI lineage: Eukaryota > Metazoa > Chordata > Mammalia > Artiodactyla > Bovidae > Neotragus > Neotragus pygmaeus. Next base: position 1,620,140 of record SJYV01005751.1, on the reverse strand, counting down.
GTGCTACATAAGATGAGTAAGTTAGCATGGGGCCTGCACCAGAGACTGTAGCCTCAGAAAACGGCTCTATCACAGCCCATCCACCATCACTAAATGTCAGATCTGTGGCTCTTCACACTCTTAGTATCCCAGACACATTCTCCTTTTACTTAAGTCACAGACCTGGGGGAAGAATCTTTCATCCTTTTGAACCTCTGAGCCAACCCTCACCCCACCCTGAGGTTTCACCTGAGTTGGGTAGTTGACAAACTGTAGTGCTGAGTTGCTGGAGACCATAGCACCCAGATAGGAGACAGAACACGCAGCATAGAGCCAGCTCCGAGTACGATCCACTCTGGCAGTGTCAAAAAACTGGATCACTGGGAGAAGACAAAAGAAGGAAACATAGAAAGTTGGTGAGCCTAGGATGGACCACTGAGCAAAAGTCAAAGGCACATGAAAGGAATTTATCTGTCAAATAAGATGAGAGGTACTTAGAACTATTTCTGTCCTCTTAGATTGGGAAATCTCTGAAGATTATCCAACCCCATCTAAACCTAACACAAGACCTCATGCAGGGCAGCGGTGGGAGGTGGGAGGGTGGATGTTCATTCAGATCAGTCAGCCCTGCTGCTAGCCCCTAGGGAACAAAGAGAGCTGACACAAAAAGGAAAACCAAAAAGACAGAAAAAAGTTTTACATATTCTCATGGGGATCCGGAATACAGATCCATTCTCTGCACATTTCTGACTGAGAAATTGATTTAGTTTAAGGAAACAGAATTCCACCTTTTTCCAAAGCCACTAATTTTATAAGTTTAATAGGCTGTTGTTAGCACTAAAGGGGCTGGGGGTCTTGAAAGTTAGACCTAATGCCTAGGATACATAGGGAAGGGGACACAAAACAGATTATTATCTAAGTACTCACAGATCTTGGCAAACACAGCATTGACCACACATTGGATGAAGACCAAAGTTAAGGCAAAAGTGAAGGTCTCCTGCTTGGCTCCCTCCCCATACTTTCCTCTTGTTCTAAGAATAAAATGCATGGGAAAGAGACGAATTAATATACTTCCCTCAGGGTCCTCTAGTAATCCAGAGCCACTGAACGCTTTGAAATTGTTTCGCTTCTCTAGACTTAAGGGAAAGTTTGGTAAGGATCACCGGGCACATTTACAACAGGAGCCAATTTTATTGGAGCTAGAAACTAGATACTCCAGGCTGCTAATCAGAGAACCGAATGAAACAAACTCTGTGTGTGTACACACATATCCGTACAGGATGGTGCTGAAGGAAACGTGAAAAACTGGTGAAACGACATACACCGGGTTAGGGCCGAGGGCGAAGTAACCAGCAACCTGCAAGAACATAGGAGTTACAAGGACAGCCCAGCACAGGTCATGGAAACCTAAGTCTGTAAAACCCATTCCTTTAGAACCAACAGGAAAAACATCAATTAAGGAAAGAAAAATAACCACCTCCCGAGAATCTAGGAACCAACTTTCGCGTTCTGTATAACCCTTGGGAGGTTTAGCAGCAAAGGGGTCAGGAGGCTGGGAGAGAAGGGGCCAAGGGAACCCTGGGGCTAGGGGCGGGAAGACCGCGAACCTGAACCTGACCACAGGCTGGGGAGACACGGCAGGACTGAGCGGGCGGGGCGCGGGTGGTGGTGCAGTGGCGGGGGTCTGCGTTCCCACCCCGGGGATCCGCTCACATCTTTTCCTGCAGGATCCCATAGTAGAAATAGCAGACAAAGACACCGAGGAAGCAGAGCGGCAGACGCAGCCGGTCAGGCACCAGGGAGCCGCTAGCGGCCATGAGACGCCCGGAGGACGCAACCGGAGACCCGCTCACAGCCGGCAGCGGCGGCGGTGACAAGTCCAGCCGGACATCGCCGACCGGCGACAGGGGCCTCATAGGAGCTGCATGAGACCGCCGCTGAGGAGGGCCCCAGCAGCCACCGCTGGAACTGCCAGCTCAGGAGCACCGAGGGGGAAACTCCTCAAAACCCAGAACCCGCTTCCAAGGAAAGGAGACCCACCTTGGGGCTTTGGCCTCGTCCCTGATGGCCAGGGGAGCCAGCTGAATCGAGGGCAACGCCTCGTCCTCAAGACTTTCCGATCAGGCAACTCCTAGGACAACTGCGACCCGGAGCGCGACGGGATGGCCTAGGAGATACGCGGACGTGGAATGATGACGTACAAGGATGTGGAGGTAACCAATTGGCTACGCTGTGCAAAGACAGACAGGTGGGTGGGAAGGAAGAGTACGCCGGCCGAGTACATCGAATAGCCTTTTTCCCGGTCGGCTGTCAGGCTTCTGCTGGGTCCTAACTCCCGAAAAGTGTCAATGTAAACTTAGCGCCCCCTAGCGGGCCCCCAGTGTCCCCGACTCTACCCTCTACCAGAAGGCCTGTCTTTGGGGAGCCATCCTGCTCCTAGAGCGCATCACAAGGCTCCCAAGGGCGGCAGGGCTCTTGTCTCAGCTCTGTCACTTAAAGGCAGGGTAACCTGTGCGTGTCACCTAAATGCCGAGCTACAGTTTTCCTAGTCTATATATATAGTCCATAGGAATGAGTACTAGCCACTTTGTCACCTCTTGACTGTTGAGGATCAAATGAGCTTGGTGAAAGTGTTTTATAAACTGTAAAAGTGTGCTGTGCAAGTTTAAGGTATTTATTAGTCATGACTTGTTCTCAACTCTGACCTTATTTCCTCACATCTGGAGATGGAAATGGAAGCTTGCTGAAGTGGATTTTCTTCAGGGTCTTACAACTCACCAAGGAAGCAAACCCTCCTGCATTAATGCACTTTTTATTGGGCCCCCACCTGATGACACCAGGAGCTGAGGCCGGACTAACCCCAGGGCTTGGCACTACCAGCTTCAAGCCCCACGGTCGTCACTGGACTCTGGGCTGCTCTCTGGGTAGAGGCTCCTTCTCCCCTTCCAGCAGCCTACTCCTCTGGCACAGCCTCAGGCAAAGGAAGGAAACTCAGGGCAGCACCACACCCATCCCTCTGGGCCTGACTCACTAAGACTTTGGGGGTAGGCCAAATGTCTTTCAGGGGAGGGGCAAGAAGTAGAAGTAGGGTTTGTCCCCAACTCTGTCTTCTTTATATTAATTGGGGAGGGGGACCCCCACACTTTTGCTCTCTTGCTCAGTGGCTTCTTCTACTGAATTAGCTGACGGTTCCAGGGCACTGAGCTAGGGTTCCAGTCCCAGCTCTACCTTTTTCCTATCTGGGACTTCAAACAATTCATGTGGACCTCTGAGTCGTTTCCTCAGTTGAAATTAATGGAAATATAATGACTGGGAGAGTACTGTGGTTAGAAGAATGGGCGCTGGAATCAAACGATCTGGTTCCCAATCCTAGCTCCCATTTGTCCTTCCCTCATTAGTACAGTGGGATTTACCACATCAGATGGTTTATGATATTTCAATGACCTTTTAGGTAAAGCGTTTTATAGTGTATCTGTTGCCTACCTAGCTAATTCATGGTAGTTGGGATAGCCTGGTTTGTTTTGAGGTTTTATGAGATAGAAAAATTGTAGTTAATACGACTGCTCTTAAGGTAGTCAACTTTTTACCCATACAATGGGGATAATGTCTTTTGTGAAAATGCTTTGTAAATTGCAAATCACTAGCAGAATTGTGGGTTGGTTATTCTCATTTCCCCCACAAAGCTCTTACGGGTGGGGCACTATAAAGCTGATAGGCCGCAAAAGGACCAGAACAGCTTCTTCCACTATCTGTGTTGTGGGTGCTCACTCATGTGAAAAGAACACTCAGAAGGAGCTAAAGCTTCCCTAAAACTGTGCCCAGAGATTTAATCTGAATGCCATTCCCTTGTCTTGTAAATTGCCAAACCGTTTCCCCTTGGTCACCCTCATTTCCCAGGTAAAATCCACTCTCTGTTAGGGTGATTTTCCAGACTCATCCAAGAAAGGATGACTTCCCCGACTAACTCCTTCACCCCTCATCCACTGCACTCTTCATTCAGGACATCCCTTCTCTGGCTGCACTGTTTATATGTCCAGGGCAAGTCTGCTGTCCTGAGGACACAGACTTTGGACCCATCCACCCAACATTTTGTGTTAAGTAAAGACTCCTCTTGAAGACAAGGATGAAGTGATTAATGATACCCTCAATCTCCATCCTGTTCCTTCACCCCCAAAATATTTAACAGAAACTCAAGCTGCTGGGAATACTTATTTATTTGGTCTATTAACACCAAGATCTGCAAAAAAAAAAAAAAAAAAAAAAACAACTTCTAAACACAGGATAATAAAACTTGAACATTAACATTCTTCTTCAATTTTGTGTAAGCTCTGCAGTACGGAAAATATACAAACTTCAAACAGCTGCAAAAATAGTGTCTTTGGGAGAAAATAGAGTTTCTACATCGATACAAGAAAAATAGGCATTTTCCTAATCCAACCCAGTCCTGGGGCAGGTGGAGGGTGGAGAGTCGCCATTTGCCACCCAGAGGAATGCCAGCTCTCCCTCTCCCCCACGACCCACCTGGGGCTGGGCAGGCTAGTTAAGACAATCTTAGGGTGAAAGCGAGATGAAAACGCCACTTGGGAAAACGCCTGGCTCCCCCTCTGCCAGCAGCTGGATTGGTCCAGTGTCATGGCCCTTTCAGGCTGCTTTGGTCAGCTCCTCCAGTGAGAGGGTGGCATGCGGGTGGGACTGAGAGGATGGGGGTATCTGTTTGGGTCTCCTTGTCTATGTCTGAAGGAGAGGGAGGGAAATCTGGGGTGTCCCCTCTCCTTCAACCACGGCCAGCTCACTCCATGATAAAGACAAGGGTCCCGTACACAGCCCTTTGGACTCATACCCAGGAGTGGGAGACCCAAGACCTGCTGGGTGAGTTTTCCACCAAGTGAGAGAGGTGGCAGGTGTGACTTGTGAGCTGCCCAGCTATTAGTGGACAAAGCAGGTCCCCTCACATTTGAAGGGGCCAGTGTTCATCAGAAAGAGGACCCAGGGCTTTGACACGATAAATGAAAGTGCTCAAAGGCCGAGAGGGAAGGGCTNCTTAGGGTGAAAGCGAGATGAAAACGCCACTTGGGAAAACGCCTGGCTCCCCCTCTGCCAGCAGCTGGATTGGTCCAGTGTCATGGCCCTTTCAGGCTGCTTTGGTCAGCTCCTCCAGTGAGAGGGTGGCATGCGGGTGGGACTGAGAGGATGGGGGTATCTGTTTGGGTCTCCTTGTCTATGTCTGAAGGAGAGGGAGGGAAATCTGGGGTGTCCCCTCTCCTTCAACCACGGCCAGCTCACTCCATGATAAAGACAAGGGTCCCGTACACAGCCCTTTGGACTCATACCCAGGAGTGGGAGACCCAAGACCTGCTGGGTGAGTTTTCCACCAAGTGAGAGAGGTGGCAGGTGTGACTTGTGAGCTGCCCAGCTATTAGTGGACAAAGCAGGTCCCCTCACATTTGAAGGGGCCAGTGTTCATCAGAAAGAGGACCCAGGGCTTTGACACGATAAATGAAAGTGCTCAAAGGCCGAGAGGGAAGGGCTCCTTCATCCCCCACCTCAGGGGAGCTAGGGAGGGTCCTGCCACCAAGGCACTGGTCTCCATGGTAAAGTGGAGGTAAAGCTCCCTCAGACCACCAGGGAGCTCTGGAAAAGCACAGGCTCTTCTGATGGTGGGGTGCGCTGCCACGGCTCAAAGGGCAGTGAGGAGGCCTTGGAGGCCTCTGGATCCTTCCGAGGTGGTGGCCTGGAGCTGGCAGGGGGAAGGGGGGATCCCGGGCTTGAGGGGCAGTTACGGAAGATGAAGCCCATGCTGGGGAAAAGGGGCTTCATCAAGCTGACGGGGCAGAAGGCCGAGCCGGTTGGGTTGAAATGGACTTTGTTCTTGTCAGGACAGGAAGTCAGGAAGGCCAGGTCAGGACCTGGGGACCTGGAGGATGGAGACAGAAACACAAACACAGATAGCCAGTGAGAAGGGATGAGAGGCGTCACAGTGTCAGGGAGCTGGGTCTCTGTTCCAACAGGTTGGTAGCTTGACCAAAAAATCGACAGGCTACTGAGCAACAACCAGTGTGTAGGCCCCTCAGCCCTCCATGTTTTAGAAACAGAGCTAAACAACCGGAAATCTACTTTAGCTAAAAACAGAAGGGATTAAAGCTAGACAGGAAGGAGAACTTCCTGACTGTGATTCTAGAAGAGACTGAGAGACCTTTTAATTTGAGAGATTTTTATCAGTGAACAGTGTTTTGGGGGCAGACCTCGTGCCTGAAAGCAGAGCTCCTAGCAAAGTGACTTTCTTAGACTTGTTATAGCCTAAAGCTGAGATTCTCAGCCTCCCCATTATTGGCATTTGGAGCTGGATACCGCTTGCCTGTGGGGAACTATCCTGTACGTCGTGGGATGTTTGGCAGCATCCCTGGCCTCCACCCACTGCATGCCAGCAGCACGACTACCGCATGTGTAACAACCAAAAATGCCTCTTGACACTGCCAAATGTCCCCTCAGAGGAAAACTACCCCTTGTTGAACTCTCCTGGCCTCAAGAATCTAATTCTTGAGCAGATTGAAAAGATTTTAGAGGTATGATTTTCAAAAACCCTTGCTGAAAGGAAAGGACAGAAGCTAGACCTTATTAAGAGATCTGGGTTCTAACTTACCGTGTGCTCTTGGCCTAACCTGCCTCACCTAACGTGGAAAGAATTCCCTACTCTGCCGATCACGTAGGGGAAACGGAAGGGTTAAAACAGGTCAGGTCAGAGAGTTCTAGAGTAAGGAATCCGTATGATTAAAAAAAGGTTCCTTCCCCCCAGAGAATGTCTGGCCATGCTTCAAGGGTGAAGGGCCCCAAGAAGCTGCTGGTTGTGAGGATTCCGGGCAAGAACACAAACACGTGAGAAGACAGTTGAGCTCTGTGCCAGGGCTCTGCATCGCCTAACTTTTTCTTGAAGTGTAACATATACAGACAGAAAAATGCACTCAGTGCACAGCTTGATAAACTGATTACCATTTTAATTGTAGTACCATTTAATTTTAATCCTAACCATTCCAAACCCAGGAAGAAGAGCAAGGCATGTGGAGGAGGGCAGATGTTGGCCCAGCATGGGAGGTGGGAGGAAAGGTGGAAGGAAGTGAGGGCCCATGTGCAGGGCGTGTTTGGAAGCCCGGGGTCCCAGAGAACTCCGCAGTGGCAAGGTGTCCCCTGACTGAGAAGGACTTACAAGAATCCCACTTTAGGAAGAGGTAGGGGATGGGCAGGAGAGGGCATGCCCTCGACGTAAGCAGGCACACAGGAGGATGACCGAGGGAAGACCAAATAACGCTCAAAGGGCATGACAACCAGCATGACTCTGAACAGCTTCATTCCCTCCCCAGGAAATCCAGGCCATCTTACCGGCTAGGCAGCCAGGAAGAGGAGAATATGAAAGAAGAATGACTAAACAGAAGAACCTCCCAGTAGGAAAGTTCATATAATGAAGAGATGCCAATGAGTTGAGAATTTCTGTCCCAGGGTATCTTAGAAAGTAACTGATGGCTCGCCACCTCGCTTAAAAGAGTTAAGACAGGGGCAGGAAGCTGGATGAGATGGCTTCAGCCCCCTTCTGGCCTTAAGAGCCTACAAAAGAATAAAGTCAAGCAGCAGCCTGATTGTGACAAGCAATTCCAGGCTATAACTGCTCAACTGTACCACGCAGTGGGGAAGAAGACAGGGTCCAGGGTCTGCTTCAGCTACAAGATCTGGCCTCTTCCCTCTCACCCTCCCCAGAGGACCGAGGATTCCAGGAGAAATGGCAACAGTGACGATGCGAGCAAATCCCATGGATGGATCCTCCATGTTTCCCCCAAAACTCCCTCTGGGTCATGCATGTACCTCCTGCTACGACCAAGGGTCATCCTATCCCTTACCTGGGATACAGATAGAGCCATCAAGCCCCCAAGCCCTGTAGGACAGGGCTAAATCTCCACTCACACACCATGACCGAACTTCCTGACTGCTGTCGAAACCAGAGCTTCCACTGTGAAATGGCCCCAAGGAACGTATTACAGTGATAGCGGGAATGTGATGAGCTCTCTTCCCAGCTCCTGCTAAGCGGGGCCATGAGCATTTGGAAAGCTTTGGCTCTGGATTCTCTCTGCTAATGGGAGGGAACTGTAGTAAAGAAATCAATTTAAGAGCGACTACTGAACTGCCCAGGCTGGTTTGGGAATATTCCATAGTCCTTACTTGCAAGGACTGGAAATTTCTGTCGGGAAGTTCATGACACTTGAACCGCTGCAGCTGCAGGGTGAAGATTTGACTCAGAAGAAGCATGAAAGCTGTTTAGGCTCCCTCGGCCGCGCCGGTGGGCGTGAGGCACTTCTAAGCTCTGCCTGAAGAGAATTACTAATAAGTTCTCTCTCTCCCTCATTATGGTCTAACAAATTCTCACACCTTCCTTGGAGATGGAAAAAAAACAGAAGAAACAAAGGGTTTAAGTTTCAGATCTCTTTCCTCTCCAGCTCCTGCTGCGCGTGTGGCTGGCATGTGGGCAGAGAGCAGGTTTCTATGGAGATCATGATAAGCACAGATTTAGGTGCTCAGAGGAGGTAATGTCAACAAGTTTGATCATGGAAAAACTGCAGCACTGACTGTCTATGGCTGACAGTGTCTCCTGACAAGAGGGAGTCCGAGCCTGCAGAGGGGCCCATCTGGTAGGGCACCCCAGGGCTCAGCCAACATCTCTATCCCTCCCTCGCACGCCCAGACCCCCACCAACCGGCTGAGGTACTCACGTGGCCTCTTCAAACACCCGTACTCTCTCACAGCCTTCTGGGGGCTCCCGTTTGAAGACATAGCTGTGATTGGGCCGAGGGGAGGCGGCAAAAGCAAGGACTGGAGATGGGCTGCCATCTTCAAGGAAGGTGGGGTGGCCTGGAGAGGAAGCTGCACACAGAGTAAGGCTGAGTCGAGCGGCACCAAAGTGAGTCTCAGCTCTCCCAGGCGGGGCTGGGAGACAGGGCCCCGTGGGTGGCGGTGGTTACGTTAATCCAGGTTGTTTGTCTACGCTCTACCTTGAGACATCTTTGAGGCAGCTTACAAAATTATAGCTTCTGTTATACAGGGTAAAAAAAACACAGTTGAATTGAGGGGAAAGTCTGGTCTAATACCAATTCCATATGCCCCGGAGGTAGACTGCGATTGGAACTCCAAGTCTCAGATTGAAAAGAATCCTAACGTCTGTGTCTCTGCCTTCTTCCAAGACTGCACCACCCTGCCTGCCAACATACCATAGCTTCTTCCTTTCCACACTCTTGAAAATCTATCCCTTCTTCCAGGAAAAGCTCTTCTACTGACTCAGACAAGCAATCTTCACTCACCCTACTTGTGGGATAAGATTCCTCTCATTTTCCACACTGCAAATGTACTTGGCTGAGGTTTCAAATATTGACTTTATCTGTGTTTATCTCACATTTATTATTCTACGCTCTGTTCACCTCTGTATTGTCAGATCATGCCTTTGACCGGCCTTCCTGACGGGGTTGCTATGAGATCAAGTCAGATGATACAGGCAACAATGCCTGCATGTTAGAATGTTAGGAGCATTCATACAGGAAAGAGGGACTCGTGTTTCGTCCTCTCAGGGATCCAGTCATGGCGGAAGCACAAAGTGGAGATCTGGAGTGAGAAAGCTTGGGTTTTGATCTGGGTCAGACTGTGTGACCCTGGGCAAGAGTCATTCTTTTATTTATAGCACTCACACCTGCCCTGAGACGTGTGCCTGGTTATGGGTACAGTGAACACTTGGTGGGCTCATGGGTTCTCCATTACAGCCGGACCTCAGCCAAAAATGGCAATCCACTCCAGCACTCTTGCCTGGAAAATCCCATGGATGATAGGCTATAGTCCATGGGGTCGTAAAGAGTTGGACACGACTGAGCGACTTCACTTCACTTCAGCCAAAAAATGGAGGTGGGAGGGATTGCTTCTCCGGATTACAAGTGAGAATTAAATAAAACTGTAAGTGCAAAAGCTTCATATAAATTATAAATCAGAATCTGTATCAAGGATCAATATAACATACAGAATGAAGATGTTCTAGTTGGTTAGTAAGTAGAAGTACTCAGCCGGAAGGTGACGAGTTGGGAAAGGGCACAGAGGTGACCCCATACTAGTCATGGACCATGCAGCCTTGGCCTCCCCAGCTTACCTTTGTCACTGGGGACAGATGCCAGCTCCTCGGCTGCACCCCGGTGGTCCTCATGGCTGGTCTGGCCAGAAGGCTGGGGGGATGCCAGGGGCATGGAGGGAGAGCTGGCAAGGTTTCCAGGCTCCAGGAGGAGGAGGGGGTGATCACAGCTGCCGCTCTGGGAGGGAGCTGGGGCGCGGTGCCCGTCAGGGATTTCAAGGATCTGCCGAGGAAGAATGGGCATGGGGACGCTCAGGCCTGTCCCCTCAGGCCATCAGGGCTGCAGGGACCCTTAGGGTCCTCCCCTCACCATTGTCCTTGTTCTCTCTTCATGACACGGTGACACCATTTCTTCACTTCCCTGACTTTCCCAACCACCCCCATCAGAGCGCTTTGTTCTTTTCCCTCAGGGACAGCATGTTATAACCGCAAGTTTTATGGTTTCATCCATGTGTCGCTGCCACTAGGCTGTATGCCTCACGAGGGCAGGGGCCTCCCGTGTGTCAGGCTCTGGGAACACAAAGGTGAATAACACATGGGGGCATGGAAAGGAGCAAGCCAGCAGGACACTGTCAGGCCCCTGCAGTAAAAATGGGCAGCTCAGTATCATGCGTTAAACACACACTCCCTTTTTAACATCCAATGGTCCTTGTATCAACAGCTCACCAATCTGTATGCGTGTGTAAAATCTACATATATGCACATTAAAAATCAACCAGCAAGTAAATCATAAACTGAGGAGTGTGCCCATTAGAATTATATTAATACTGCCCAACTGGCATTCCCCAATTCTCCTGTGTCAGTATAAAAATGTGCCTGAGACTGCAGAAAAGGGAGCAAATAATCCGTCTGGGAGTGGAGGTGGGGAGAAGGCTGCACAAAGGCAGCTGGGCATGAAGGATGAACCCGTGTGACCAGGTAGTGATTGAGGAAAGGGAAGCGGTAACTCAGGCACTGAGGCTGTTTGAATGGAGGCACAGCTGGGTGGTGGTGATGCTGACAGTGACGAGTGTGCCGGGAGCACTGAGCTGGTGCTTTGGCTGAAGAGTGACACCTACTCCGCTCCTCCCAGCCAGGGGCCCTCCTCTCTGCCAACCCCTACTCCTTCTCTTTCTACTCACTGCCCCAAAGCCTCCCCAGCTTCACCCACCCAGCTCTGCTGTTCCTGTGGTCAAGTCCATTTGAGTCTGAGAAACACCATTTGTGTTCCTCCCATGGGTGGTGTCGGCACACGGCTCTGTTGACAGGTGCACAGCCTGTGCATCCCCGGACAGCACAAGTCCCACCTGCCTGTGTCCAGACTCAGCAAGATGCAACCGTCTGTGCACCCAGCGTGTGGCCCCACTCACCCGCAGCAGCTCCTCTTCACCCTGGTCCTTCACAAACACCTCCTCCAGCTCTTGGTTGAGCCCTTCCAGGCTCCGGTGCAGGCAGGGGCTGAGTCTCAGGACAGGGGACCCTGCGGGGAAGCTGGGAGGGGATGCCTGAAGAGGAGGCAGATAAGGCCATCACTGAACCCCTCCAGACACCATCCAGGTATCAGTTCTGACCAGCGGGTAACAGTCTTGTCTACACAGCAGAACCAAGTGGGTAAAGGAGAGTTTGCGGACAGTTACCAATTCAGTGGGGCTTTCTCTATAAGGCAGAGGCCCAGAGTGTGCTTTTAGAGTCTGCACCGCGGTCTCAAGTGTTCAGGGGGTGGGGAGGACAGAGACACGCAACATGTGCCCTTTCCAACGCTGCCTCAGAACTTCCCCAGCACCCACGTGGCCATAGACTCTGCGGTGAGGAAGGGCTCACAGGACCTGCACACACCAGGGGGCCCGCCACGGCGGACGAGCAGGGAGAGGGCTGGGGGACAGACGTACCCTCCGTGCTCCGCGCACAGCGTGGTCTCCTTGGAGAGGGGAGCCCCGCTCCTTCTCTCTCCCACTGCGGCTCAGCTTTGTCCTCTGCAGCTGTTGCTTCAACTTGGTAATCTAGCGGCCAGTAGAGGGGAGAGGACAGGCAGGTGAAGCAAAGCGAAGGTGCACTGGTCCTCCCTCCCAGGCATGTGTGCAAAGTCGCTTCGGGAGTGTCTGGCAGTGTGCAAGCCCAGGCACTGCAGCCCGCCAGGCTCCTCTGTCCATGGGACTCTCCAGGCAAGAATACTGGAGTGGGTTGCCATGCCCTCCTCCAGCGGATCTTCCCAACCCAGGGATCAAACCCCGCATCGCTTACATTTCCTGCACTGGTAGGCAGGTGCTTTACCACTAGCGACACCTGGGAAGCCCCTCTCTCAGGCGTGGCTCCTGCCCAAAAGCTCACGATACACAAAATACATAAAAAGATAGAAGTTAATCTTCCATCTCAAAATACTTCAGTGGTGGTCAAATCTGTGATGATATGCTTACTGGGCAAGCGAGACACCATATTGACCAGATTATTGGATGTTTTGAATTACCATGTATTCCACAGGTGGCTCAGGTTCGAAAAAATTAAAAATATACAACCCTGAAACCATTTTTGTCTTTCACAGATTCCAAAGGCACGGAAAACTACTCTGTTAATAAAAATGGGAAATGACGTTTTTACATTCACTCCTCAAAGTACATTCACAGCTATCTCAAAGGCCCTGGGACCAGGAAGGAGAGAAGGATTTCCCTCTATTTTAATGATTATTATCTTGAGGGCAGGGGCTGTGCTGGGTCTTCCCGGCTGCTCAAGGGCGTTTTCTCGCTGTGGCCCCTGAGCCGGGGCTGCTCTCTGTTGCGCCGTGCGGGCTTCTTGTTGCAGTGGTTCCTCTTGCTGCGGAGACGGGCTCTAGACACATGGGCGTCAGTGGCTGCAGCTCTCAGGCTCTAGAGCGCCGGCTCAGTATGGCACACGGGCCAAGTCGCTCTGTGGGCATGTGGGATCTTCCTGGATCAGGGATGGAACCACTGTCCCTTGCACTGCAAGGAGGATTCTTAACCACTGGATCACCAGGGAAGCTCCCCGCACCCCCATTTTAAAGTAGACTGTGCTCAGCAAGGAGCAGCCTCTCCAGAAGGAATATCAGCTTTTGTCTCAACTTCACATCCGGTAACAATTACGGAGCATCATCAACAACTCTGTTATCCCCGTCACTTTGTAATTTTGGACCTACTGATCCTTAATGTAAATATTGTGATCATTACAAATTGCAAATACCTTGTATTTCCCACTAGCCTTAAACATTCTGCCAGTAGGAGAATATGAAAGACAGGGAAACCTGGCATGCTGCAGTCCATGGGGTGGCAAAGAGTCAGATGTGACTGAGTGACTGAATAACAATTCTCCTTCTGTTCTCGCAGCCAAGAGGGCAGAAGCTACTGCCCTGTAAACGGTGACCCCTGGCAAGCTGGTCCTCCTGGGTTGGGAGCCTTGGAATCCAGTCTATGGCTTTTTCTATCCTCACCCTCAAACCCCAAGGGCCCTCATGAGAGGGAGGAAGGGCCAGAAAGGAGTGTTTGGGAACATATCACTATTTTCACTATTTTTCTCTGCTTTTAAAAATAAGGCTGGATGAGTGGTTAAGTAGTGAGGTTGGAGGCTTCCAATTCCCAGAAAACTCGTTCTCTGTCTCTCTCTGGTCTCTGAACTGCTTATCTGGATGCAACCTCAAAGTGAAGTGAGAACAATGGCCACCCCGACCCTGAGCTTGTCTGTTGGAGGGCAGCAGTAGGTCCGGGCCAAGCCCCTGCCTACAGGAGGGCCTGGGCTCATAAATCCAGGCCACCAGGAGGTTGGGAGGCAGCTACGAAGATGCCAACTCACCAGGAAAAGGCTAGATCCAGGCGGGTGAGACTGAAAACGTGGGTCCACATTGGAGCAGATGGTGCTAGGGGGAGACAAGAGGCAGCTACCCTGGCCGGGGCATCAAAGGGGGCGGTTACCTCTTTCCGGTGGTCTGTGCTGCCCCAGGATGCTGAGCGCTTGTGTGTGCAGGAGATGGCCCGCTCGCCTTCAAGCTCTTGCCAGGATAGGGGGGTCTGCAGGGAGAGAAACCCAGTGAGACAGCTCAGCTCCTCAAATGAGCCCTGGGGAAGCAGACACACCATTTTCAGGACAGAGGTGGTGGCTCTGGGTGGTCTTCTCTCACCTGCACGTCGACCCCCAGGATGCCGCCAGCCCCTCTTATTCTTTCAGGCTTCTCCACCTGCACTGCCTCTTCCCATGTCCGCAGGAAACTGTCCCTGATGAGCCAATGAGGACAACCTGCTCTTTACTCGCTTAAGACTTTTGCACGTGGATTACAGCCCCAGAAAGTCCAGGTACTTCTCCCCAGCAGTGAGGACCAGTTTTGTCCCTCTCTATCCCAACCAGGTCCAAAGGAGCTTGAATTCAGGGAACCACTGGCATCCCCGATTCCCTCCCCATCTAAGAGCCCAGTATGGGCCCAGGTTCCTGTGAGTCTAATGAAAACAAGTTACCAGATGAGACCCCATTAAGGAGTCATTAATTGGTAAGACAGGAAAAAGCTCAACAGAGATGCCCTGCTCTCCATCCTGGACTAAAGCAGGAGACTTCTTGCAGCGCAGTGCCTCAAGCTTGTTCTGTGATATTTCCCTGTCCACAGAGTGTTGGGGGCCCCAATGTCCCCCTGAACACATGGCAGGAGGGATTTTCACAAAGCGAGGAGCCAGAATTCTGAAGTCAGCTCAGATGCCTGACCTCTTTGGCTTTATTGCAGCTCCTTGTCCTAGGGCCTGCTCTGCCACTCTGAGAACCAGGCTCTCAATCCGCCATTCTTCCTCCCCCGCTGCGCAGAAGACAGAGGACCCAGGATGGAGGCAGGGGTAGTTGTAGACCCACTTCCTGAGCCCCTGCTGGAGGGGGGAAGCTGTTGACTCTAAGCATGAGGCAGAGGAGGACATGGTCATCTCCCCCGCCAGCATCCCTACTTCCATTCCAAGGGAGGGCCCAAGGGGGAAGCTCCAGTGGAACCAGTTCCTCTCTAACTTCTTTGCACAAGCTGCCAAAACCATGAGGGCCTGGGAACCGTCTCCTCTAACAGATCTGCTGACCTCTCCCGAGAGGATGTTGCAAACAGAAAAGGGGGAGGATAAAGAGGGAAAAAGCCCAACAACTCACCACCCAACAGCTGTTAAGAAGAGCTCAGTGGGGGCAGTCTGAGTGGGGCTGTGGGAGCAGGCTGCCCTGCACGACAGCTGCAGGAGAGGGGCCACAGGGGGCCAAGCCTCCCTGCCTGTTCCTTCTCCCAGCTGCCCACCCATCAGGAACTCTGCCGGGCCGTGCAAGACAGCCAGGGTGAGATGACTGCCCCGACTCCTTTCCCTGAGACCAGCACCACAAGGGGGACACCCAGAGATGCATCCCCACCATCCCCTCTTCTGCAGAAGGGTGACCTCAGGCTGTACCCCAAAGCCTGGAGGTGGAGCTGGTTCTGACAGGGGAAACCAAGCAGCCGGTCTACTTCCAAATGCCCATCAGAGTATTGGCGGACATAGCCTCAGAAAATCCCCACCATTGCATATTCTGAAAAGAGAGGAGAAGCCCCCTCTCCCATAGCCCCTGAGCTGGGCAGATACACAAACGTTCCTCCTTGCCAGGGCTCCAAGCCAAACCGATACATAACTAGGTCTGCTCATTAGAGCTGAGCTCCACTCAAGCTTGCTGTCCCTGGAAAGGTGGCAGAGGCTGCAGAGGAGGGGCAACAAAGGCTAAGGTGTTGCCCGTTTCTCCTCCTCTGGGAAGACACTGCACACCCACAGGTGGGTGGTGAGAAGGCGGTGAATCAGCCACCTTCAGGCTTGCCCCCGGGTCTATTAACATCTCTTGAGAACTTTTCAACTGCCTCTTTCTTCTGAGGTATGTGAGGGGGTGGAAGAAGTGTAGGCCAGCACTAGAGGCTAGAACGGATGTGAAAACTCACGGCAGCTGGGAGACTCTCCTCTCTCAGTCCACTGCACCTCAATCTGCTCAGCAGCATCTCCAGGCAACTACTGCCTACTCTGTAAACTGTGCTACTAAAGGCCATCCCTTTGCCTCAACACCCATCCCTCACCACAGGCATCACCATCCTACACTACACCCCGGGCTCTCTGTCATACAGACAAATGTAGCTCCATCTCCTTTGTCTCTTCTTATCCCCTGACCTCTAAGCCTGGCATCCCCAACTAAGCGCGCCCTACCAGCTCTTTCCAGCCTTCCCATCAGGGAGCCCTTCTTACCTGTCCACCTCACGTGGCCTGCTGCCACCCTCTGCATCTTCTCTGATCACGTGGGTTCAGGGCACATATTACATGTGCATTCAACAAAGAGTTACTGAATGCAAACTGTGTATCAGGCACTATTCCAGGTACTGGGGATATAACAACACACGAAACAACAAAAATTCTCATCTCCTTTGAGTGTACATTCTAGTTGGAGGCACAGTTTAAACAGTGATAGGTAAAAGAGAAAAATACAGCAAAGACAGGAGATAGGAGGGGCTTCCCTGGGGCTCCAGTGGTTAAAAATCCACCTGCCAATGCAGGGAACATGGGTTCAGTTCCCAGGTTTGGGAAGATCCCACATGCCTCAGAGCAACTACGCCTGTGCAGCACAGCTACTGAGCCTGTGTGCCTAGAGCCCCCCTGCTCCACAAGAGAAGTCAAAGCCACTGCGATGGGAAGCCCACGCAGCATCACAACTAGAGGGTAGTCCCCGCTCGCCACAATTCGAGAAAGCCCGTGAGCGGCAACAAAGACCCAGTGCAGCCAAAGGTAAATAAATAAAGAATTTTTTTTTTTTTAAGAAAGAGGATAGGAATGTTAGGTTGGGGAACATGACTTTAAATGTCAGGGAAGTCCTTGTTGAAAACGGAGAATCTGATGAAAACATGAAGGAGATGAGGAGTGAGCCATGTAGATATCACAGGTGATGGTGACCCACACGGAGGGAGTGCCAAGGTCCTGAAGCAGGCGCCAGTCTGGCAGGTTTGCGAACGATAGGAGATCGGTGTGGCTGGGGGAGCGTGAGCAAGGGGCAAAGTAGTAGGCGACATCAGTAGGTGTGACAGATTGAAAATGGCCCCCCAAAGAAATCAGGTCCTAATCCCTGGGGCCTGTTACTGTTACCTTATGTGGGAAAGTGTTTGCAGATGCAATTAAGTTAAGGCTCTTGAGATGGGAAGTTTATCCTGGTGGGCCCTAATGCCATTAGAAGTGTCCTTATAAGAGGGAAACAGACACTCACAGAAGAAGATGTGACCATGGAGGCAGAGTAGAGTGATGTGGCCACAAGCCAAAGAATGCTGGCAGCCACCAGAAGCTGGAAGATGCAAGGAATGGGTCTCCCAGAGAGCCTCCAGAGAGAGTATAGCCCAGCCAACACCTTGATCTTGGCCCAGTGGAATGGAATTCAGACTTTTGACTTTCAGAACTATGACAATAAACTTCCATCATTTCAAGCCACTAATTTTGAGGTGATTTGTTACATCAGCCTCAGGAATCTAGCACAGTAGGTTATCCTGGGTTTGAAGCTGCTTACACACTGACCTGGAGTATTCTTCAGGCAGGCATGTGCACAGGTGTGGGCATTGGCCACTCCAACTGAACTGGGAGCACCAAGAGAGGGACCATGCCTTTGCCTTATTTCCAGTGCTCCTGGGTAGACAGGCTCCTCCTCTTGGGTCTCAGCCCAGGCATCTAGTCCAGGGTCTCCTTGGAGCACAGAAAAGTCAAGGCTAAGGAAGGCTACTCTTCGAAAAGCGACCCTTTATGGCACAACAGGGGTCAAGCCAGGCTGTGTGACAGCACCGTAAGTAGCTGTTCCAGATGGTCTTCTGGAAGCAGGATAAAGCTTGAGCTCAGCAGGCCAGTCGTGTTTGTCAAAGGGACTCACACACTGGAACAGATTTGTTTTAACACCCTGGCCTTGGGGAGCAGCTGAGAGAGAAGCAGGGCTACTTACTGGTCATGAGTGGCATCAGCCAACTATGCAGATGATGCTTGGATTATGCAAAACTGATGTGAGTTAGACCAAGGAAGCTTTGCCTGGACTCTGAAGTCTCGGAACAACATGTCGGAAAACTAGGTTAGGGTGAGGACAGCTTTCCAAACAGCAGCCTGATCTAACGAGAGGGCAGGGGTGAGAAGGAGCCAAAACCCCCCAGACTGGAACCTCTTTCTCTGCCCCACAGCCAACTAAGCTTCTGTCCAGATTCTGAGGCAGGAAGAGTCCTGGTCCTCACTTTCTCCAGTGACTTTGGCTGGGCTCTGGGGACATAACCCCAGGTGTACCCACTATGCAGATGTGCAGAGCAGCATGGTGCCTGGCCTAGTATAGATGCTCAGTAACTGCATGGCGAGCTGAAATTCAGCAGGGAAGCCACCATTTGGGACTTTGGCCAGAAAAAGAGGCAGGGAGGGCTCTGAGGGTGGTCGGCCAGCCAGCACCAAGAACTCTAGCTGCAGAGTTAGAGTTCTCTGGTCCCACAGTGTCTGCAACCCTCAAATTTTCCATCATGGACCCGTTTTCAAATATTCTGAGCTGCCATCAAACCGTATACTGAACAACTGGTTCTGCTCACCAGTTTGGGAAACAGGCATTGTGCCCAGACCCTCACAACCGCAAAAAAAAGGCCTGTGATGAGCAGACTGAGTTGTGTGTCATCACCAAATGCTGAGGCACTGTGTTGGGGAAAAGAGAAGGACAGCACAGAGGTTGGGAAAGTCATAGAAAGGGAAAACAAAGAGAAAAAACAGACTTTCTAAACAAAGCCTGCCACCTCTGCCCTGCTAGGCAAGGGCTTAAGCTAATTTTTTCCCCAAAAGGTAATTCAGACCTAAAGGGAGAGAAAAGGTCTATCATCAGGGCATTTCCCCACATCACCTGGAGCCTGAAGAGGAAACAGGGCTAGGAATGAGCAGGCGAACCCTGGGTGCCAGGCGAACAGGCATCCAGGGTGGCATCTGTCTGCAGGATGAGAACACCAGTGGCTCCAACAGTCATCCCACTGTGGTAAGACCACTTCCTCCCTTCAGAAGACTCCTAGAAACAAGGGAGGGGGCAATCGCCACCACCAGAATGTGCTGCCATTACCCGCCCAGGCCCAGTGCTAGGAGGGACTGGCCCACGGCACTTGGTGGCCAGCTCTGAGTAACCAGCTGACCTGGGGGAGGGCAGACTGACCCGGACAATCCTGGCACAGTTTTCCGAGACATTAAGACACCTCCAGATGATGGTGACGCCACAGAGGAGCTTTCCTAGTCCTCGCTGATTGTGCCTTCCGTGTCCAGCACCCACTGCACCCAAGCTCTTCCTTACCGCCACCATGCTGGCCTCTGGGAGATCTGGTCATCTTGCTCCTGGTGTGCACCCTGGCTCAGAACATGAGCAGCTCCAAGGCCCTCCTTCCCGGATGACCACATTCACACCCCCTTAGAAGAACCAATTTCCCAAATAGGGTCCGCCCACCTCTCTTCCTCACTTGCCCCAAATATCTGGGTAAGCTAGCTCTCTACGTCAGACCACAGGTTGCCTGGGAACCAGCCATGCTTGCTTTGTGCTTTCCTAAGGGCTTAAAGCATTGCTGAGCCCAAGGAGAGAACACTGGGACTGTTTGCAACCTGCTACCTTCGAGAACTGAGGACTTGAACTCCGTCTTCTGCCTTGGGAGAAGCCTGGAGGACAGTGTGTTCTCGTGTGAAACTCGCAGGGCTCTTGCCTGGGTTTGGAGAGGGGAGCTGAGCTGCTTGGCCTACCCCATGACTACGGCTGCCGTCTTCACTGCAGGTCTTGCCCCAGGAGTGCTAGGGTGATGAGGTCTTCAAACACACACTCTGGTGGCTGGATGGAGGTGTGTGTGAGGAGGGGTGCAGGCAGGGGTCGGCGGCACAACTAGGAGAGCAGAAGCAAGGGCCTTCCAGATGTGGTGGGGGTGCCACACTGGTGTGGCTAGAAGACAGAGCACAGGAGGGAGGGGAGGGGGAGGCCGTCGCCCCGAGCGCAGAGGAATTAGGGGAAGGTGCTGGCGTCATCTGTATTTAGCAACTGCTGCAGGCCATGGGGCTGCAAAGAGTCGGACTGAACTGAACTGAAAGCTCTCAAGAACTTTGGTAGATCTGGCCTTACTACCTTCCCTCCACTCTTCACTACACCCCTTGTATCTGCCCCACAAAACCTCTCCCCCATCTCCAGTCCTTTCTAGGTGATGTAGCTGTGCTCCGTAGGGGAGTACCAGTTACTTTGGGAGATATCAGGAGAGGCTTCAGTTCCTTGTGCAACCCCAGTGTTGAAGAAGGTAGCTTGTGCCAGGCCAGGGTGCTTAAGCAGGAATTTGAATGGAGCCCAAAACCTAGAAGCAGAAAATTCCCAGAAGGCCAGGAATGAAAGACGGGCCGAGCACATACTTGGGTTTGGATGCCTATGTTGATCAGAATTCTCCCACCTCCTCACTGCAGCCACAATATTGACAGGTTGCTAAGAGTTCCTCGAGGGCTGGAGCCCATCCCAGGGAAAGAGGAAAGCTGCAGAGCTCAGCCTTGCCAGACCCATGGAGGCGCATCGCTGACCTCTGTCTTGCTGTGGCAAGAAGCCCAGACTTGTTATATAAAAGATCTGGCCTGCAGCTGGAGCCTAAGCAAAAACACACAGCCTAGAGCCCATGCCTCTAAATCTGGCCAGGGAACATCTGAGGCCAACCCTGCTCTGAGTTGACAAAGAGAACGCCATCTGAGGAGTGGGATGGAGGCTTCCTAGAAGGCAGAGAGCAGGAAATGACAGAGATGGGGATTCAGGGATAGGTGGGGTGTGTGGAAGCCTGCTGTCTGATGAAGCGGGTGTAATCATGAGCACATCTGAAGCAACCTCAAGTCCTGCTCCTCCAGGAAGCCCTCCATGACTAGACACGTTACTTGGACTAACCATTCTCTCAAAAGAGAAAGGGATGTGTGCTCCAGGCCTGTGATGGGCAGTCATAACCTATACTACTTGCCCTTTTCAGGGGACACAGGGAACGACGGTGTCCAGGGCTCTCAGGAAGTAGGCCTATTTGATCTGCTACCCAGAGCACGCTTTACAGTCTGTTCCTAGATCTAAAAAGGGCCATCGATTTTAAATGCAAACTTTTGTTGCTCCAAGGTGGCGTATTCCTGTGAGAATGTCCCTCCTGTAAACTGTGCCAGACACTTGGCCCCATCTCATCCCTTGGCTCCCGGTTTACTGGCCTTCATGGAACTGGCATCCAGACTCACCAAGGCCAAACCTTGTTCTCATTTCCTTGTTCTTCACTCTGACATGCCAAGAACAGCACTGGGCATTCAAACATTCACTAATAACATTTGAAAATGGATCTCATTTAAAAAATAAATAAAAGGGACTGATGAGATGTGCTCAACAGAGGAGGACAGGGGAAGTGAGCACACAAAAGCCTTTTCCACTTGGCCAGCACCCCGCCTCCGATCAGGCGGGATGGCCACACTGCAGTGACTGCAAAGGAAGAGCGGCTGGCCCAGCATCCCCCAGGATGCGGGCTGCCTCGCCTCTGAGCCTGTGTTCTCCCCGCCCCGTTTCCTCTTTCCTGAGAACAACTCATTTGTCCTGAAGTTGAACAGGAATGGGCTTAAACTGCATCAAAGGGAGAAGGTTTGATTTTTCAAAACTTGACTGCTGAGAATGTCAAAGTCCTCAGTCAGACGAAGAAATATCTTTGTATAATTTCACACGTGAGACAACTTCTTGCTCAGGGTAATACTACTTTATTCAAAAACTGACCAATGAACCGGATGATTGTGGAGATTCCTTCTAAGTTTAGGATTCTTAATGAAAAGAAAAACCCTGAAGAGGGGACCTGGGCTCCATAGGACTCAAATGGGGCCTCTAAAACCCCAGATAGGGCTGCTGACTAAGGAGCAACTCTCCATTATCTGAGAACTTCCCACTCCTGTTGCTCCAGTGGGATACATCCTGGTTCAACACATATTTTGGCGACCTCTTTCAGTTGTCTGGGAAATGCATAGTTAGCTGAATGTTGGCTTGTTTTAGCAAGGTAAACCTCATTTATTAAAATCTAGAATAAATTCCAAAATCAACTCTTGTATATCCACACATGAATACTCAAAGACAAATGGTTTGCCTTCTCTCTCCCAACAGGTGGAATGCAAACTCATTTTCAGGTAAATTTAAAAAGAGAACTAAGCCGGTATGTATAGCCGATACCGAGGACAAATCACGTAAATGACTGAGGGTTGATAAGTAGACCCAAGACATTCTCAGTCACCCCACCACCCCATCCTTACCCCTGACCCCATTAGAGAGAGCTTCGTTACCTGGGTGGCCTTGTCATTGGTACAGCAGGTGAAGGCCCCATCAGCATCTCGTGGCCACTGGCCCAGAAGGTAGGAGCTGAGGATGGTGTCCAAGGAGAATGTACGTCGGACCTGGGGCGGCTGAGGCCTACACACTGGTTTTTCTGGGGCCACAGAACATGGGACGCTGGCTGGAAGAGAGCACAGCCCGTATACCTAGAGGTCAGCATGGAAGAAGCAGACGTGGTCATCAACTGTCTCTCTTTTAGGAAGCCTGGCTGAACTGCTGCATCTTCACTCACTTCCCTCCTACAGGAATCTGAAGCAGCCCGTAAAAGCACATACAGCTTGACCAAAGCTCTCCTGACTTAACCAGCTGGTCTTTGTCACTGGAAACAATTTATACCATGTCCCTCTGGATGAGGGATTGCTTTATATACGTCCTCTTTCTCCTGTTCCTAATGGACTACGAACTGTGAACTCTAGGTTTCCACACTGAGTTTCCCGAGAGAGGTCTCCCATCAATAAAAAAACAACTGGATGCTGGAAGCGTACAAAAACCAAGTTTTCCTTCATCTTTTATTTCCTGCCTTCTTCTTCCTTACAGCTCTGATTGCAGGGCTCCTATGCACAAATTCAACCCACTTAACTGAAGGACATTTCCTACTTCCTTCAAGACCATTAGCTCTGGGGAACCTAGGTGACTGAGACAAACAGAATGATGTAACTACTTTCGTCTATCCAGGATCCAGGAGAATATCTCGGTCTTTTGGTTCTCTCCTCTGTCTCTGACCCCTGGCTAAACAGAACAAAAATAAACCAATTATAAGTCCACTCATTTTATTTTTACCTTGATTAAATCTTTCTGGGAGAAGGTAAAAGTTGAAACTGTTGATAAAATCTAAGAGTTGTAGAATCATCTGTAACTTTCAGTTATCTGAGTTGACCATGTCTTCCACAACCACATTCAAAACACACTACAGCCTTAAGCTCTATAAAAAAATTCTTCCCTTTAAACAAAGCAAAATGCTTTCATATCTGTATTAATCTCTTGATAATTCATGTGTGCATTAATCACAGCAAAAGGAACTGGGGACTGTAGATATAAATAAACTTGAAGAGCTTTATATTAAGAAGACACTAACAGGTTGGCAGTTGCTCAAAAAGTTAAATAAAGAATTACCATACAATCCAGCAATTCCACTTCTAGGTATATACACAAAAGAATTGAAAGGAGGGTCTCAAAGAGATATTTGTACACCCACGTTCATAGCAGCACTATTCACAGCAGCCAAGAGGTGGAAACAACAAGTGTTC
Source organism: Neotragus pygmaeus (assembly GCA_006410875.1). Taxonomy (NCBI): domain Eukaryota; kingdom Metazoa; phylum Chordata; class Mammalia; order Artiodactyla; family Bovidae; genus Neotragus; species Neotragus pygmaeus. The sequence continues at coordinate 1,596,443 of SJYV01005751.1, read as the reverse complement.
ACTGACAGATGAAAGGCTCAACACAATGTGTTCCAAATATACAAGAGAGTCTCAGAAAGGAATGAGGTTCTGATACCTGCTATACCATGAAGGAAACTTTAAAACATTATGCTATGTGGAAAAGAAAAAAAAAGCCCAACACAAAAGAACAAATATTACACGATTCCATTTAAATGAAGTACCTAGAATAGGCAAATTCATAGGGACAGAAAATAGAACAGATTCCCAGGGGCTCAGCAGGAGAAGGGAATGGAGAATTATTATTTAATGGGCACAGAGTTTCTGCTCCCAGGTGGTGCTGGTGGTGAAGATCCTGCCTGCCAATAAAGGGGACATGAGAGACACTGGTTCAAATCCTGGACTGGGAAGTTCCCCTGGAAGAGGGCATGGCAGCCCACTCCAGTATTCTTGCTTGGAGAATCCCATAAACAGAGAAGCCTGGTGGCTACAGTCCACAGGGTTACAAAGAGTCGGACGTGCTTGAAGCAACTTCGCAGGCATGCACCAGTTTCTGCTTGGGGCGATGAAAATGTTCTGGAAATGGACAGTGGTGATCATCACACAACATTGTGAGTGCACTTAATGCCACTGAATCATAAACTTAAAATGGTTAAATGGGAAATTTTATGTTATGTGTCGTGTGTGTGCGACTCTGTGACCCCATGGACTGTAGCCCACCAGGCTCCTCTGTCCATTGGATTTTTCCAGGCAAGAATACTGCAGTGGGTTGCAATTTCCTCCTCCAGGGGATCTTCTTGACCTAGGATCGATCCCGTGTGTCCTGAGTCTTCTGCATTGGCAGGTGGATTCTTTACCACTGAACCACATGGGAAGCCCCTATGTCTGTTTTACCACAATAGAAAAAAGAGAAACACTAGTGATACTATCTACATTCTCCAAATCCATTTAAATATTTACACACATTTTACTGTGTGAAATGTATCACATGACATAGTAATCAATATGAAATGTATTAATGATGTTCTTCTTTGTTCTTTGTTCCCATTTCATATACTCATTTTCAAGTATGAACAATCCACATATCTGTCATTTTTAATACAATGTATTAAAAAAGTAAAGACACCACTTTGCCAACAAAGGTCTGTATAGTCAAAGCTATAGTTTTTCTAATAGTCTTGTATTTCTCGTAGTCATGTATGGATGTGAGAGTTGGACCATAAAGAAGCCTGAGCATCAAAGAATTGATGCCTTCAAACTGTGGTCCTAGAGAAGACTTGAGAGTCCCTTGGACTGCAAGGAGATCAAACCAGGAAATCAACCCTGAATATTCACTGGAAGGACTGATGCTGAAGCTGAAGCTCCAATATTTTGGCAACCTGATGTGAAGAGGCAACTCACTGGAAAAGACCTTGATGATCTTTCCCTCAATCTGGGAAAGACTGAGGGCAGGAGAAGGGGGCAGTAGATGATGAGATGGTTAGATATCATCACCGACTCAATGGACATGAATCTGAGCAAACTCCAGGAGACAGTGAAGGACAGGGAAGCCTGGTGTGCTACAAACCATGGGGTCACAAAGAGTTGGACACAACTTAGCAACTGAACATTTTACCAAGTTGATATACAGTAGTTTGCTTAAGTGAAAGTGAAGTGAAGTCACTCAGTCGTGTCCGACTCTTTGCAACCCGTGGACTGTAGCCCACCAGGCTTTTCTGTCCATGGGATTCTCCAGGCAAGAATACTGGAATGGGTTGCCATTTCCTCTCATCTTATTAGATGTTTGAGATGGTGTGAAGTCGCTCAGTCGTGTCCGACTCTTTGTGACCCCATGGACTGTAGCCTACCAGGCTCCTCCCTCCGTGGGATTCTCCAGGCAAGAGTACTGGGGTGGGTTGCCATTTCCTTCTCCAGGGGATCTTTCCGACCCAGGGATCAAACCTGGGTCTCCCGCATTCCAGGCAGATGCTTTAACCTCTAAGTCACCAGGGAAGCAGATGTTTGAGAGGTTCCCCTCAATTTGAATTTCATAAATATTACTGCATGGATAACTTCAGTCTCAGTTTTTATCTAATTCCTTTTGTCTAATTCCTATAGTTCCCTCAGCCATCATATCTGTGCTCATTTAAAACAAATTAAAAATGACATAAAAATGTGGGAACTTCCTTGGTGGTCCAGTGGTTAGGACTAAATGTTTTCACTGCTGTGAGCCCAGGTTCTCAGGGAACTAAGATTACAGAAGTCACATGGCACAAACAAAAGATAAATTAAAAAAAAAAATGTAGTGCAAAGAAATATGTAAATAAACAAGAAAAAAGCTTCAAATCTCAACACCCAGAGATCAATTCAGTTCAGTTCAGTCGCTCAGTCGTGTCTGACTCTTTGTGACCCCATGGACCACAGCATGCCAGGCCTCCCTGTCCATCACCAACTCCCAGAGTTTACCCAAACTCATGTCCATTGAGTCCGTGATGCCATCCAACCATCTCATCCTCTGTCATCCCCTTCTCCTGCTTTCAATCTTTCCCAGCATCAGGGTCTTTTCAAATGCATTAGGTGGCCAAAGTATTGGAGTTTCAGTTTCAACATCAGTCCTTCTAATAAACACTCAGGACTGATCTCCTTTAGGATGGACTAGGTTGGATCTCCTTGCAGTCCAAAAGACTCTCAAGAGTCTTCTCTAACACCAGAATTCAAAAGCATCAATTCTTTGGTGCTCAGCTTCATTGATAATACTATGAGATATACATCCTTGGGGGCCTTGCTTTCTATACAGTGTGTGTGCGCATATATTTCAAAATAAAAATGGGATTATACTGTACATATTATTTTGCAGTGTTTTCACCTTATAAACACCTTTCCAAACCAATATACAGTGATCTCAACACATCATTTTAAATGACCTTCACACTCTTAAAACTCTTCAAAGGCTTTCTTTCAAAGATGGTACTCAAAAGCCTCGCGTTCTGGTCCCACTTACCTTTTCTTTACACATCACTACTCTTCAAGGTATCTTATGTCCCAGACAAACTACTGTACACCATTTCCCATCCACACCTTGGGCCTGACCTCCTCTGAGGTTTTGCACATGTGGATCAGGGCCAGCCTAACCATCTCCACCTTGGCGGAGCCTGCTGGGTCCCCTGGAAGGACTGTCTCGGATTTTCTGCTTTTCCTCAGTACTCTACACTCTTCCTTCTTCCTTTTCTGTCTCGGTGCTCTGTGCAGCATCAGAATCTTAACTCCCTGTCCAGATTCAACTCACACCCTCTGCAGCGGAAGCACAGAATCTTAACAGCTGGACCCCCAGGGAAGCCCCTGCTGTGTCCTCTTCTAGTACTTTGCTGCCTTTCTCAGATGACAAGTATTTGTAACTCCCAGATAATAAATAACCAGTGGCCAAGGGCTATGTCTAATTTATCTTTGAACCCCATACAGCATCTACAGCATAGGGATGAACACTGGCAGATGCATTAAGTATTTGCACAAAATCAAAAACCTGTTACTATAAGGGTGAGCCTGCTCTAATTACACTTGGATTCCAAGAGTGTCTGCCTTGCATATCCATGCTCACCCTGCTCCCTGTGAATAAATCCCCCAGAGTCGCTTGTCCCTTTCCTCTGAGGCTCAGGGAGGCCCAATGTCTTTCCTTTCTTCCCTGAACCTGTTGCTCAGTAAGTTAATGACAGGCATGCTAGGCTCAACTCCCAGTTGCATCTCCTACACTGGCATTTCAACTACTTGTTTTTCTACCCTTGGTTTAAGATCAGAAGATGGCAATCCGCATATTTCTGGGAGCTTCTGACCCATGCTAGCAGCCTGGCCAGACATCAAAATGCTCTCCTGTGGTTCTCCCACACTGTCTCTCAAGAGTCCACGGATGAGGCAGGGGTTCTGGAGGGCAAGTTTACAAGATTACACGACAGAGAAGCAAAGAGCAGGTGGGAAGCAGATGAGCCAGAGACTGGCACAGAGGCCAGAACACCATGATCCTAACAGCTGCTTCCCTGCTGTTGGAAGGAAGGGGGCTGTGGCTCCAGGGGTAAGAAAAAGCTCTGAGGAGAAAGATTTCTTGGAGACACCTCTCCCAGCCCCTCAGCAGAATTTGTTGCAAAAACCTCCTTTAGAATTTTTCCATTCTGAGGCTTTAAGTACACCCCTATTTACATAATACTTTCAAGTTTTACCCCAAAGTACTTGTGTGGGTACAGTCTTTTTTTTCCTAAAAGGGATTCCAGAAAGACTGATAAGGAAAACAAGGCACAGGGAAGTCCAGTCTCACATTGGACTTGGTCGCCCAGGGAGTGAGGAGCAGTCAGACATTCAAACCCGAGCCTCCTTCCGACATCAGCTTCCGGGGGCTCTCGGCCTTCATGTGTCAGTAATGCCCTTGAGGGTGTGGGCACCTGCCTACACACCTGCAGGAAGGAGTGCCTGGCAGCTCCTTCAGGGAGGGGGTTGAGGAAGGAGACTGCAGGCCTCACCAGGATGTCTGTTTATTTGGGGGGCGGGTGCGGGGGTGGTGGTGTGGAGCAGAGGATTGGTTGGTTTTCTGGAGGTTTTGAAACCTGGAGGAAAGTCTAGTATCCCCAGGGATGTCTGAAACCACGTCTGTCTTACACTGTTCCCATGGATACCTTTCACAGCCTACCCCATTGCTGAACTACAGGGGTCTACTCTCAAGGGCAGCAACCAGAGGCTACATCACTCCCCAGCACCCCCAGGGCTAGGGAGGGCCCAAGACCCTGGAATTTGGTGTAAGACTCCAACCACCCATTTTGATCAATTCTACATGCCCTCCAGTCATTTCTGACCAAAGTTATTCATAAAGACTCTCAGGGTTTCGGGGGTTCTGACTTGCTCCTCCATATAAAAAAAAAAAAGGAAAATCACCAAAACTGATTAGGGCAAAACCAAGGTGTCGCATTCCACCCCCAAATGCAACACAAACCAAAGCCGAAGTCAGACACTGGCATGTTCTGCACCATCCTCAAAGGGGCCACAGGCTGGTGGAGCGTGGCCCCGACATATCTGGAAGGGACCTGGGTACAAGCGATCTGGTTCCGATCTCAGCTCGGCCCTCACTGTGATGTGACTGCAGCAGGCACCAGGCACCCTTCATCCCTCACCAGACCTGCTCTTCTGTTCCGGCTTGTTATCACTTAGGGAAGCAGCACTCTGCAACCTTTTTGGCACCAGGGACCGATTTCAGGGAAGACAATTTTTCCATGGGCCTGGAGTGAAGGGGATGGTTTCGGTATATTTAAAGTCTTTGATAGATTACATCAAACCAATTACTGTCAGTTAACCCTTCCCCATGCTGTGATCTTTTAGGACTGAAGGTGGAGGTGGGGCGTATAGGAAGAGGAGATACGCAGGGTGAGTTCCAGCCACCAATGTCCCCTGGGAAGGGCGCAGCTTAGTGTCAGAGCCTTTTCCTTCCCTAGTGTTGGTCTAACCCAGGCCAGACAGTCTCCAGAGAGAATAGTGCAGGGGAAACAGCCCCTGGGAGGTGCAGGCATCAGCGGCTTGGTCAGATTGGCGTGTCCCCTGAGTGCGTGCAAATGGCACAGGAGCTCCTGGACTCTCCCTCCCTCATGGGTACACCGGAAAGACCTGGGGATGGGGTTCTGCCCTGCAACTGGGTGACTATGGTTAAAGGAGAAGCGCTGAGAAGTCACAAAGAACGGTTGCTTGTGGTCGGAAAATGGACTGCTTTCATTTCTGGAAAGTACCCTCTCAGATCTGGGAAACAGGGGGAGAGAGACAGGACAACTGGCTGCCCTGTCTGAGAAGAGCCGCCCCTATCACGACAGGCCAAGACAAAGCAACAGGCTGCCGGGGCACTGGCTGGGTGGCTGCAGGAGGGTGGGGTGTCCTGTTTACAGAGCTGTGGGTATTATCGTCCCATCGCATGCAGCAGCCTCTACAGCCCAACCACCTGGTGAAGCTCCCTGGCACAGGGCCAGGCTGTTTCACCATGCAGCTGAGCAGTGGCGGATGCTTCGGTTCTTGGGCAACAGCAAATGGGAAAAACAAAACAGCACACACCGGAGATAAGAAGCCTTAGGTGCTATCTTCCGGAGCCACTTGGCCCTGTCTCCCAACTGCTGCCTGTGTATGGCTTTGGGGAGGGGGCCTGAGTGGAGAGGCCCAGCGGTCCAGTGTCTGTGCCTTGGGGAACAGTGAATAGGACGGAAACACATGAACAGCTGACAAGGGGCCTGGCACACCACAGCAGACTGATCGATTCTTTCAATAGCAGATTCTAAATGCCCATCATGAGCCAGCAATGGTGACAGAGGAGGAGCAGGACAAGAGGCTTCTGACCAGGCTGCAGTGGGGGTAGCCAATATAATCCCTAAGGGCCAGGCTGCCAGCTCAGCCTCTGGGGTTCCTCCAGCCACTGACTCTCCAGAAGGACCTCACATCCCTGGCTGGAAATCAGCTCGGGCCTGACCACACCAGCAAACCCCGACTCTGAGAACCCAAAGGAGAAGGGCAACAGCTCTTAGGAGGAGGGGTCGGGGCAGGAGGAAGGCAGCAGATGACACAGGAAGTGAGGCATCTGCGGCTGCCCTTCTCAACGTGGCCAGAGCTAGACTGCAGGGTGGAGGCTTAGCAGCTTACAAGGAGAGAACAGCCCCTGACCAAAGGGTCCTGGCTGAGCACCTATGGGGCTACTTCCCTTATTTTACTATCTTTTGGGGCAACTCAGGAGAGAGAAGCCTGGGAAGTAAGAGGAGGCTACTCTCCATCCATCCTCCAGACTCGCTCCATGAGTCTGAGTAACCCCAAAATATCCAAGGAGGACTACAGAAGTAAGAAGAGACAGTCAATGAGATTTTACACATGGCAAAACTCAGCCACTGGCAGGTTCAACAAACAAGTTATCAGTCGCTTTCTCATGTCGCTGAGGTTTGAACCAATATTAGTACTAGTCTTCTCACCTCCCCTCTTTTAAGAGAAAAAACTCTCATTATAACAGAAGCTGTAAATATATTGGAGGAAATTAAAGAAAAAATTTTAAATGTAGATTAGCAAAACTTAAAAAAATGATGCATGCCACCAGTCAGAAATCACCACTGAGCAATCCTTCCTGATCTCGGGGCACATACGTAGGCATATATATATTTTAAAATGAGACCCTATTACACATGTTTTTCTAACAATGTGCTTTTTTCAGTCGCTGGTCTTCACGCTGGGAGTGGGCAGAGGCAGGGCCGCCGGGAGGCTGGGGCAGGCAGCCGGCTGCACACCGGGGAGCAGGCCCTGCTCTGTCTCCTAGCTGGGATGCAGCACTTTCGTTGGGGGTGGGGGGAGGGAGGAATGCTCATCTGGAGGGGAGCAAAGTAAAACAGAGATTCCAAGTTTCTAAACGTTTCCCCAATACCAGATTTGCAGTAATTAGGGGAAGTTCCTTCTTGTAGCTTCATAGGGATTACTTTTCCATTTCAGTATGTGTGTTGGGATTAAGCAGTGCAGGCAGTCTTCTGAGCTGCTTGTTGTCCCGCGCCGCTTAACTGCTTAACTCAGGGACATGTGGGTTTTGGAGGGAAGTTGTGGTCAAACCGAAATCCCCAATATGACTGTACAGGAGTTAGAAGCCCTCCTTGGAAAGCCCAAGGAGACCCCATCCATCCCAGCTGGGAAAATTAAACCCGGAGCTTTAAACACTTCTTTCAACACCAAGCAATAGCTCATTTCAACCATAACAGGGAGAAGAAACTAAAGAAACGAGATTAAAAAGAAAGAAGAAAAAAAAGAGCAACAGCACATTTCCCTTACCAAGAAGGCTTAAGTAAAGAGAAAAAAAATGAAAAACTTCAGCCAAGACTTCAATACTGGCTCTGTACTTAATACTCCCTTCACATCTAAGTGTGCAGCTCAGGTGAAAGCATTTCTCGCTGTGTGTCTGACTCCCCAAGGTGCAGACCACACCTATGGGTGGCTGGAGAGAAGGGTCAGTAGAAACTCATTTGGGGGTGTCACTATGGCCAAAAAATACGGAAGTCCCAGACTCTTCCTAGCAGGGAGGGAAAGGGTGATTCCACAGTGTATGTGTGTGTGTGCGCGCGCGCGCATGTGTGCACAAAGACAGCAGTTATTTAGATATTTGTTCAATTCTCAAGCAGCTGCAGTTAGAAGAAAAGGAAGTGGTGTGGACTTTTCACCTTTTATCTGAATTCTTTGAAAAGGAGTTCTGTAGGATTTCAACATTCTTAAAACAGGACAAAATACTAGCAGTTACTGATTGGAGCATGCTTTCTTTTGGGATCTAGTTGGCCTTTGTTAAGAAGGGCATCAATAGCCATGGCCTAGCCTTCTCCCCCTAAAAATAATTCTCACACCTTGTTTATTTGGGAGTGATGAATTTCTGGATTGCTAGAAACTCAGAGGACAGGCATAAACCTTCAGTATTTTCACTCCAGACAACAATCTGATTCCTATCAAGCAGAGAAGAAATCATGATGTCCGGTCAGCTCTTTAAAGATAAAAGAGGTGGAGGAAGAACCAGAGTTGGGGAGGTTCATCTACAGTAAATGCTGTGAGGACACCTGTGATCGAAACCCTACCCTGATTTCTGCTCTGAATGTGTGTGCTCCACAGACTCTCAGGAATTCTCCAGGTGAGGGCCCAGGAGCACCCTTGTGTAGACATTTCTCCAGTGCCACAGAGCAACTTGAGACACAGGTCTTTTTTCCCCACAGAAGATTTTTCAAAGTTCATTTCCCCTCTTGTGTTTCATTGTCAGATTCAATTGGCATGACTGGCCGGATGCCTTGGTTCAGGAACTTCCCTTCAGTCTGGAAGGGCTCTCTATTCCTTTCCCCCACTAGGAACCAGCGCAATCAAACCTGCATCCAGGGGACAGTTCTGCTCACTGGGCATGTGAGACAAAAGGACAAAGAAGACAATTAAAAAAGGAGGGATCCCTTTTCTAGTGAGGACAGTGGAAAGTGAGTGAAAGAAAGAAAAGGAAATAAGAACAGAATTACAAAAAGAAGAATAGAATTACGGATAATGTTCAAATAGTCAAAATAATTTCTGCTTTGTAAACAAATCATGACTTATTTTTAGCTTCATCTAGCCTGCCTTCTCCCTAACCTCACAAACTGCCAGACAGCAACATATGTGTGAACAGCCGAGACTCAATTTACTATCAGTCCAAGTCACACAAAATAACCTAGACTTTGACAGTATTTGATGGCCTCAATTTGTTGCCTTCCCCCTCAGTGGGTTCCAAAACTCCCCAATTTTGTATTCCTCTTTAGAACAGCTCACATTAATACTCATGCCCTTCTGTGTTAGTTTAGAACCAGCTTTATGCAACTCCCAAAGTAACAGCTCAGTCAGGAAGAGTCATCAGTGGATGCCAAAACTACTGGGAAAAACACTGTGGGGAACAGAATATTTAAATACGGAAGTATCTCCCCATAAACCACTTATAAGAGAATAATGTACTTCTACAATGGGAAAACTGGTGGTCACCACCTCGAGTGATCAAACTCAGCATTACTAGTAATGGAAGACCTGACCCCATGTGCCTCCTGAAGTGATATACCATGGGCACACAACTTCACCCATGAAATGTTTGTGCCCAAAATGTTCTACTTGAATCAAATCGGGCCCCATACCTAACTTCCCACTTGTAGGAAATACAGGGGATGGAGGCAGTTTCGATTCCTGGCTTGGGAACTAAGATCCTGCATGCTGCCCAGCATGACCAAAAATTTTAAAACAAACAAACAAAAAACTAAATTAAGAAGTGGCATGTCGTCCCAAGAGCAAGACCTAGACGGGGCAGACTTAAGGGGTTCCCACAGGTCCAGAAACACAGTTGGAACTTGATATAACCTCAGTTAAGCCCCGCCACGCTAGCCCTAGTCATCCATTCGCCACTTCTGCTCTTCAGCAGGAATGTAGGAACTGGTGAGATCCCAGGGAAAATGAGCAAAGGTAGCTAAAGGGAAGGTAGCTAGATCCCAGGAGGAAGGTGAAATGTGTGAGTGTAAAAACAAAGGGCAAAAAGACTTCAATTAGGAGGGATTCCTACCAGATAAAAGGAAGAACTTCCTGCTCATCAGAACAGGAGGGATGGATGAGGAAGATGGTAGTGTCTGCCCTTGAAGAGCTCCAGGGAAGGATCATCACATGGCCCCAGAGGTCTCAATATTCACCTCCCAGAAGGCAGGAGGTTGGACCTGGAGTTTGAGTCCCAGCTAGTTCTAGAATTCCCCAACTGTTTAAGAGTGAATAATAAGAGATGGCTACTGACAGTCAGCTAAACTGAAAGCCCCAAAGCCCATGCTGTCATTTGGGGCAAAATTAGCTAAGGGAGAAAACAGGCACGAAGTCAAAGAGAGATATGTCTTACCTGGGCTGATCAGGCAGCTGTATTGTGGGCTCCCAGGCCATCTCTCTCACCTCCACCCCCACGCAGGAGAGTATAAATAGCACTCAATTTACCTGTGGCTTGCCACAGGCAGAAGGGCTGTCACGTGGTAACTGCCAAGTAGACACCAGAGCTCAGGGGGCAGGTTTGCTCAGTTGCTACACCTCAGTAGGTCTAACAGGACCTCTCCTCTGGTTCATTTTGCTTCAGGCTGGGGGTTGGTGAGGGGGGGTTAAAGGAGCAATTAATCGATTCTGTTTCTCAGGGCCATGCTTTGCCTTCAGGGTCTAAAATCCTATTAGGGTTGACTCTGCTCAACCCTCAAAGCCTTGAAAACCTCCATGGATCATGTTGTCCTACTTGCAAAGTCTTCTCTGGTTATGTTCATCTCTTTACTCAAGTTCTACTCTGTTCCCAGCTTCAAAACGGAAATACCCAAAAGACCACTCCATCCCACTGAGTGATTCCCTACCTGGCCTCTGACATTCTGGAACTGATCCAGCCTGACCTCAAATCCCAGGCAAATTCCCAGGTTGTGCCTGGTGGAAAAACCCCAAAGTGTGCTAGGCAACATTCCAGGGCAGCCCCTGCTCTAAAGCCCCAGTCATGCTGGTTGTTTAGATCTCCTAAGGGAGGCTCAAAGGTCATATAGTGCCTCCAGGGTAAACCCTGTCTGAAACACGAGATCAAATGGCTCCTCTAGAAAGAGCCTCGAAAGGTATGACCTTGGGAAGACTTTTCCTACCCTCACTGTACACCTGAGACCACCGATGACTTCACAGCAGAAAGATGCTTGTCAAGTGACCTCTCCACATGTGCCTTCAGGGGCTGAGGAGGACATAGAAGGTGGGTTATAACATTTTCCCCATACATGATGGGTTTTGTATCAGCCCTTGAACCGAAAGCTGCTTGACAGTAACAATACCTTTTATGAGTCAGGTAAAAAACAGGCTTATCCTCTTGAAGCAAAGGGAGAATATGATCCATGGGGACAGACTGGAGTGTTAATTACCAAGATGTCCCCTCCATGCCTCAAAGAGCTGGAAGAAAAAGACTCAGTGGTCAGGGTCCCCCTTAAGTAGACAGCTCTGGCCATCTGTACAGCAGCTCTAACACAGGCCTCTATACTGCACAGCACCAGCAGGACCTTGGGGACAGCCTTTTCTCATCCTCTTGCATGTTATCTGGATTCTGGATGCTATCTACCGGGTGCTGATTTTGGGGTGAGATAGAGCCAAAAGAACACTGGAGACAGCTTGATAACTGCTTAAGAACACAACCGAAGCATAAAAATTGGCATAGTATTATACTAAAGGGGCTTCCCAGATAGCTCAACTGGTAAAGAATCCGCCTGCAATGCAGGAGACCCCAGTTTGATTCCTGCATCAGGAAGTTCCCATAGAGAATGGATAGGCTACCCACTCCAGTATTCTTGGGCTTCCCTGGTGGCTTAGACTGTAAGGAATCTGCCTGCAATGTGGGAGACCTGGGTTCGATCCCTGGGTTGGGAAGATCCCCTGGAGGAGGGCCTGGCAATCCATTCCTGTATTCTTGCCTGGAGAATCCCTATGGACAGAGGAGCCTGGTGGGCTACAGTCCATGGGGTCCCAAAGAGTTGGACGTGACTGAGCGACTAAGCACAGCACAATACGGTAAATGCTCGGGGGTCCATTTCACATAACTGGCTGGAGTGCCTGAAAAAGTCCTTTGAGCCCAACTTAACCACAGTTGCACTTTGGGGTGGTCATGGGGTGGCAATTTAGGTAAACGACACATACTAAAACTAAAGATTTTCCAAAACCTGTTTCTTCTATGTTAAGAAGTAGAGTTGGACTCATTCGCTTGCCCCAATTCTGAAAGCTGGCAGGAAATGTCAGTAAACAAAAATGTCAGGAATAATTCAAGCGCCTTGAAGGAGCACAGACAGATGCAGAGTACGCAGTGTAGAGTGAGAGAACAAGGGCTGGGAACAAACAGGAGCATCTGGACCCTGAACACTGCTTGGTGGCGATGACCAGATCCACTCCTCTTGGGGCCCTGCGGTCAGTGGAAGATTTTCATTGACACAGAGCGCAGCCCTTCATTTGTGTATGAAGGTGTAACTGCTGTCTACTTGCTGAGATGAGCTGCACTAAAGCATGGCTCCTGTATACTCATGAGGTGGTGGGCACAACAGGCAGACTGGCACACAGCCGAGAAAGCTGCCTGGGCCAGCCTATAACTGGCATCACTTTCTATCAGTAAACAAAACCTATTTTCCCCTCAGGTTTCTATTCTACTATAAAAATGAAAAGTAGTATTACTCTGCAGCTCTGGCACACGAAAGCCTTCTGGTTTCATGTATTTTAAGAAATGAAGAGAGCTGAATGAAGAGCAGAATGAGAATGTTTCTCAGAATGAGGAAGCACTTTTCCCTAGAAGATACCTGGACATCCTGAACATGCTCAGTGTGGATTAGCAGCCTGCTGCAACACTGCTGACCCCTCTGCCGGGTCAATGTGGGGCATGGACTGGGCTCAGACACATGGTAGCAGGCACCCAGTGGCTCTCGGAATCTGATGCCAACCTTGTCCAGCTCAAGCAGCGGGGACAAGCTGCAGTCTCCTACCATAACGGTCAACACTCGGACTCAAATCCTGCCTCAATGTGCTACATGAACTCAAGACGAGTCACTTAACTTCTTTGGGCTTCGGTTGTTCTTTCTGTTAAATGGGAAGAATAAGAAATGTTACAAGGATGACAGAAGAAAACTTCCATTCTAAAGAACTCCTGATACAGTCAAATTAGCCTAGCATATATTCATTTTTCAAAACTTTTTATTTGGAAAGCATTTCAAACATATAGATGTAATAACAAGAACAGTACACAGAATACCCATACGCCCTCCCCACAGATTTGCCTGTTGTTAAACATTTGTCCTGTTTATCATTTGCTTTCTTTCACATGCACTTTTCCTTACATACACATTCATATACATGCTCTCCTACAGTCACATCCAGCTCCCACATGTTCTCACTTAAGACAAATGTGAGCGTGTGCACACACACGCACACATACACACACTCACATCCAGCTACACAACACATACTGTCCTTTGCTGGGTTTTGTGTGGCGGTCTGTCTAAATGACCAGGACAGGGGTGGTGTGGGGGCGGGGAGGGTTCACGATGAAGAAAAAGCCAAGTGGGGATGCTAGTTGGCGATGGGTCCACAGCCCCACTCCCCACCTCCAAAGCAAAAGTAAGCCCTCGCATATTCTGGCTTAGAGATGAACTATTACATGGACAGGGAGCAGAAAAAATACTTTTTAACATAAGATAGTTGGTTATCCTTTTCTTTTTCTTTAAACAAGAAAAAAACACACAAAAAACAACAACAAAAGCATTTAAATGAAGCATGGAAACAACTTTATTATATAGAACTATATTTATATTTGTTATAATGGGGCTTTACCTATGCAGTTGGGAAATAACTGGGAAAGAAAGGTTCCACATAAGCATATGGTTATTAGAACATTAACGAATTCTATACAAATCTGGTTTTGTAAGAGAAATAAGGAAGTCAGAGCTGCCCATAACCCTCCCTAGGAAGCAGCCCAGGCAGTTCTCCATGATACCACATCCCCAGATGGAGCTTTCTCCTGAGTTCAAGTCCCTGCCAGTCCCCTTATTGGATACACACTTGTCTCATAAAGGCACTATCAGGTATCACAATGACTCCACTCCCAGTTAATCTAAAGCTAGAAGAGAGACACATTCAGGCAGGACATGGTCAGGGTGGTGGAGGTCTGCACCAGTCATTCCCTATATGGAGGACTAAATTGTCATCTAAGCCACAATCCCATCTGTACCTATCTCCCCACCACAGGAATGCACCACCCACGTTTATCTGGGTGCTTTGGGGGGATTCCACACTTACACGTAAGAAAGACACCCTTTCCCATAAGCTCCAGCTTAAGAGTATCTCCTTGACATGGGTCAAAGCTCAGCAACCATACCATGACTCCACAGGGTAGGAAAACTCTGCCTCCTGGTTAGCTTCTCATTCCGCATGGAAACTGCATATTTCAAACCAGTTGGAAACACTCAAAAGCTGCCACCATATCACACATATAATGTTGCTACCATCAACTTCCAGTCAGCCCCATCAAGCGGACAGTCACTTACGGGGCGCTAAAGGAACAGACAGATTTCTCTGCAGCCCATCTTCCTAATTCTCTCTGGTCAGTTAAACATATGAACTTTTGCTCCTGGTATACAGATATGTGAGCAGAAGGGAAACAGAGTGGATGTGTGCGGGCAGGCAGCACAGGATGCCAGCCTGGAGGGAAATTCCTCACCGACTCTCCACATGTTAAGTGGGAAGAGCCCTGGATCAGGAGCAAAAGGACTTTACTAGTCACACAGTCTCGGCCAAGTCACTTCCTCTAAGGGCCTCAGTTTTCCTATCTGCAAAAACAAGCAAATGCCACCCACACCTGCAGGTCTTTGACGAGAATAAAGGAAAAACATTCAAGGGTACCGACTGCAAGCAACGAAGAGCTAAATATGCAGAAGGCACTGTCACAACTAACGCTACCCACATTCTCAGCTTCTCTGAAAAATGCACGTGGATCTGGGGGCTTTCTGGGGTTGAGACCCAAACTTTCTTTCCACAGAAGTAGCTGCTTTAGCATTCTGTGAAAAGAGAACTCCCCAGGATAGAGGTTCTAATGAGAAAGAGTCCAGGTGCTGCCTCCGGCATTAAGATGTGCACACACCGCAGGGATGGCCTTGCATGGGCCTCCTCTCCCCAACCTTGAAATCCAGACGACAAAATATTGTGAAAGCTCTCTGGTTGCATCCCTCTGTCACGCCAAATGCTATCCACTCCACTCTCAACTCCCAATTTGTGTATCATATCTGATTGGCATGAGTTACAAGACAATCGCCAAATAGGGGCCAGGCATCAGGTTCTTAGCCAGCTTGCAGGTGTGGGGCAGGGAGCGCACGTGTTATCAGCTGCGGTTCTCTCAAAGCTGTGTGGGCGATCAAACACACACAGGGCACAAAAAACTCTTAAAGGGAAGCAGTATGTGGCAATGGGGTTGGGGGGTGGAGAAGAGGGGAGGAGGGGAGAAACAGCTTTTTTTCCCCTTATAATCACATTTTTACTCTGTTCAAAGTTACCCCCAGCTGGGCAGGTTTATGAAACCATTTTGACTAAGCCACCAGGCCTGCAGTTTGGCAGGAGAACACAGGCTCTACACACGACAGTGTAGGTATCAGAGCTTGGAGAATGACAGTGAGCATCTCTTTACAGTATTTCCCCCATTTGGTGGGGAAAAGAGAAGAAGAAACAGCAGTGCTTTGTATTAATATAAAGGATGGTGCCTGGGTTGGGATGGGAGCTTCTAGCCTGATCACACCTCTGGTCACCCTAAAGCCAACAATTTTGTCTAGCCAACAAGCTAGACAATTCCGTTCTTTAGCCCAGAAAAGCTGCTAATTCAGATTCTGCTTTCCTTATACATTATAGCACTCCTAGGAATTTGGTGCAAATCCACCTGGAATCAAAGGACATCCAGCCTTCATCCTTGGCTTCTCACCCATATACACGTCTAAGCCTAAAGCCAGGTCATCTAGCTCTTTTACAAAATCACAACAAAATCCTAAACATTGGCTGTTTCCATGGATCAACCTGGTAACTAACAGCCCAAGCTCACCCTCTGGCTTTCAGCGTGTGGGGGAAGAGAATCTACAGGCCTAGCAAAGACATCCATGGAAATGCCACGTCTTTGCCACCAGCTGGGCTTTGAGCCCAATAACCAGGATGAATGGGAGACCAGTGATTGGAAGAGAGAGAATACTAACACTTCAGGAGGGGAGGGGGTGCCTTGTAAGTAGCTAAAGCGAGAGTGTGGGGACCAAAAGTGGGAAAAACCATTTCAAATGAGCCTGGGGAAGCGCGGCTCACTCCCCCTCCCCTGCTCCCTTTCCAGCAACTCCATCCAACAAGTATTTATTGAGCACGACACTCCCCAGCTGCCCTGGCCCTCCCTCTGCAAAAACACTCAAATCTGTTCAAGCTGCAGGGTGAGTTCCATTGCACTTGAACTTGAAACATGAGGTGCCTATCTTTTAAAAAGGCAGGCACACAATTTCCAACATGGGGCAGAAGGGCCTAAAGAGATTTGAGAAAGTTAAAGAGCACAGCTGACCAAACAAGGGCACACTAATGCCACTTTCAAAAGGGAAGGGAGAGAGTAAAAATTTAATTTAACTGTAGGGAGAATAATACACTGGCCAACTTAAAAAAAAAAAGCCTACTAGAGACATCTCAGTAATTCTCTAATCCTACCTAACTATAAATATTCCTTCATTTTGTACCTCCTCTAGCTTGAATTTACCTTTTATTCACCAGTGCATGTGTTAGTAATTTGCTTTCAAGGCTGTATGTTTAATCCTACCTTTGCCTCTTAAGGAGGTTAGACCTCCATGCTCTCCTGCATGTTTTTATTTAGGATCGGATGATGAAGGAGGCAAGCAGCAGGGCAGGTGGTAAACAAGACCTACACTTGTCAACAAAGTTCCTCCTGGGAAAGCCACCTGCCATGTGCAAGATGGGGCACACAGAGTCAGAGAGGTGGCGCCCCAAACTACCACCCTGCCTGCGAAATCCTGCCCACTCCAAGAAGTCATAGTCGGGCAGCGTCGGAGAGAAAACTCCCCCAACCCTAAAGCCTGCCACTTCAGATCATCCAAAGCCCTGGGAAGCATCTCCCCAGCACGCCCCGTCAACCTCCACCCTTCCAGAATGTGTAGCAGAGCTGACCCCAAGGCGTTCACCACCCCTGGGTAAGTGTCTGCACACAGCCCGGGCTTTAGTTCCGGGTTCCCCAGGGGCTGGAGTTAAAAGTTTTCCTATTATGAAATACTTTGATAGCATTCTTTTAAGTTCATTAAAGCCACCCTTGATTGGCTGTGGTGCTCCCACAAAGTGAAAGTCAAGTGAAGTATGTTCAGGGCCTGAGGACAAATACTTAAATAACTCCAAGCTGGGCTTTCAGTTTTGTAGCAACTCTGAGGAAAAGTGTGGAGGAAAAAGCAAAGTGCCAGGAAGAGTTTTCAAACCCAGGAAGTTCAGTAGGGAGCATGAGCTGGAGGCCTGGCTGAGAGCAGCCAGCTGTGGAGAGCCTCCCTCCAGACAGCTGTTCCCAAGAACAAGAGCCCCTTCAGTTCCACACGACCAGAGGGGAACTGGAGCACAGATCATTTATAACTTTAAATATAATCCCCAAACTCTTTTCTCTCTGAGATCAGGATTTGTTTTGGACCCAACAATGTGAGTAATTTGGCTAATGTTTGGTTAATTCATAAAGTGGCAAACCAATAACGGAGCCCTCTGTGAAGACTCAGATCACCAGATTTCTCACTCATCTTTTCTCTGCTTTCACTCTTCCCTGATCCCTCTTTTATCCATCTCAGAGAGTGATAAAAGATGAGACAGCCCCATCTCAACTTGCTGGTAGCGACCCCCCTTCACTCTGAAATGGGAAGAAACACAAGGCTGTCCCTTCCAGCCCTTTCAAAGGGCTCCAAGCTGCCTGCGGAATAAAAGCAAGCCCAGGTAAGTCTAGTAAAGCATTTGTGCTACTGTCATATAGCATTTGATATGTAAGATGGTGTCAAAAAGAACTCAAAACCAGACCTGCCCCAGAATATGTCACACCCTAAAATAAAATCTGAATCTTTTGGCATCAAGGGTCTACATGAGGATTGTAAGAATCCGGAGGAGGATGCTCCATTAAGATCCAAGGGATAGTGTGGCTTTGGCGCCCATCACATCATTCATTACAAACTGGCAGAAAATGTAGGTGAAGTGTTCTCGGACTATTAAAGCCCACCAACCACTTTGGCAACACTCATACTGCCAACACAACTACGAAAATTTTGCAATCCTGCCTCAAATTTTCTAGAGGATAGTCTATATCTGGAACCAGAGAGAACAATGTCCTCTTACCGCCACACCCCACCATTGTTCTCAGCCTTTCTCCACTGACCTCAAATAGTTTGAAAAATCCTCACTCTATGTTACCTAAGTGGAGAGCTTCCCATATGGATAATCCTTTGCTGTAGAAAATACTGAATAACACATGGACCCATGCTTCTCTGGGTACCAAAAAGTAAGTAGTTAGGAATTGTGGCCCCCAATTTCAAGGATGCCATCATTGGTGATAACATTTAAGAGTCAGATACTTCAACAGTGCATTTTGCTGACCATGTGCCTCGTGCCAGCAAAGCTGTTAAAAGCAAGCTAGCAGTGTTAGGCTGGGAAGTGCTTCATGTTTAATGCCTCCCAAACAGAAGCTGCTTCAATCACAAGTTTTTAAAGGACAGCTGTAGCTCTTAAAGGATTTTAACTGCAGCCCCAAGCTTCTTTATAGGCAGATGGCTCTGTGGCAGAGAAAAGTTACACTCTATTCTAATCTCCAGGCTGTTTCTAACACCAAGGTCCAGAAGGACCACGGTCTGATGAGGGTCACTAATAAGCAATCTCTTTTATTGTTCCATACCTCTCCAAACACCCTTCCCTAAGGACGAAGTTTACAAAAGCATGGCAGGGAAAGAGAGTTTAATAATTACCAATAGCACTGCTAATAACAATGCTGCTTTACATTCACTGAGACAGCCATCGTGGAAAACCTGATGGACATTTGCTTCTATGTCCCTGTGGGGAAGTGAGTATTTGAGGGCAACGATGACTATGCCACCTCTCAATGATCTGTTCAGAAAAATAAAAGATAAGGAGAAGAATCCAAAACAGGAGATAAGCCGAAAGTAATTTCCATCTGACTTTGAAATATGTTCACTGCAACTGTGGGTTGTTAGCTTTGGAAGGAGGGTAAGAAGGGAAGAGATGCAAATCTGCCTAACAGTTAAGCTTTATGTAAATCCAAACTAGTTTATATCTACTGAGCACGTCACCTGACAAGGGTGGGGGTGAGTAGCCTGGGTTTACATGTGCTGATCTTCTATAAAGATTGAGAACTGACTAGAAGTTGATAATGTCCCTTTCTTTTTCCCTAAAATATGAGTGGGGATACAGGCTTGAGTTTTCTTTGCTCCCTTAGGATTTTCTGCAGAGGTATATACTACATACATTTGAAACTCATCTTTATACAGTAATATTGGTCAGGAACACTGTGGAAGACAAGGGGTAGGCTATTTTTTGTTTGTTTCCTGAAAAGTTCATGTGGTAAATACTTTAGGTTTTGTGGCTGTTTGGTCTCTATCAAAACTACTCAACTCTTATCACTGTGCAAAACTTCTCAAATATTGCCAATGTGCAAAAACAGCCACAGACAATACATAAATGAAGGAACATGGCCGTACTCCAATAAACCTTTATCTACAAAAACAGGCAGAAGCCTGGATTTGGTCTGCAGGCCATAATGCCAAGCCTTGGTTTAAGAAGAATCTAGTGGGCAGAGGAGATTCAGAGGCAGCATTTGGCTCCCCCAGCACCCAGCTGGCCAGTGGGGCTGGTCTTCTAGGGAAGAATTTGCAAACCTCGATTGAACATTAGCTTCATTTTCAGGACATGGAGACAGAGACACTAAACAGAATAGGTAAGACTGGGGCCCAGAACAGTTTACCTGCTAACCCCATTTTGTTCGACATCAGTCTGTCCTAGAAGAACTTAAAAGTCAGCAGACTCCAACTGACATAAGACACAAACAAGAATTTAATTAAAGGAGAAACTGCAGTAAGATATTTCTCCTAGGTTTCTGTTACCTACTAGGAGCTCTTAGCTTCTTAAGAGTTGATCTTCATTTCTGTCTTCACTCTTCTGCCTTCCACAACCCCTGCCCAGGCTCATAAAAGCCCAGGCGCCTTCACTTTATGAAGACGTCCCTTAAGGATGAATGGCCACAGAAGGTAAATCCTTCACCCCTCCTTTTTAAAAAACAACATCCAGGACTTCCCCAGTGGCTCAGCGGTAAGGAATCCTCCTACCAGGAGACACTGGTTGGAGCCCCGATCTGGGAAGATCCCACATGCCACCAGAGCAACTAAACCCGTGCATCACAACTACTGAGCCTGTGCTCTAGAGCCGGGGAGCTGCAACCTCTGAGGCCACGACCCGTGACTACGGAAGCCTGCACACCCTGGAGCCCATGCTCCCTCAACAAGAGAAATAACACTGCAACTAGAGAATAGCCATTTGCGGCAACTACAGAAAAGCACAGACAGGACTGAGGATCCAGCACAGCCAAAAATGAATGAATCAATCAAATAAACAACAACATCTAAGATATCTTGTCAAGAACACAACAGGGTGTGTGGTGGAGAGATAACTGCACAGCCCTGAGCACTACATCACTTTGAGATGGGAAACAAAAACGGTGACGACATGATTGTTTCTGAGACTCAGTTCCAACTCACGCTTTTTTTTTAAACAGATGGGTTTCAGAGCCCTGTTTAGAAAGCCCATTTTAAAAGATGAGTGAATAAAAGTGCAAGGGGAGGCCCTGAAATTCTGAAACCCGCAGTACTGGTTTCAGACCAATATGGGTTTGCTCTTTGAAGCCTGAAAAGGCAATGCACTCTGGCCAACAGGCTCTCACCTTGGCTGGGTGGAGAAAATAACAACAATATAAGCAGCAGCAAACACTGCAGAGTGCCTTCTACTTGCCAGGCACTGTTCTAAGCACTTTACAGCTATTGACTCATTTGATTCGTATGATGTAGATATTATTATTCATACTCTACAGATGAGGAAATTGAGACACAGAAGTTACTTAACTTCTTCTTAGCCACACAGCTAGTAAAAAATAAAACCTGGATTTGATACCCAGGTAACTCTGGCATCCAAAGTCATTCTCTTAAGGGTTTATGACCACAAAGCATTCCCTTCTATCGCATACACCCTTTGGGCCCAGAGGAAACCACTTCTGCCACTTCTCAAGGCCGAGGAATGGGAAAAATCTGAACACACATAAAGGTAAAAGTTAACATGCAGAAGACTTGATGCACTCCCAAACCAAAGGCCAGGGACATTCCTTTCATGTTTGGTTGCAAATAAGTCCACAGGCTCAAGCTGCTCTTTCCTCCTGTCTTTCCTCTCTCCTGCTTCACTGCAAACCTACAAATAATCCCACTACAGACCAGGTAAGTGCCCTATTAGTAGTGCCTCTGGGATACTAATAGGTGGAGGAGAAACAACCCTTCAGCCCAACCTATAAGCAAGAAATCACTCAATCTGTCTTAAATCATCAAACAAATCATGCAGAGCTCTAGCCTCCTATGTTTTTACCAGTATCTTAGGGTACCTGGTCCTAAAAAAGGAACTGGCCACGTGAAGAACTCAGTCATCCAAAGCTACACTCTTCTTTCCACAGTATCCACCAGTGTTTGTCCTTTTAATGTTAGTTCTATAGCAAACACAACATAACTGCTCTTAAAATATGACTGTTAATAGCTTTCCAACTACTACACAGGCAGGCTTTCTGCTGATGTCCACTAAAAGTGACTTGGTTCTGGTGCTTGCTGTTCTACTAACTTCCCTGACTCTAAGGAGGCACAAACAAAACCAACAGGTTTGTACTGTTGTGGTTTGCTTTAGAGCAGTTCACGATAGGCCTGAGTTTGTCTGGGCATTGTCTGGCTCGACATCGTCAGATTCTAGGCATACTTTTACTAGTTGGTTACCATCTTGCTACCAGATTTGACCAAGTTTCTGTGTTCCAAGATGCAATGCTAACATTTACAATGAAGTTCAGACAGACGAAGACTTTATAGTTCAGAGACCCTCTTAATCCCATTCTTACCTAAGAAGGCACCGTAGCAACTACACTTTCAGGAGGGGCTGGAACTAAGCTTAGTGATCACAAAAAGCCTGAGAAACTCTGGTTTGGAGAACGTCATTAACCATCAGATGGCAGGGACTATGACTTTTGTACATTTGGTAGACCCTGAGGCTTTGGAAGTGTGCAATGATCTTTTCACATCTGGTGTGAATCAAATTTAAGCCTTACTTTCAACTTACTGCCAACCTCCTCATGCAAGTAGTTTGCTTCTCCCATTCCTAACTGCCTGCATTTGCAGGGGATCCATTACAACTCTGAGTGTAAAAGCAAGGTTAAGCTTGCTCTTTGCCAACCACATCCACCACGTTAAGCTGCTATTAGGACATCTTTTTGGTGCTGTTGAGAAAGTGGGAGTATTTGCCACACTGTACTTGATTGTAGCCCTCACCCCACTGCCACGTTGACCGACAAGCTCAGGACAAAACAGCATTGGTTGGGGGAGAACGGAAAGGCAGGGGGCAAACTACCCAGCTCCTACACCTCCACACACACACGCGCGCGCGCGCGCGCGATGGTTGGAATGAGACAACCATATTAAGCAGGTCTGTGATCTGGGAACATGCAACTTTTGAGCCATACCAACAGGAACGTAGGGAGTAGGAGCGGAGCGTTTGTATGGTGTTAGACGCCGTGAAACTTATTCCAACAGCTTAGAAGAAACAAGCTCCAGGAGGTGCCATAGAGCGAAGCGCACACGAAGTGGTGGGAAAAGGAACTCTAGAGCTGCAGAACGGGATGCTGGGGCCACACTCAACTTGGAGAACTAACACATGGCTCCACGGGGCTCTCCTCCATGCCCCTCCCCCTCAGCGTGCAGACATCCAACGCCCACCGGCTCCCCGCTCCAGTGCAATCCCTGCATAGGGCGCCCCAGCAAACGCCTCACACCTCGCTGCCACCCGTTCATCTTCCATTCACCCCCACACCACATCTCTGCCCACATTTCGGTTACGCCCCCAAAGCCAGCCTCCATCTGCCAGGACCTTCCCCTCACCTCCCGGCCCGACTCCCCCGCACTATGTCCCGGCGGTGCACTCCGCGTTCACCGCTCCTCGCTCTCGCTCCTTCCGTCCTNCGATTTGCATTATATCCGTAACTTAATAGCTACTGTGTCTCATGTGGCACCACATTTGTCTTTCTTCACATGTCTAAGTCCTTACTTGGTGTTGGTCCAACCTAAAAACGCAGCTGCTAGCTTGTAAATTAAATTGAGACTGAAAAGGAGCAGAGTTGTCCATTCCAAGTCTGTTTAGCAGAGTGGAAGGAACAAAGTAACTGAGAAAGTTGAGCAAATCTACACAGTGACTCCATAACCAAATCCTGGTCTTCCCAGCTCAATGCTCTCTAACCTGCAAGTCAAAATGAACCTGAATGGGCCACAGAGAGAATGCACGCTGTTGTCAAAATCACATGCTATAATATATACATGAGACGTTTGAGGGGGAAAAGCATTTAATTACTGCTTAAAATTATTCTCTTCAAAAGAAAAAACATATTACTCTTGGTATTCATTAACCATTTTGTTCTCTTATGTAGAAAAAGTGAAAGGCAATCAATCCTAGATTGTCTGTGATAAGGGACCATCCAAATAATTAGATAATTCCCTCCAGATTTATATTTAGCCATGATATCTATTTTTGATCTTGCTACAGATTTATCTTTCTATTTCTGTTTTTTCCGAGTTTAATGTTAAAATGAAAGTATTCCCTGAAGCCATACTAACTATTAATAACCAGAAAAAAGGAGGTAATCTGGAAGCATGCTGCAAGGCAATGAGAGGTCATTTTTGGGATTAAATATTGAAAGCAGATAATACCCAAAGTGGAAATTCGAGAGTTGGATGAATATTAAAATCAGCCTATGTACAGAAAACAAATTGAGGATATGGAACACCCTAAAGAAATATTTTCTTTGCAAAGAGTATATTCTTGCAGATTTGTAGAATGTACTTTAAGATGATATTTGAAATCATTTTTTACCGACAGGGAGATGTTGTACTCCTTTCTATGAAGTGGAAAACTTTACCAAAGGCAGATAGGAATGAACAAAAATTGATGAACTGATAAAAATTTAGTCTTAATAAATAACTCAATTAAAAATCTTATAATTTATAACATTCCAGTTAGTTCAAAGTCTTCATATATGTTTTTTTTAATCCCCATGAAAATCTAGAAAAAGGAAACCATGATTTTTAAAATGGTGCAGGTAGAGAAACTGAGGTCCAAAAACGTGAATCTTTTTGATTCTTGACTCAGATCTCTTTCAGATCTTAATGGACTATACTGCCTCATTGTGGCACACTTCATTAATAAAATCAGTAATAGTAGCAGCTATCATTCACAGAATTTCTTTCTCCATGACAGGTATATCCTAAGCACCATGCATACATTGCCTCATTTAATTCTCATGAGCATACCTATGAGATGGGTATTATCTCCTCTTCACGGAGGCTTCAGAAAGAAGCAAGACTGCTTACTGCCCAGGGTTACTCAGGCAGCCTGACTCCAGAGATGAACTCCTAATCTCTGTTATTATAAAACTTTCTTATAAACAAAGGAGGATTACTCTTTACATTTTACATAAAGAGTCTCCAAAGATACAGTTTGGCTGAGATGTTAAAATTAACACTTGTCTCGTACTTCATAGCTTTCATATACACCATCTCATTTAATTTTCACAAGTGCATAATAGGTAGACTATTATATGTACAATAGGTAGAAAATGAAAATATTATTGTCCTTATTTTACAGAAGGCTAAGTCCCAGAAGCTTAGATGACTTGCCCAAGATTGTCCACTTAGTAAATGGCAAACCCAGGACAAATATCTAGGTCTTTTGACTTCAGATTCAAGTATTTTCTCAACACACACTAAACTTCTAGACAATTAACTTGCCCGATAGCCAAAGTGTGGGCCAGTTGGCCTCTTAAAATCTGCTCTCACCTGACAACTTTGTCCATCTTAAAACACAACATGTAAATTCTCAGGCAGTCTTAGGAGATGATGTGTGACTTTTACTGGTTGGGCCATATGGTGTGTATTACAGGTAAAAGCTTGGAGTGAGGAATCTTGAAATACTTTGGACAAATGACTTTCTTACTCTGTGCCAGAAACAACTGTGCTTTATCAACCTGATAGAGTTGTTCTAAAGAGAAAACGGCATATTATTGGGCAGTGGCATTCTTCCCTTGGAGAGAAGAGGGAAATCTCAAGGATATGGAGTTTAAATTTCATTTTAAAGCCAAAGTACCAAGAACAGAGGGCCTAGACAGTGGAAGAAGAGTTGATAGAGGTGGCACAGCTGAAGAACTGGATCTTCTGAATCCAGAGAGTCGTGTTCCTTCTTGATAAGCTGGCTAAAGACACTAAGATGGCCCAGCTGGAGGAATGCAAAAGCAGGCATGCAGAGGAGATCCCTGTCCTCTCCTTACCCCAGGTATCATGCCCAAGCAGCTGTCTCTCATTCCCTTCTCTATCACTGGTTGCTTCTCCTGGCATGGACATGGACATGATGGGAGGATAAAGACTCATCTGAAGATCAACTCCTGTCTGTTTCCTCTAATTAAAGGAGCCAGGGCTTATGACTTACCTCGTGGTCCAGTGGCTAAGACTCCATGCTCCCAATGCAGTCCCAGGGAACTCGATCCTATATGCTGCAACTAAAGAACATGCATGCCACAACCAAGACCCGAAATAGCCAAATTAAAAAAAAAACATTTTTTAAAAAAAGAAGAAGAAGCCAGGGTTTGAGGGAGACTGCATGCTGCCAAGGGGAGATGTATTGCCTTAAAAGCATCTTCTAGCTTCAAGAAAACCTTTGTCATTGTCCCTCTGTCATCTTTATCAACATGATTGTCACCAATTAATTTGCTTGTCACAAATTTATTGAAATGACCACTATGTGCCAGACACAGAGCTAGGCACTATGGAATGACAATAATATTCAGAGACATACTTCCTATTCTGGAGTTCATAACCCAGCAGCCTGGAAGCCGAAGTGGTCTAGAGGCTGTTCTGATTGAGACATGTTCTGGGTGCTGCTTTCAGGGAGGTCAGAGGCAGGCACTCAAAGACATCAAAAGTAGAGGATTACGTACACCAAGTATATCAATAAATTGTTTTTCATCTATGGGAGAATTATTTTCCTCAGAAGGTTCCAACAGCATATGCTCAGCCCCTTGATCCTAGCCTGCTCTTGGGATGTCCACAGCTGCCACAAATAAATGAGGACTCGAATTATTTTTCTTACAAGTGTGGGGTCAGAGGTATAGTCCTTCCCCAAGCAGTCCCTATAAGGCCTGGGGTCTTAAAAGCTGCAGATGTCTGAAGGGCTACCAAGGACGAAAGGCTTTGGAGATTTCTACAAGATCAGAGTATCTATAGGATCCACTGGCTACTGAATTAAGAGAAAGTTGGGTTGTCATAGTCAGTAGAAACTTTCCAGTTCTGAAGGTGCTGTCTGGCCCTACTTCTGGGGCACCTTGATCCTTCACTCTGTACATTTATGCCACAATTACCAACAAGAATGGAAATTCCAAATCACCATTTTATTCTCCAGAATCTGATACTCAGGAGCAATTGTTCAGAAAAGATTAGAGAAGTCTTGATATTCCTTGGTACCTGGGACTATCTCTGAACTTCCTGGTAAATGTATAAGTACTTACATCTTTGGCCCCTGGGTTCCAAAGTAATAAAGGCAAAAAATGAAATGACGCAGAAACACAGTGTCTTTTTCTGACCTACCTCCTTCCCTCAGCCTCTGTCTGAAATGTCAGGCCTGGTTCCTCAGGGAACGAGATCCTGAGGAAATGGGGTCAGAGCCGAAGGAGCAGAGCAGCCTTAGAGGGAGTGAGGAGTGTTGAGGGAATGAATGAGGTTATGGGAACAGAGCAGGGAGGGGGGCTAGCCCTCAACATCTCTCCCACTCTGGGGGCCTCCCTTTCCCTGCATCGCTGCCCTAACTCCCAAGATAACTGTGGCCTGGATTTTGACCTTCGGTACTCTGACACACTTTGTCCCTTGCTGCAGCCCACCACTTTCTGTGTTCCGGTTAGTTATCTCACTTGTTCATTCTCCATCTCTCAGACTGGGTAATGTTCACTCCTTAACTCTTCTTTTCCTCTCAGTGGGAATCAACTTTTCTTGCTAAACTTCAGCCTTTTAAAACTGAAATTTCCTAATCCTTAGCAATAAAGGATTTGTTACATGTTTAAAAAAAAAAGTCAAAGAGTTAGTCACTCAGTCTCGTCCAACTCTTTGTGATCCCCATAGACGGCAGCCCACCAGTCTCCCTCGTCCTTGGGATTCTCCAGGCAAGAACACTGGAATGGGTTGCCATTTCCTTCTCCAATGCATGAAAGTGAAAAGTGAAAAGGAAGTCGCTCAGTCGTATCTGACTTTTCGCGACCCCATGGACCGCAGCCTATCAGGCTCCTCTGTCCATGGGATTTTCCAGGCAAGAGTACTGGAGTGGGGTGCCATCGCCTTCTCCGTTTATAGAGAATACTGTTCAGCAATAAAAGGGAATAAACTACTGATATATTCTACAATGTGGATGGACCTTAAAAACAATATGCTAAGTAAAAGGAGCCAGATAGAAAAGATCACATATTATATGATTCCATTTATGTGAACTATCTAGAAAAGGCAAATTTATAGAGAAAGCAGATCAGAGGTTGCCTCCAGCTGAGAGTAGAAACAAGGATTATCTGCAAACAGGCACAGTGGAACTTTTTAGGGTGAGAGAAATGATCTAAAACTGGAATATGCTGATGGTTGCACAACTCTATAAACTTTAAAAATCATAGAATTATACATGTATAATAAGTGAATTTTATGGTATATAATTTACACCTCATTCAAGCTGAATGAGAGATCTCTGATGTGTGTCAGACCCTGCTAATCTTTTAAGGGAACATTTCATGAAAAAGATATACCTACCCCTATGATATCCATATGTCAGCAAATTTGGAAAACTCAGCAGTAGCCACAGGACTGGAAAAGGTCAGTTTTCATTCCAATCCCAAAGAAAGGCAATGCCAAAGAATGCTCAAACTACCGCACAATTGCACTCATCTCACGTGCTAGTACAGTAATGCTCAAAATTCTCCAAGCCAGGCTTCAGCAATACATGAACCATGAACTTCCAGATGTTCAAACTGGTTTTAGAAAAGGCAGAGGAACCAGAGATCAAATTGCCCACATCCACTGGATCATCAAAAAAGCAAGAGAGTTCCAGAAAAACATCTATTTCTGCTTTATTGACTATGCCAAAGTCTTTGACTGTGTGGATCACAATAAACTATGGAAAATTCTGAAAGAGATGGGAATACCAGACCTCCTCACCTGCCTTTTGAGAAACCTATATGCAGGTCAGGAAGCAACAGTTAGAAGTGGACATGGAACAACTGTCTGGTTCCAAATAGGAAAAGGAGTANTTTTCCCAGTGATCATATATGGATGTGAGAGTTGGACTGTGAAGAAAGCTGGGTGCCGAAGAATTGATGCTTTTGAACTGTGGTGTTGGAGAAGACTCTTGAGAGTCCCTTGGACTGCAAGGAGATCCAACCAGTCCATCCTAAAGGAGACCAGTCCTGGGTGTTCATTGGAAGGACTGATGCTGAGACTGAAACTCAAAAACTTTGGCGACCTCATGCAAAGAGTTGACTCATTGGAAAAGACCCTGATGCTGGGAGGGATTGGGGGCAGGAGGAGAAGGGGATGACAGAGGATGAGATGGCTGGATGGTATCGCCAACTTGATGCACATGAGTTTGGGTGAACTCCAGGAGTTGGTGATGGACAGGGAGGCCTGGAGTGCTGTGATTCATGGGGTCACAAAGAGTAGGACACAACTGAGCGACTGAACTGAACTGATGATATCCATAAAAGGTCACTGTGAGACACAAAAGATTTGGTTCTTTGACGTATGAAATACCCAGGCTAGCATTCTTCATAAGTGTCCTCCTCACTAAAATATGTAAGTTTCTCAAGGAGAACAGGCATGTCTTGGTCCTCAGTCTAATGACTACACCTAGCACTATGACCAGCATGCAGATATTGCTTCACAAAAAGCAAATTAAACTTTAGTTCTGCAGTGTCATGTGATTATGGGTACCTTGAGGGACCATCTTCTTTCTAGAGCAGCACCTTGGTGGGAATGGTTTGCATCCCCCACACATGACTCTCCCAGGTCCTTTAGAGATCAGTCTCTGGAGAAGAAATGCTGGTTGTGTATATCCCTAGAAGATTGTGTATAAACCAAAAGGCCTACTCATTTCACACCACTTTCGATTTTTCTCTTCCCCACCATTGTTCCCATTTGCCTTATCCAGGTCAAATGATCCCTGGGCAAATAAGCTACAATACTCTAAACATTCTTCATCTAATTTCACATCTAATCCTCTCCCTTGCCCTCGCACCATGTACCGAATGAAGAATCAAGTACCATAAAATCCAGTTCAAAGATACTATAAATGTAACAGAAGAGACAAGTGTTGTGAAAGTTGAGCTGTAGTTTGATGTCCTTCAGACCTAGGAAATAGGCTCAGAAATTATTTTCAGAGCAAAGAATATTATCTAAAGGGATTTTGTAGTAGGTAACTGTAAAATATCATCACAGATGTGTCCCCCTTCTGTGCTTTGGAGATGATATTCCCCCTCAGTTCAGTTCAGTCGCTCGGTCATGTCTGACTCTTTGCAACCTCACGGACTGCAGCAGACCAAGCTTCCCTGCCTACTGTCTTCATCATCAACTTCAACTCCCAATCAGACCTCACTTCCTGCAAGCATTCCTCAGCTAATCCTGTGAGACAGTAATGATGCCTCCAGGACTTAGGTGTTTGGCCCATTATTTTGTGCTAGCTTATGAGTAGCTTCATAATTCCTCTTCTGTCATTTTATATGTTTGTCCTTTCTCGCTGATTTTTTTTTAATTAATTAACTTATTTACTTTTGGTTGTGTTGGATCTTTGTTGCTTCGCACAAGCTTTAGTTGCTCTGGGTTGTGGCGAGCTGGGGCTCCTTTTCATTGTGGAGCATGCACCTCACTGTGGTGGCTTTTGATTGTGGGGCACAGGCTCTAGGCCTGCGGGCTTCAGTAGTAGCAGCACGTGGGCTTGGTAGGTGCGGCTAGACGGCCCTAGAGCCCAGGCTAGTTGTGGCACATGGGCTTAGTTGCCCCGAGGCATGTGGAATCTTCCCCAACCAGAGATTGAACCCATATCCCTTACACTGGCAAGTGGATTCTTATCCACTGAGCCACCAAGGAAGTCCCCTTTCTCCCCAGTTCCAAGCAAAGGAACACATTTGCTCTGTTATTTCTTGTCAGTTACTAGGGCATGCCACTGCATCTGGCAATACTGCGGCAAAGTTGATTATTTGAGTATTCGTTTTTCCAACTGTTTATGATCACTCCTGAAGGTTGATGCTAAAAGTCCTTGAGACTAAAAGCAGGGAAGGGTTCAGGTTCTGTGAAGTCTAAGGCTTATACTGCTTGAGGTTTCCTCAAGTTAAACAGTAAAATAATTATAGAATTAGGGATAAGGACTGGGAAGGGTTCTGTGCAAGTGAGGGGCTCTGACTTCTGAGTTTCTAAATCAGCTTCATGGTAAATCTGTTTCTTACTGAAAAATGAGGTGCCCGTTCCTGGCTTTCCTGTGGGTATCCTGTACACAGCAGATCTTTTCCACAAGATGCTCCTCGCTCAATAAAATGGCCTTAGCAGCCAAGTCTCTCTATCTAGTGAAAAAGCCCCAAAAGACTGTACTGACACTCCCACACTTAGTAACTTGGTAGCACTTAGAATAATGCTTCTTTCAGAGCAGGTGATTTCTTGCTGTGCATGGTGGAGGGAGAGGTCCTTGTACCCCATTCTTCCTGGCAGACCCTGATGGCTGTAAGCTCAAGGGGTGGTGTTGTGCAGCACAAGGCCCTGGAATGTTCCAGTACATTCCACCAATGACCTCTGTAACCCCCGCTTCCATTCAACTTAGGCAAAGGCTTGGTAATCTACAAAATAGTGTGTATTTTGCTTGGTCTTGCTTCTTCCATGACAGTCTGATAGCATCACACAAGTTTGTACCTTCCCTGGAAGTCCCACCCAGAAGCTCCATCCAATTCTCTGATCTACTGGTGTTTGCCTAGAATGTCAAGCCAGAGTCTAGATCTCAACCCTGTCAATTTTTTGGCTATATACACCAAGTTTTGATTTTTTTTCCCCAAATAGGTTAGAATTCCTGAGATTTCTGAATCAGTGGTGAGTCTGTGTTCCACAGAATACCCATGAAGCTTGTGCCACATGAGGAGACGCTAACATCAAGGCCCCAGGAAGAAAGCAATGTACTCAGGATGCTATAGGCCGTGTGCCCTGGCCAAAAGGCATAGAAGAATACCACTTCTACTTACTGGGAGCATCCTATAGGCTAAGTAATTTGCCCATGTAATATTATTTAACTCTTAGTCACAGTTATTATATATTATAAGTAGATATAACTATCCCCAGTTCACAGGTGAGAAAACTGAGGCTCAGAAAGGTTAAGAAATGTATTGAAGGTTATGCAGCTAGAGAAGACAGGTCCATCTGCTTTCAAAGACTATGTCTATAACCACTACAGAGGGGATCAAAGGACTAAGTCAGAGGGATACAGACCCAGAGGTCCACTCCTTATCCAGAAATTGAAGGTCAGAGTTAGGAAGACAGTCCAGATTGGTCATGGTATAATCCACTTCCCTGCCTCCCTGTCACTTCGCTCGGTCCTAAACTCCCTAGAACTCTAACTTTGTTTATATTGCAGAGAAGCAATGCTCAGAAATTATGGAGGTGAATCTGGCAGGTTCCAGCTGTTCTTGGTGAGGGAGTTGGAACATTTTTTGGAACTTCTTGAAAAAAGTATGTCTCTCGTTCAGTGGACTAAATGCACTTCCTTTCTCCAAGTTTTTCCTACCTTAGAGAAAGAGAGAGAGATGGGGAAGCTGGGGGATTTCCATTAAGGAGAAACCAGAGACGATCAAAGGAGGAGGAGGGTGGTGCTGCCCTTTAAGAAAGCCTGCCAGCGCTCTGGAACTGGGACTCTTAAGAAACTTCTGTAATGTGCCAAGTAAAGTGAGAAAGCTCTTCGTGGGGTCAAAAGAGAAGCTACAAGAGGAGGCCCCACGGAAGACTTGGCAGAAGAGAGTGGGAAGGAGGTAAGAATCTATCCAGGACCAAAAGTGTGTTTTAATCCTGAACCCATCAAAACCAAAAAAGAAAAGAAAAGAAAAGGACTCATGCCTTGACTCCCTACTTCTGGGGTGGGGCAGCCAAATAAGGGGAACTCTTGTTGGACTGTGCTCTCCATTTTGACAGAAAACACTGGCTGCACTGCCTGCCCAGCCTGCCAGAGTGCTGCTGCAAAGAGCCACCAACCGCTGCGTTTGGTTGAGAAACGATGGGCACCCCTGCCTGCTGCCCATTCTTCTTTTCTCCCTGCTTAGTTTGCAGCCTTCTGCCTGCTGGGGAGCCCCAGAGTAGGGGTGGGGAGAGAAGGGTCCTCCAGACAATATTAATACTCAGTGATTTATAGGCTGCTGTAAGGGGAGGGGGGGAGTCAGAGGCGACAAGCCCCTGGGACTAGTTTCCATGACACATCAGCATACCACTGACAAGAGTCAAATTATTTTTGTGATGCCTACGCCTTCAGGCCCATCTTTAAAAGACACAGCCCTTACCCTGCTGGTACCAGGTAGGATGAGACCAGCAGAGCTGGCTGGAACAAGGCTAATGAACATACAGCCAAGTCCTCAACCTTTACTTTAAGCTCCACACTGCTGGGAGAGGGAAGAAATAAGTGAGGTCGAGCAGCTCAATAGCTGTTTTGGGAGGATTTATTTTTTTAATGTGCAAGAATTCTTTTGATCCCTCCATGGCTCTAAGAAAAACTGTTTGAAATGTCCCCACTTAAGGGGCCTGAGGTTAAGTGCCAGGGATGGAAGGCTAAATGCCAGGGATGCTGCTTGCAAGGATTCTTGGGACCGGGGCTAATGGCCTCCCTGCTGTGGGCTCAGGAATACCAGCCCCAGGCTCTGGTTGCCCTGAGAGATGCAGCCATTTTTACTTCTGTTTGAAGGGCACCACCTTCTGGGTTTTTCCCTTCTTTGGTGAAAACCAGAGTAGAATATGCCCATGTGCCCAAGAGTCTGGAGGGCACTGGAGATAACAGTGTGAGGCAGGGTGAGATCAATGCTTTATACAGTTTAGGGTTTGGTCCCTGCTGGTGGAGAGACGATGCATTTTTGTGAGAGTGCATAGTAATTGCCCTTCATAAAGATGATCTCAAAAGGTCAAGGGATGGGCCCTGAATAGCCCTAATGTCCCTGAAACAGTCTATTGTATGGCTATTGTCCATACATGTAAAGGAGCCCTTCTTGACCCTATTCATACTTTTCTGGCTCTCATGCTAGGTGCTGGGGATGTAGAGATAAATAACACACAGTCTCTTCTCTGGGGAGTCCATAGTCTAGTTTTCAAAAAATTTTCCTTTGCACTGATTTTGGGGATTTAGTAAATAAATCTGTACTTATCTCCTTTATAGTTTCACATGGATGGATCAGAGCCTTTGCCTCATATGGTAACTTCCACTTTCCTCTTGACCAATTTAGAAGTTTCTTTGGACTCTGATAGTCTTAGGAATTGAGTGACACATCTACAAATGTTATATGCATGCGGGTACAAGAGTAATGTTATGTTTTCTAACTTCCTTCATTTATCATTATTACTGCCATTTTTTAATACATCCGATAGTTACTAAGTGCCTGTTAAGTACTATGTACCTTCCTAGGTGCTGAGAATGCAGTGGTAAGTAAAATGGACACTGCTTTCATGAAACCTTTAGGGTATGCATTGGGAGGACAGAAGGTAAAGAATGTAGATTAAACAGACATACAAATAGATATATAATTATAAACTGAGACAACTGGTATGAAGAAAAATGCAGGGTACTGTAACAGTGTAGAAAAGAGGGCTTTGGTCTAATCTAGAAGCTTTGGGAAATAGTTCCCTGAGGAAATGACATTTGACTTTAGATCTGAAGGATTAGTTGAAAGAGGTGAAGAAGAGAATGAGGGAAGAAATTTCCAGTCAAGAGTAAAGAGTATGTGCAAAGGTCCTGAGGTGGAAGGAGGGCAAAGTAAAGAGTATGTGCAAAGGTCCTGAGGTGCTAGGGCAGGAGGGTCAATGAGGTTAAACCACAGAGAATGAGGTTGTATGAGATGCGCTGGAGAATTAACCAGAGGGCAAATAATGCAGGGAAGGTCATGATGGTTGGACTAGGCCTTTTTGAAGCCCTCTCTTTCCTTCCAGGCCTATCTTTGGAGAATGTAGTCAGGCCAGGTAAGAATTTCAGTTTTATCCTACAGACGATTATGGAACCAAAGTCTTTATAGAATAGCTCATTTCCCTGGATTATTAATGCTACTTAGATTTGTCTTGAAGGAGAACAGTAATGACAGTCTGAACTATTAGGAACTTTCCCAGTTTCCTGGCAGGGTGTGGCTATATGTCTGGCTGGCTCTCTGAAGGCCCAAAGCTGATGAACCAGCCCCAGCCTGGCAACCCTCAGGCAAGGGATGGCCCCTGTCAGTGTGGACAGAGGGGCAAGGGTGGAGGGTGGGTGGAGTGCTTTGCTTGAGGTATCTGCTCCACAGAGACATTTGGAAGAGCCCCAAGACTATGGCTCTTGTTCCCTGATAAGTCTATCATATGCACACCCCCATTGAAATGGTCTTGCCACCCTTCCCACAGCAGCTGTATGCCCCACCCCATCTGGGGAAGGCCTCTGGATAAGAACTCTGACTCTGCCCAGAACTGAGATCTTGGCCTTCTAATACTAGGCTTTAGTATTATCTAGAGCCATGTATATACATATTTCTGATAGCTTTCCAGAGTTATTAATGGAAGCCATGGGAGAATAGGGTCAAGATGGTTGGACTGGGCCTTTCTGAAGCCCTCTCTTTCCTTCTAAGCCTATCTTTGGAGAATATGCCTTGGTGTAGTGACATCTACCGGCAAGGCTAGGCAGGAAAGAAAATGACCAGATGCCCACTCATCTCCAGGTAATTTCCAGACTAGTAAGAAAATCATCCTTCACCCCTGAGATTGGGTTGGATCAGTAACCTCAGTTGGTTAGAGCAAGACTAAGAAGTCCAAGGTTGTGAGTTTGGACCATGTATGTGCTGATTTACCTTAAATAGAGAAATTATTTTCCTAGTTGTAGCTGGCATCCCTCACCCTGGCAGTTGATTCACATTTGGGGACAATTAGTCACAAGGGAGATTGACTAAGCATGTGTAAGTGACTCAGAGAAACCCATTCCTAGCCCCTATTTTGGGGAAAACATCTCCCAATGAAATGACCCTCAGTTTACAAATGGCAGAATGCAGGATCATTTTGCATCCTCCTGAAGTTGACTGGTTTGTGAATTTTTCGTTCTTCTAGGACTCAACTTCTCCTAGGTAATCAGGAAAATGGTGTCTATAAGCCATCTTCAAAGTTTCTGTAGTGATAAGAGTGACTACAGCTTTTAAAGTTGCTCCTCAGTTCTTGCTGAGGAAAGACATAAACTGCTTCCTCGCTGCTTTTACCCATCATCTACACATTCTGTTCACAATCTCATTCTCTTTCTTAATAGCATGCATACTTGACAAAGACTTTACCACTAGAGGTAATAGAGAAGGCAGAGAGAGAGTGAGGAGAAACTACCAGAGAAATCATTATGAAGCAAATGTTCTCCTTTCTCCATAACATGGACTCCATAGCTGAATGTGGCTCGGACAAAGCATCTGTCTCTCCGTCTTTCAATCAGACTTAAAAAGAACATCATCAAGACCTCAGTAGAGAAATGAGTAATGCACAGGATTTCACGGAAGAGGAAACAGGACTAGTAAATAAACACATGGAAGACTGAAGTCCATCCGAGCTAGAAATAAACTGAAAAGCACATTTGAGGTGCAGTTTTCTTTTTTTTTTTTTAACTAAACTTGTAAGATTTTATTAAGTGGTAACACTCAGTTCTGGGAACATCTTAAAATTGGTATCCTCCCACAAGGATGGTGACACTTTAAATTTGGACAAGTCTTTGGGGAAAAAAATCAAGCAATGTAGAAGAGGTAGAAATAAAAACAAGAGAGCTACAGATGCATGCAGACACTCACTGCATCATTATCTGATTTAAAAGAACCTCACTAGCATGTTATGTCACAGTGCCACATTACAACATTACACAGCAATTACAATTATAATTATGAGGACTACAGAGAAGGAGATATTAAGAATGTGTAAAAAATATGGAATTTCATTTAAGCAATGAGTGCATCTATGCAAAATGTGTACATATAATAAAATGTACGCATGTGGAGAAACATTGGAAGGCAATATGCAAAAAATAAAAATAGCTCTATAGCAGCAGTGAGATTAAGGATGTCTTATTTTTTCAAACATTTATTTAGTGTTATTATACTGGATTAATAACTTTTGAAAAAGTGGAGACGGTTGGTGCAGGTGCATGTCATACTCCCCCAGCCCACTATTACACACTGGTCCTAAATCGACAGCTCTAGGAGGAAAAGACCTGTCTGTTTTTTCACAGAGTACACTCAGCTCCTACCCAACGCATAGCACTTGTCTGATGCTCGATAAATATTAGTTGAACAAATAAATGAAAATAACTTGAGCCTAAAATGTCTCAACCCATGATCACTGAATACATTCCATCCTGGGAATAAAAAAGAATTTGGTTTGGCTGGAATTAAAGAAAAAAAAAATGAAGGCCCATCCATAATGGCAATTCCCTGGTTTTCTTGATAAATAAATTTGGGCATAGAGAAACAGGGAGAGACAGTCTGTTAAAGCAAACCCAATTACCACCCAGGAACATATGTTGCCCTGAGGCCTCTGCTGCTATAACAACATTGTGTAACTATAACTACAGCCCTGGAGGGCTTTGCCCCTGTCAAATAAGGGAAAAGATGTCTTCATTGTATGAGGGCTTTGTCCTTCGATTGGCTTCCCTAGGGAGCTTGGATCGGAGGAGAGGTAGATAAGTGAAAGAAAGGGGGAAATGAAGGGCAGGAGGGGGAAAACTGCTACTCAATCAGGATCAGAGTGATCTTTCTTTTTAATTTGAGCAATTTTCAAAATGTACTTATTTGACTGTTTAGTTTTGATGGTTATTTATAACCCCAGCTGCAGAGGCGGGGAACAGTGCCTGAGCTTGCTGGGATCTGTCCAATACCTTCCCCCAGGGTAGGGCTGGAGGTGGGTGTGGACAAGGTGATCCAAGAACCAAATTAACAAGTGGCCAAGCAGTAAGAGAAGTTCCTGGCCTTATCCAGCAAGAGAAAGACAGAAGGAACCACAAATGATCTCACTGACTTTATTTTTTTTTAATTAAAAAAAAAAGTATATTTTCACTGATTCTATTTTTAAGGCAGCTGTAAATGAAAAGATTTTAATATGAATTATGGTCAAATGAGCAAATTCTGAGATTTTCACAGAGGGCTAGGGACTAGTTCAATACTTTTACTCAGAAGTTATGAGACTGGCCTGGCTACACTAGCGTTGTCTTTAAAAGGTCAAGGCATGCTTCCTCACCTTAGAGGACAGTTATTGTGCACACAGAAGAAACTGCTGTCCTTAACCACTACTGGTCAGAAAGAGGCTTAGAGGAGAGAGGACCACTGGTTCTGTGCAAGTCTTTCCTAACTGAGCCAACACCTGGCAGTGGCTATCCCATTTACCGAGCCCTTTTAGATGCCTGCAAGAAAGAAGCTAGAGACGATGAGGCCAGCCAGGCAAGGCTCCCAACCTCCAGGAACTCCTAGGCCTCTGAAACAAACAATGGACAACTACACTTTGTATTTGAAATATGGTATATATCATTTTACTGGCAAGGGGAACATCTGAAAGGAGATTGAGGGATCGTTTAGGAAGTTTCAAATATAACAGAGGAGAGGAGATACAGATCTGAGGAAGAAAATTCACGGGAACATACATAAAAGATGATCCCTGCTACCCCTGCCCTGTTTGGTTCCTCCTCGACTCTGGGTAAGGTTATTATTATGGCAGCGTTCTGATTGGTCTCCTTGCCACTCTGATCAGTCCCCATCAAAGCTTCCAGAAACAGATCTCTAATAGTGCAGCCCTAATCGTGGAACTCCTCTGCTTAAAATCCTTTAGAGATTCCCCCTCACCTTTGGCCCAGGTTCCTCAGCAAGACATTTAAATGGTTCCCCAAACCATTCCTGCCTCTTCTTTATGTCAGCCAGTCCAAATCTAGTCATGCCTTCAGCCACCCACACACAGGGCTGCTCCATACCTCTGTGCTTTTGCCCAGGCTGTTCTCTTTGTAAGAAAGTCCTTCTTCTCCTTGTCTGCAGGAAGACTTATTTGTCCTATGAGTTCACCTCCTCTATGCATACGTTCCTAAAGCTTCCAGATAAAATCCATTTCCTCCTCTGTACCACTTTTGAGCTTTCCTCATTTTTCTATTTTTCCTTTACTGCTCTATCGTGTTTTGGAACAACAAGCTTACTGACCTAGGGAAACACGATGTTTTGTCTATCTTGCTTTGACTCAGTACCTAATATATAATGCCTGGGCAATCATTCTGTACCTTTTGAGTTAAGTGAAGCTCAATAGAAAAAAAGCAAACAACCCACTGAGACCATATAAAGTTATAGTCACAAACATTAAGATGTTACAGCCATAACTAGGGTGCCTGGAATAACAACAGCCATTTATTAGCACTTACTCTACCAGGAATTGTGCTAAGCTCTTTATAACAATCATTTCCTTTAATCTTTATAACAACTCTTAAAGTGGCTATTCGTACCTCCACTTCACAGATGAGAAAACCGAGACCCAGGTAAATTTTATAACTTGTCCAAGAGCAATGCAGACAGAAAGTGACAGAGCTGAAATTCAAATCTGAATCTGACATCAAAGCCCTGTATTGGACACTAGAAGAGCTGATGAATAAAATACGCAGGAGTTCTGTTCCTATTGCTTGTTAGGTACAGAGTGAGGGAAACAGCGCATCTCCCAAGCTGTATAAGAAAAAGTACATATAAAGCAGCAAGTGCAGAGTAACAGACATCACTGTGCCCTAATACCTTAGAAAGAGTAAGTCA
This sequence comes from Neotragus pygmaeus, assembly GCA_006410875.1. Taxonomy (NCBI): domain Eukaryota; kingdom Metazoa; phylum Chordata; class Mammalia; order Artiodactyla; family Bovidae; genus Neotragus; species Neotragus pygmaeus. The sequence goes on along the minus strand of SJYV01005751.1, from coordinate 1,557,079 downwards.
GGAAAGGCCTTCGGAAGAAAGTAAGTATTAAAGAAGGCTGAGAGATGCATCAGGGCAGGAAGAAAAGCCTGTATGAAAGAGTAAAGGCAAGAAGAACTGTGGAGCTACCTATGTGACGTCTGGCAGATGAGGACAGGCAGGGGGCCACTGGCAAAAGGTAACTGATGAAACCAACATCAGTTCCTGCTTTGAATGGTAACTGTGTCATGATGAAAATAACAAAGTAAAGATTACGTGTAGTTCAGAAAAAGAAGGGAAGAGAGAAAAAGCTTTCAGGATTTCCCCCTCTCCAGTCTAAACATTCTAAACCCCACTCCAGTACTCTTGCCTGGAGAATCCCAAGGACGGGGGAGCCGGGTGGGCTGCTGTCTATGGGGTCGCACAGAGTCGGACACAACGGAAGAGACTTAGCAGTAGCAGTAGCATTCTAAACATACCTAGGTGTTTGACTTTCATCTTTAGTACACACTTTTCTTACGATCACATTTCTATCCCACTGGTGTTAGTTTTTCCATCTTTTTGCTAGAGGGTACACTTTCCAAAGGCAAGAACCATGTCTAAATGAAACCATAAACTCTTTTAGTGCTGGCTGCAGTGTTTTAAAATTCAGTGTAAGTGATTAATTAATGTTGAATGTCTGTAATGTTGGTGTTTGTATGATGAATAGTTAAGTCGGGATAAGATTTTACTCTAAAACACTAATTTCCAAGGAGGCATACTTCACCATCTTTGAGTGCTATACATTCAGACTGTGAAACAGTAAACATGATTGACCAGCAAGAATTTACTGTAGGCTTCACAGGTGGTGCTAATGGTAAAGAATCCGTCTGCCAATGCAGGACATATCTGCCAATGTGTCTGCCAATGCAAAGGATGTGAGTCAGGAAGATCCCCTGGAAAAGGAAATGGCAACCCCCTCCAGTATTCTTGCCTGAGAAATGCCGTGGACAGAAGAGCCTGGCGGGCTACAGTCCATGGGAACGCAATGAGTTGCACATGACTGAGGGACTAAACACAGCATAGAATGTACTGAGTACTATTAAGGATGGTATTAAAGAAGTGAGACATGCTCTTAACATAAGAGCTCCTTACCAACAGTTGGGGAGCCAGAACACTCAAAAATAACCTTGGGAACATACCAGTAAGTGCAGAATAAAAGTAATAGTGTGAAATTAACTGCTTAAGTCCTGAGGGGATACAGAAGAGTAAGCAGGAGCCCTTTCCAAATAAGATCTTATGTGCACTTCAAACTAAGTTGTTCAAAGGTATCAATAGTAAAGACTAAAAGCTAAAATAATAAAAACAAAATACCAAAAGCTGTCTGCCTTAACACTAGCCCAGAATATCTCCCTGGTGGCTCAGATGGTAGAGAATCCGCCTGTAAGGTGGGGGACCTGACTGAGTTCGATCCCTGGGTTGGGAAGATCCCCTGNGGGAACATACCAGTAAGTGCAGAATAAAAGTAATAGTGTGAAATTAACTGCTTAAGTCCTGAGGGGATACAGAAGAGTAAGCAGGAGCCCTTTCCAAATAAGATCTTATGTGCACTTCAAACTAAGTTGTTCAAAGGTATCAATAGTAAAGACTAAAAGCTAAAATAATAAAAACAAAATACCAAAAGCTGTCTGCCTTAACACTAGCCCAGAATATCTCCCTGGTGGCTCAGATGGTAGAGAATCCGCCTGTAAGGTGGGGGACCTGACTGAGTTCGATCCCTGGGTTGGGAAGATCCCCTGGAGGAGGGTCTGGCAACCCACCCCAGTATTCCTGCCTGGAGAATCCCATGGACAGAGGAGCCTGGTGGGCTGCAGTGCATAGGGTCGCAGAGTCACACACGACTGAGGGATTAAGCACGCAGAATATCTCCAAGGATAGTGCTAGCTAAGGGTCTGGAACTTCAATCCTTCATAGTCCTCTGTTTGGCACATCAATCAAATGATCCTAAATTAACGACTGAGCCTGCCTGGATCCCACCCATGCGCTCCGGGTCAAGCCTTGGTCCTCTCAAGGCTCTTCTTTTAGCAAGGCTAAACCCTCAACGGGCTTCCCTTGTGGCTCAGCTGGTAAAGAATCCGCCCGCAATGCGAGAGACCTGGGTTCGATCCCTGGGTTGGAACATCCCCTGGAGAAGGAAAAGGGTACCCATTCCAGTATTCTGGCCTGGAGAATTCCACGGACTACAGCCCATGGGGTCGCAGAGTCGGACACGACTGAGCGACTTTCACTCACTCACTCAAATCCTCAAGGTCTGCTATCCACTTTCCTGCCTTTAAACTCTTCTAGCCTTACATCTTCCACAACTTATTCTTTCGAGGCCTCGTCACTATTATTTAAAAATCAGTGCCTGAGATCCAGCTTTACTAAAAATATTCCTTCCTGTTCCTCCGTCTCCCAACTGTTGGCTGAAGCAGCTGAATTTCGAGAGGTCACTTGGGCTCATGAAGTTCAACGTTTCTGCGGCTCTGGCGCACACAGATGCACACACATTCTCATCCTGCGGGCCACCCAAGGCGCTCATACCCGTACAGGATGGGGTAAGGAGACGGGTGCTCACCACAGAGCTAAACTGGCTCTTCTCTGGAGCTACAGCTTCTGGAGAATGGTTCGGTCTCCTTTCGCGATTGAACGAATTAATCTACTTGTTGTTTGCTAAAGGGCAAGGACAATGTCTCCTTTACCAGACAAGAAACTTCCTGGCGATGGACGCTACCCTTTCGTTCCTTTCCCAAGCTCCCATTCCTCACCATTTTGACACAGGATAGCTGTTAAAATTGTTTCTTCTGTAAAATATCCCTTCCCAACTTTGAGTTTATGCCCATAAACGGTAACGTCCTTTAGCCAATTCGGCGACGAAGGGGTTAAATCTCAGCAACCTGATGGATTCTGGGGCTTTCCTTCCTCGACTTCAGAAATTAAAACGACCAGGAAGGGAAATTTTGCCCAAGGTAAAGATGAGAACCGTTAACTTCAATTGTCAGGCTTCTGCCCCAAACAGGAATGGCTACCTACGCCTACAAAGGGTGCCATTCCCCTAACTAAACTTGGCTGGCCCCACTTTCCACCACCAGAGCCACTTCCTCCCCAAGACCAAAATGGCGCTCAGTAGCCTCACCACGGGAACGAACCTCCCAGCATCCTCTCTGACCCGTAACGTCATGTGACGCAAACCCCAGCCGGAAGTGGAGAAAAAGCGCCTCAGCCCGCGGCGCCTGCGCAGAAAGCTGTAGACGCTGAGAAGCAGGAGGCACTTGGGATCGTCCGCAGGATTGGGACTGCTACACAGGCCGCCACGGAGCCCGCCGGAGCCACCGTTCCTGCTGCTGCCGCCGCTGCCCGAATCATAACCGTCGGGCCGCAGCAGCCGGCAATGCCTCGAAGGAAGGTGAGAGGAACAGGACGAGAGGGATGGCGGGTTTCTAAGGACAGTCGCTTGAGAAACATGACGCAGTTGGCCACGCCTCACAATGGTTGGGTTCCAACTTCCCGCTCCCCCGAACCTAGCTTAGCAACCCTCTTCTGTCCATACCCAACAGAAAAATGTGGGCCCGACCCTGGCCTCGGCCTATGGTTGCAACTATTCCCGCCCTCTGCTTGCCTGGCTCGGAGGCGTTCTTCTCGTTAATTGGTCGCTGAAAAGTCTAGAAACATATTGATTGGCTGGTGACACCGCCCATTTGGGCTCAACGGTCACCTCCCCGCGTGTGGGGGCGGTTTTTGGGCCCGGCTCTATCGCTGTCCGACAGGCCGTAGAGAACGATCTCTCCTCTCTTGATTGGCTAGGCCTGCCAGTCTGTCCTGTGGGGGCGCGGTTTATCGGGACCGCGGTTGGGTGGCTCGAATCCCCTCCCTTTCGTCTGATGATGCTCACGGAGGCGGAGTTTTGGAGCATCCTTCTTTTCCCCGCGGGGGACACAACAAAGGCGAGAACTGGGTGGTGGAGAACCAGCGCCCACTCCCCAGGGATCTCACTCTGGCCTGTTGCTCCTAAGCTGTGATTTTTCCTTGTCTGCTTAGTTAGCGCCTACAAAATGCAGCTCGTTAAATCAGAAACTTTCTAGAATTAGATGGGGTTTATGAGATCACCTAGGGACACCCCCCACCCCTTCTTTTCTCAGCTAAACAAACAGGCTTAATGGAGTACCCCAAGCCACTCAATTAGGCAATGCAGAGCCGGGACTCCAGAACAAATCTAATTCAATTCAACAAATGTTTATTGACTGCTTGCTACCTGCTGGCTGCTGGGGATTCAGAAATTAATTAAACATGATCCTTGGCTTAAGGAGGTCTGAGTCTGGTGGGGAAAACAGACTCGTAAATAACTTGAAAGGCTCTAGTAAATTCTCTACTTGGCAGTAACAGACAAAGCTTAATGGCACGAAAGTGAGAGAGCAATTAAGTCTACTATGGAATAAGATAGGAAGTAGATTAGTAAAAGCCGGGAGAGAAGAACTCAATTCCATGATCAAGCCAGAAAGATGATGGTCAGAGATAATCAGGGATTCAATATCTGAGTAATTGGACTGAATGACTTTTAAGACCCCCCTTTTATTCTGTCAGTTTTCTGTGACTGTCTCTGGAGCCTCCACTCAGTATCTAGGCAGATTAGCTTTGGAATATTTGGAAAGTTGATTGTATTTTTGTTCATTTCTGCAGAAATATTTCTCTTCCCAGAAGCTTTCAAGTATTTATACTTTTTAATGTCTCCTACAGACGTTGATAGGTGATATTTATAGTAAGGCTCACCAAATGCAACAATAGTACTGGTGCCTTGGAATAGACCCACAGTTCTCTTTCTGCAGTTCCCAAATACAGAGAACTTGTGAAAATGTATGCTTTTTAGTAGCTTATTTGGTGTCATAAACTGTTCTGAGGCGATTTACAGTTTTTGTGTGTCTCATTTAGTGTGAATGTTTATAAATTTTGCTGCAGAAAGGTTATTATTTGCAGATGTATGCAAATTTTTCTCTTTCCAAAAATCTAAAAGATTATGAATTCTAAACACAACTGGTGCTTAGGATTTTGAATAAAGAACTTATATCAGTAATTTGAAGCTTTAGTGTTTTTTGTTTTTTTTTTTTTTAGCAAATATATTTCTCTTTCTGGTTTAGTAAAAGGTATAGTGCTAATACAAGTTAATACTTTTATTAGCACAGTTGATAAAAGTTATCTCTGGCTAATCATGCCTCAGAAGGCTAACAATTGGTAAATAATTATTAATCGAAAGATGATTTTTAAAAACCTTCTATTTGCTACTGCTACTGCTGCTAAGTCGCTTCAGTCATGTCCAACTCCGTGCGATCCTATAGGCGGCAGCCCANATCTCTGGCTAATCATGCCTCAGAAGGCTAACAATTGGTAAATAATTATTAATCGAAAGGTGATTTTTAAAAACCTTCTATTTGCTACTGCTACTGCTGCTAAGTCGCTTCAGTCATGTCCAACTCCGTGCGATCCTATAGACGGCAGCCCACCAGGCTCCCCCGTCCCTGGGATTCTCCAGGCAGGAACACTGGAGTGGGTTGCTATTTCCTTCTCCAATGCATGAAAGTGAAAGTGAAGTCGCTCAGTCAAGTCCGACTCTTAGTGGCCCCATGGACTGCAGCCTACCAGGCTCCTCTGTCCGTGGGATTTTTTTAGGCAAGAGTACTGGAGTGGGTTGCCATTGCCTTCTCCAACCTCCTGTTTATGCTTACTTTTAAGTCTTTATGTTCAAGTCACTCCCTTCCCCCCTTTCTTAAAGCACTTTCGGCCTTCAAGTGAAGAAACTTTAAAAGTAGATAACATAAGAAAGAAGAATGTTACTCTCTTTGTCCCTAAGTTCTTTTAGGACCATGACATTTTGAATTCGTGTGTGGTTTTTAAAAATGTAATAGCTGTTCATGGAGACTTTGAACAAAAGCTACAATAAAGTTCAGTGGGGTCTAGCATTAACATTTTTCTCATTACCCTTGACTTACTGTAAGTAGATGTTTTATGTCAATCAGACTGTTTTGAGTAGAATACTTTATTAAAGTTTGTGGTACTGACCCAATGAACTTGTTTTAGAATTATAGTAATACAGTAAGAATTCTTCTCCTGTATTTATTTAATAAAGGTGCATTATTTGTCAGTTGTTCCGTTTAAATAAAAGGAAGGTTTGAACTTGGTGTTATCAGCATTACAGTCTGTTTTATTTCCAGTGTTAATTAAAACCCACAGAGTAAATGTTTCTGTGCTAATATCTGAATCTATGGTGTTACAGAGGAATGCAGGGAGTAGTTCAGATGGAACCGAAGATTCCGATTTTTCTACAGATCTTGAGCATACAGATAGTTCAGAAAGTGATGGCACATCCCGGCGATCTGCTCGAGTCACCCGCTCTTCAGCCCGGCTAAGCCAGAGTTCCCAAGGTAAAAGGCAGCTTCCTTTTTCATGATCACACCTCTCAGCTTATTGGACATAGTGTTATTGTGCTGGTTAACGTGGAAACTGGTCCCTTGTCTGAATGTTGATGACAGAATCTGGTAAAATACAGAATAAATGACTGTGAAGTATCACGTGTTTAAAATGGTTCCATTTGGGGAACTGATTTGTAGACCCAAAAGAACTGTGTCTGGTATAATAGATATGTGAAACATGAATGTCTTGAGTCATTTAAGTTTTTATAGATTACAGTTTCCCAGTCAGTAAAGGGAGAGTGTTCACTTCCTAAAAGTGGGTTAGGCTTAGGGACTTCAAGTGGTCTCTTCCTAAAAGTGGGTTAGGCCTAGGGACTTCAAGTGGTCTCTTCCTAAAAGTGGGTTAGACCTAGGGACTTCAAGTGGTCTCTTGAAGAACTTGTTATTGTAGGAGGCCCAGTACTTTGAAGTGAAGTGAAGTTACTCAGTCGTGTCAGACTCTTTGTGACCCCATGGACTATAAAGTCCATGGAATTCTCTAGGCCAGAATACTGGAGTGGATAGTCTCTCCCTTCTCCAGGGGATCTTCTAGGTTGATCTTCTTTGATCAACCCAGGGATCAAACCCAGGTCTCCCACATTGTAGGCAGATTCTTTACCAGCTGAGCCACAAGTCCCAGTACTTCTAAAACCATGTTTAATTATACAATATAGTCAGGTACAGTTAATAAATAGAAACAGTTGACCAGCTGTCAATTGTAAATACCCAGAATTTTGCTTTGGTAGTAGAGAATGGGAAATCTTGGTTTTGGAAGGTTCTGTATTGCAATTGGCCATCTGGGCTTAGATTTGAAGGGTATCCCTGACTCTCCTGGCTCTGCTCTGGGATTCTCTGGGGAAGACGGAAAGTTGTAATTAATGCAGAAAGCGATGATCAATTAAGAGAGATAGTAAATTAAGAAGGAAAATATAAAATACTTTGACTATTTAAATAGTATTGATTTGGTTATTGCTGTATGAGCATGTTGCACAATAAGAGAAAAACATCTATTTTTTCAAGCAAGAAGGTGGAAACATTCTCTTTTAGCAACTGTTCTTTATTTTTGAATCTAATATTTGAGCTGAAGTATAGATGTCTCTTGATTTCTCAACTTTTATCTTTTGGTACAATGGGAGTATTGATAAATGGTTACTATAATTGAGGTACTGTGCTATGTTCTGGAATACCATGATAGAAAAATCACACTTCTTTCCCTCAAGAAGCTTATAGTATAGTGCAGGAGTGTAAACTGATATGATAATGTATTGTGGAATGGGCTCTGAGAGAGGTTGGCATAGAGTACTGTGGAAGTCCAGAGGTGGAAATCTTAAAGGATCTAGGTAGGAATTTACAAGTTGAAAATGGAAAAGTGGTATTATAGGCAGAGGGTATAGTATATGCAACAGATTGTGCATAAATGTTCTTAGAAAGTAATTAGCCATGCACTGGACAGCTGAAAGTTGTAAATATTCAAAATAGCTAGGAATTATTAGGTTGGTACAAAAGTAATTGCAGTTTTGCATTGTCGAATTTTGCCATTTGATACTAGAATACATTCTTAAATAAAAGTGGTTATCTTATTTCAATGCTCATTTCCTGCTTTATGTTTTTGCTAATGAGTTATTACTTGCTGTTTATCTTTATGTGTATTTTAGACTATGGAGATGATGTTAGACAAAAAGCAGATTTGAGCGATTTTCTTGTTCAAATTCAAAATGGGTCATAAAGCAACAGAGACAGTTTGCAACATCAGCAACACATTTGGCCCAGGAACTACCAATGAACGTTCAGTGCAGTAGTAGTTCAAGAAATTTTGCAAAGGCCTTCAAGATGAGGAGTGCAGTGGCCAGCCATTAGAAGGTGACAGAGACCAGTTGAGAGCAATCATAGAAGCTGATCCTCTTACAACTACATGAAGAAGTTAACCAAGAACTCAGTGTGGCTTGTTCTACAATTGCTTGGCATTTGAAGCAAATTGGAAAGGTGAAAAAGCTCGATAAGTGAGTGCCTCATGAGCTGACCACACATCTAAAAAAGTATCGTTTTGAAGTGCCATCTACTACTAGGTTGGTGCAAAAGTAATTGTGGTTTCGGACTGAATTTTAAATCATTGTTAACTAAGCTCAAACACAACCTTTATTAATCAAAATAGGAACCATTACAATCAACACATTATTGCAAAGAAGAAATAAATTTATTTGTGTAGTGTAAAAATCCATGCTTTGTAATTCAGTGAACTCTTGAAAAGCACTTTCTGCCTCCTGCTGATTGTGGAAGCATTTTCCCTGCAGAAAGTTGTCAGAATGCTTGAAGAAGTGGTAATCGGTTAGTGAGAGGTCAGATGCATATAGTGGATGAATCAAAACTTTGTAGCCCAGTTTGTTCAGCTTTTGAAGCATTGGTTGTGTGACGTGTGATCAAGCATTGTAGTAGAGAAGAATTCTGTTGACCAATATTGGTTGCAGGTGTTGCGGTTTTCAGTACATCTCATTGATTTGCTGAGCATACTTCTCAGATGTAATGGTTTCAGAAAGCTGTAGTGGATCAGACACCGCAACAGGCCACCAAACAGTGACCGTGACCTTTTTTTGATGCAAGTTTGGCTTTGAAAAGTGCTTTGGAGCTTCTTCTCTGTCCAACCACTAACCTGGTTGGTCGCTGGTTGTCGTATAAAATCCACTTTTTGTCATCAAGTCACAGGTCATAATCCAATCAAGAAATGGTTCCTTGTTGCATAGAGAAGACAATACTTCAAAATGACAATTTTTAAAATTTTTGGTCAGCTCATAAGGCATCCACTTACCAAACTTTTTCATGTTTCCAATTTGCTTCAAATGCCAAATGACCGTAGAATAGTCAATACTGAGTTCTTGGGCAATTTCTTGTGTATTCATAAGAGGATCTGCTTTGAAGGTTGCTCTCTGTTGGTTGCTGTCGCCTTCTGATGGCCAACCATCACATTCCTCATCTTGAAGGCTCTTGTCTTCCTTTGCAAGACTTTGTGAACGACCGCTGCACTGGACGTTCAGTAGCAGTTCCTGGCCCAAGTGCGTTGTTGATGGTGTGAGTTGTCTCTGCTGCTTTATGACAGATTTTGAGCTCACATTTTAAAATTGTTTGAATTTGCTTTTTGTCTAACATCATTTCTGTAGTCTAAAAATAAACAGCAAGTAATTAGCAAAAAAAAAATAAAGCAAGAAATATGCATTAAAATGATGTATAACATAACCACATATATTTACGAATGTATTCCAATATCAAACAGCAAAGTTCAGCAGTGCAAAACGACAGTTACTTTTGCACCAACCTAATACCTGAGCCCTTGGTCTCTTTCTAGTTACACTTTATCACCAGTAAGTTACACAACTCCTGAGGACACCATTCACAGTATGATTCATGTTAGATGGCCCTTTCTAAAACAAAATGTAGACTACATTGTAAATGGAGCCCCTTGGAGATACACAAACTGAAAACTGAGCTGTGTGCTAACTTTTACAAAAGAGTTTGAGAATTTCAGTTTTCTTTGAAGAATCTGTAAGATTTACATATTAGGATCTTTTGTTGTTTGAAATAGACTTTAACTTCTGAATTGCTTTTATTCGTGTAAGTGTCTTTAGATTGGAGATGTAAAAGAACTATTGGCTGCTTCAGAATAGATTCCTGCATCCAAAAATTTTTAAAGTTGTATCCCTGCCTTACCCTTTATGAATCTAGTATTATTTTGTTTTAGAGTGTCAGACAGGGAAATCAGGAAGAAAAAAAGGTCCTTAAAGAAAGGAAATGTTTATGTATTGTTATATCTTTAGTAGTAGAGTATCTCTTTTCTGGTGGGTTAGAGTAAAGGAAGAAAGAGCATGTAGCTAATATTTATAAAGCTCTACATTTAGATATCTGAGGATCTTATTAAGTCCCTTATATGAGTTATTTCACTTATTTCTCACAGCAAATGTGTGAGGAATGTGTTACTAGTATTTTCCCATTTTTTAAAGTAGATCAGGAAATAGGCTTGGAGAGATTAACTTGCCCAGTATGCCCAACTAGTTAGTATGATGACGTGGAATGGAATTCCATTCAGTCTTGATTCCAGTGCCTAAGCCATTAATTCTGTGCTGTACTGCACCTCTACCGTCTCTATGTTGCTTATATTTAGGAGAACCTACATACTAATAAGTCACACTAATGGAATATAAAACAGATTTCTTTCTTTTTCCTTTAATTGTTTTATCATTTTAAAAATCGGGATCAGATTCCAGTCCTGTTCGAAATTTGCAGTCTTTTGGCACTGAGGAGCCTGCTTATTCTACCAGGAGAGTGACCCGTAGTCAGCAGCAGCCTACTCCAGTGACTCCGAAAAAATACCCGCTTCGGCAGACTCGTTCATCTGGCTCAGAAACTGAACAAGTGGTTGACTTCTCAGATAGAGGTGAGTGGGTATGGGTGATTTGGAGTCATTACAGAGAGGATCTAATCAGTTTCCTCTTACAAGAGACTTGGAGCCACTGCAGATAGATGCCCAGTACAAAATTCAGCTAGGTGATTACTGTTTGTCTGATTCCTTTCTTACCTCTTGCTGAGGACAGTTTGATACTCTGCTATTCTTGAGGTCCAGAGTAGCTGGAGTAGTATTTGATCTGGCTTGCAATAGGCAAAAGAAACTGACGACCTCTTACTCACAGATGAAGAAGGCTTAAAACAGATTTTCTTACAGTTGTGCTTATGAGTCCATTTATCTCTGAAGTTCTGAGGAGGGATGACTGTCAGTAATGGGGAATGAATAGTAGGCTATTGAGGCTGTGATTCACCAGGCCAAATCGGAGGCCTTAGAGCCAAGACTATGGACTACTGAACTTCTAGCCTGCCAACATGGTCTGTTGGTTTGATGACATCATATTTACTTTCTTAAAAAAAGTGGCCAATATTTGAAAAAACAGATTCTATGTAAAAACAAGAGTTACTAGTTTCTTTTAAAAAATGGAAAGCTCTGGGAACATTAGGTGGCCATTCACCACATAATTGACTAGAACTGAATAGTAGTTATCCCTTTGAGAGAGACAATAGGCTCTTGATTTGGCCTTGCTCAGCACTAGTAGGCATTTGGTTTGTAACACCTGATTCAGAGTCAAGTCCTTTCACACTCACACCATGTATGTTCAATGTCATCCAAAAAGAATCATTTTCATTTATATTCCATCCTATGTATCTCCCAGCAAGATAGTAGGATGATAATGTTTTTTAAAAGTTTATTTCCATCCAGGTTTGATTATTCATGATTTGGGGCTTAGGAGAAGCACAAATTAGTGAAATGTATCATGTAAACCTCAAATGGAATTTTAGTCAGAATTTAAAGTTGCAGAAGAGGAATGCTGTTATTAGTTTTTCTTTATTTTCCATTTAGTTTTATGGCAAATAAATGGCAAAAAGTTCCTGGTTAAATCACAGGAAGAGGATCTTGGGAAGCCTGTAAACTCTTCTGAATATAATAACCCTCTTAAGTAAAATAAACTCCATTCATGAGTTTTACCAATTGTTTTACTTTAGAAACTAAAAATACAGCTGATCATGATGAGTCTCCACCTCGAACGCCAACTGGAAATGCCCCTTCTTCTGAATCTGACATAGACATCTCCAGCCCCAACGTGTCTCATGACGAGAGCATTGCCAAGGACATGTCCCTGAAGGATTCGGGCAGTGATCTCTCTCATCGCCCTAAGCGCCGCCGCTTCCACGAAAGCTACAATTTCAATATGAAGTGTCCTACACCGGGCTGTAACTCCCTAGGTAAGTGTGCCCCCACCTCATGACACTGGATTGTGTGGTTTTCTTTCTCTCTGGAATTAGGATCACCCAGAAATGCAATAACTCAGCTTCTTAGGCTCTTCAATGACCACTGCTTTGAATAACACTGAATTGCTCACTTGGATAAAAGCATTCCTGCTTCTTGACTCATTGTCCATAATAACAGATTTGGTTATAAGGAAATTAACTATGATGCACCATTCAGTTTATTGAGAACTCTTCCCAGTGAAAAATTCTTTCATTTTTCCAACAAAAACAAAACAGAACGTCAGTTATCTCCAAATACCTCATTGTATGGTGCATAGTTCAAGTGTACCGAGGACTAATAATAGAGTGTAAGGTGAATAAATTATGGTTATATGGCCATAGGTATTAAGGAAATGAGAAAAACAGTTTTTTTGGTCAAGAGGCACTGAAGGGGAGGAGTATAGATGAGACCTTGACCTTTTGTGACTTTTAGGTCTTATGGCTTTGTATGCTTAGGAAGTATAAACTAGATAAATATTTCTTCTCAAATAGATGAATTATATCATTGTTTCCTTAAGAGTTATTTTTTCTCCTTACTGAGGGATTCTAGTAATGTTTTAAAAATCTTCCATGTGTTCTTTAAGTGAGCATAGGTGCAGATGTTGGTCTAAACTCTTGTCTAGAGTTGGAAGGTGCTGATTGGAAGACAGTGGGCCTCTCTTTCTGTCTACCACTTTAGCATTTGAATGTGGCCTCCAGGTTCAGAAAAAAGGTAGAACAGAAAAAGTTGCTGCTTTGCAGACTACCAGTATGTTTTCCCTAGTATTTGGATCCTTTCTTGGTCTTAGCAGCAGTTTCTTAAGTAACTTCAACCCATCAAATGCATAACTAGAGCAGAGTTCCCCTGGATGCTGTACTAGTTGTTACTTGAGGTAGTTGTTTCAGGCCTAAGTCAATTTCCTGAGAAAAATAATGAAAAACTAAGAATAGGTGGTATTATACAAATACTGATGCAAGAGGTAGCTAATATACTTTAAGAGGCTCTCCTGGCCACACAGCAAGAGAAGGAATTTTCAACTCTGCTTGTTGCTGTCCATGCATCCTTAAATTGTCCCATTTAGTTTATGTACTGTTGAATCAGCCATTCAGTGCTTACTGAATGTTTTCCTGTTTCAGGCACTGTTTTAAATTCTGGGGGTGAAGTTGTGATCATGTCAAATTCCCTACCTCTTGTAGATTGTGGTCTAACTGGGGAAGACAAACAGATGTATAACACATAATCCACTAGAGATGTGTGCTGTGAGGGGTAGGATACTGCACCTACACACAAGCGTGCCTGTGTAGGGAAAGCCACTCTGATATGCTGATATTTGAACAGAAACCTGAAATAAGTGAGAGAGTGAACCATTTGAGTATATGGGAGATAAGCATTATGGGCAGAGGGAACAGCAAGTGTACAGGGTCTGGGGCAGGAGAGTACTTAGCCACCTTGAGGAATGCTTTAGGGGCCAATATGCCTGGGCAGATAGACCAGAATGGGGAGGAGGAGATGAGGTTAGAGTAGGGGTCTGATTTAAGTGTTATTTATGCCCTGAACGCAGTACTCTTAATGTGGTAGACCAGAGGGTAAATATAAATCTTTTGCATCATAGGAAAGTTTACTTTGACTTTTGGTTTTAATGTCTGGCAAAGCTTGAAAAGTATGACCTTGAGCTTCTGTAATGATTCTTGATCCTGTTCCACTCCTCATCTTAGCCAAAACAATGTCATTAGGTTTGAGGGTGGGTTTTTTTCTTTTCTTTTTTTTTTTTTTTTGGTAATTTTGTTATGAAAGTATGACGTGCTTGTGAAAAATTAAAACCTTATAGGAGGGCTTGAGTGCTAAGTAAAAGTTCTCCTTTATTCATATCCCCAGAATATGTCCTAGATATAAAAACTACTATTGGTAGTTGTGTATGAATACTTGTAGTAAGTTCCTATACAAACATAACACACATATATATGCACATATGTTTTTCTCTGTTGTTACTTATGAAAAGGAATATAAACTGGTTGATTTGACATTTTAGATATTTTACATTGTTGGCACTCAGAGGTCCCTCTTGTTTAAAGGATATAGAGAATCCCATTATATTTGAAAGTTCAGAAATTACTTGAATTGCCCNTGTTTTTCTCTGTTGTTACTTATGAAAAGGAATATAAACTGGTTGATTTGACATTTTAGATATTTTACATTGTTGGCACTCAGAGGTCCCTCTTGTTTAAAGGATATAGAGAATCCCATTATATTTGAAAGTTCAGAAATTACTTGAATTGCCCTGTATTGATTGATATTTATATTGTTTCTCATTTTTTAGCTTCTTTTTAAAGCTATTTAGAACAATACTCTAATGATAGCCTTGTATGTATGTATAATATTTTAGTGTCTTTCTAGAAATCTATTAGGTGAATTCATAGCAGTGGAACTGCTAGGTTAATAGAACAGCTATCATTTATAAACTTTTAATATAGGCAGATTGGCTTTAGTTTACATATTATAAAATAAAACAAACTTGAATAATTTATTCAGAAATTATAGATATGCATAATATAGATTATTATAGATTATAGATAGATATGCATAATTATAGATTATATGCATAATATCTAAAAGGCCTTGCTAGAGCCATGATACTTTACATTTTGTACATAGTATTTGATCACTGAGGGTAGTTTTTGGTGTCTAAGATAAATGTGTGGATCTCTTAAGATTGCATTTTTAATAATACGTGCTGTGCTGTGCTAAGTTGCTTCAGTTGTGTCCAACTCTGCCATTGTATGGACGGTAGATCGCCAGGCCCCTCTGTCCATGGGATTCTCCAGGCAAGACTACTGGAGTGTGTTGCAGATTCCTTCTGCAGAAGATCTTCCTGACCTAGGGATTGAACCCGTGTCTCTCTTACATCTCCTGGATTGGCAGGCAGGATTTTAAATAATATAGTCTTGGAGAAATGGCAGCCTGCATTTTATTGTATTAACTCTCATCTTGTTCTTGTGTATATGTGCTCAGTCATGTCCAACTCTTTGTGACCTCCTGGACTGTAACCTGCCAGGCTCCTCTGTCTGTGGAATTTCTAAGCAAGAGTATTGGAGTAGGTTGCCATTTCCTCCTCCAGGAGATCTTCCTGACCTTGGGGTCAAACCCACGTCTCTTATATCTTCTGCATTGGCAGGTGGATTCTTTGCCACTAGTGCCACCGGTAAAGCCCTGTATTAATTCTCCTCTCCCGCAATACCTGCACTGTTTTTACCTTTTATTTGTTTATTTATATATGTTTTGGCCTCTCTGCCCAGCTTGTGGGATTTTAGTTCCCCAACCAGGGATCAAACCTGGGCCCTCGGCAGTGAGGATGTGGAGTCCTAACCACTGGACCACCAGGGAATTCCCTGTTGCTGCTACTGCTGCTGCTGCTAAGTCGCTTCAGTCATGTCCGACTCTGTGTGACCCCATAGACTGCAGCCCACCAGGCTNTTGGAAGAAAAGTTATGACCAACCTAGACGGTATATTCAAAAGCAGAGATATTACTTTGCCGACTAAGATCCGTCTAGTCAAGGCTATGGTTTTTCCTGTGGTCATGTGTGGATGTGAGAGTTGGACTGTGAAGAAGGCTGAGTGCTGAAGAATTGATGCTTTTAAACTGTGGTGGAGAAGACTCTTGAGAGTCCCTTGATTAGCATAGAATTGCTGAACACAGGGAGAGTGGATTATACTGAACTCTCAAAGTGAGGTCCCACTGTAAGAGAGATATTGGCAGATGTTCTTGATCTATCATGAATTTCAGAAAGGCCACAGAAGTAAATCCAGAGTAGGAGACAGATATATAGAGAGAGATGGAATGAAAGATAAAAATGGAGGGAAGAGTCTTGACACTGACACAGTGCCAGCTGTGCTGCTAAAATTCACAAAATGAGCAGGCATCGAACAAGCGAACATAAACAACATTGAAAACTGCCTACTCATGTTAACAATACATCTCAGTCAACATACAAAGAATGCAGGTGAGCATCACTCTGGGGAGGTTCTGATCATCCTCACTGGCCACCACTGATGACCGAGAAGGACAGCAGGTCCTGTGCACAATGCCTCTCCCGGCACCAGCCAGACATTCACCAGAGCCATGGTGACCTCAGTCTTTAGAGTATGGACACCTACAAACCTCTCCATGACTCATGCTGGAAGGAGAAGAATCTCTGAATTTCNGAGAAGGACAGCAGGTCCTGTGCACAATGCCTCTCCCGGCACCAGCCAGACATTCACCAGAGCCATGGTGACCTCAGTCTTTAGAGTATGGACACCTACAAACCTCTCCATGACTCATGCTGGAAGGAGAAGAATCTCTGAATTTCTAGATGATGTACAGGTGAGATCGGTATAGAGAGAAACAAACACAGGATCATACAAATACTGCAAAGTAGATTTGAAAATACTGGGTTTACGTTTTATACCAAAAATGTAGAACTATGACTCAGGTGATAGGCAACCTGGGTTCTGTACTCTTTCATGAATGGAGTTAAGCTTTACAAAGCTGTGTCAAATTTCTTTCATAGACCTCTCATAATAAAAGAAAGCATGTTTCAGACTTTCTGTGACCCCATGGACTGTAGCCTATCAGGCTACTCTGTCCATGGGATTCTCCATGCAAGAATACTGGAGTGGGTTGTCATGCCCTCCTCCAGGGGATCTTCCTGACCCAGGGATCAAACCCATGTCTCTGAAGTCTCCTGCTTTGCCAGGCAGGTTCTTTACCACTGCACCACCTGGGAAACCCAATAAAAGAATAACAAACCAAATTTATAATTAATGGCATTTCTTGGTCAGTGATACAAGTACAAAGAAAAAAAGACAGATTTAGGAAGATTTAAGAAGACTTTAAATATAGAAATAACTTGGCAACATCCATAATCTGGAGACAGAGAGAAAGGGTTGTGATGTAAAAAGCATTAAACCATACTTTGCTGACTAAGGTCTGTCTAGACAAGGCTATGGTTTTTCCAGTAGTCATGTATGGATGTTAGAGTTGGACTGAATTGATGCATTTGAACTGTGGTGTTGGAGAAGACTCTTGAGAGTCCCTTGGACTGCAAGGAGATCCNCCCTACTTCATTTTGTACTCCCAAGGCCAAACTTGCCTGTTACTCTAGGTGTCTCTTGACTTCTTTTCTTTTTTTTGTCTCTTGACTTCTTTTGCATTCCAGTTCCTGATGATGAAAAAAGATATTGTAGGTCTTCATAAAACTGTTCAGCTTCTTTGGCATTAGTGGTTGGGGCATAGACTTGGATTACTGTGATATTGACTGGTTTGCCTTGGAAATGAGTAGAGATCGATCATTCTGTCGTTTTTGAGATTGTACCCAGCTACTGCATTTCGGACTCTGTTGTTGATTATGAGGGCTATTCCATTTCTTGTGAGGGATTCTTGCCCACAGTAGTAGATATAATGCTCATCAATTAAATTTGCCGATTCCAGTCCTTTTTGGTTTACTGATTGATTTCCTGAGATGTTGATGCTCATTCTTGCCATCTCCTGTTTGACTACTTCCAATTTACCTTGATTCATGGACCTAACATTCCAGGTTCTTATGCAGTACTGTTCTTTGTAGCATCAGACTTCACTTTCACCACCAGACACATCCACAGCTGGGTGGTGTTTCCACTTTGGGTCAGCCTCTTCATTCCTTCTGGAGCTATTTTGTTGCTCTTCTCCAGTAGCATATTAGACACCTTTCGGCCTGGGGATTCTAGATTTTGACATCTATCTAAATACCTCTCAGTGGTCCACAGAAATGGAATGAAGGCACAGGAAATTGAAAGCCACATATCACAGTTGGAGTATACAGCCTTTGGCAAGGCTGGTGCTGGGTAGCTGTTAAACACATGCTGTCATTTTCATCTCCTTGTCTTTTTCTTGCTGCATGCTCTTCTCTGTTCCTGGGGTATGAATTACCTCTGCCCACAGTTTTTCTGTCTCAAAGTGGATAAAAATGGATGGACTCACTAGATAGAACTGGGACAACATGATTCACCTTTGTATCTCTAGCAGCTAGCTTTGGCAATAAATGCCCCATAAATGTGTGTGGAAGGAACTTTTGCTTAAGAAAGACTTATTATGAAATTAACAGAATAGGTCCTTGGGTCAGTCTTTCTCATGAGTTGTTTAGTGTTTGCTGGTTTCTAAACAGCCTTCTTGTGAAAATAGGAATAAACAGTTGAGTCATTTTATTTTATTTTTTACAAATGTATTCCTTGCTTGTTTTATAGTTTTAAGCCATTTTTCTTCTCCTAATTGTAGAATGAAAAGTCTTGTCTTGAATTTCTGCCATGGAGCAGGGATGGAGATTGGTCTGTAAGACGAGGAAACCTCTGTTTTTTCTGATTTCCATAGTCACAAGTGATGGTGGCTGTATCTATAGCCCAGCGTTCCTATAGTTTCTGTAGTAGTATTCGTCCCAGTTTGGTGCTAAAACTGTTTTTTTGTGTTCCCAGCTCTGAAGTACACTCTGGCCCAGAACCACCATGGCCAGTTAAGACTGCGGTCTAAAGACTGCCCTTTAGACTGCAGCACAGTAGGCTCCCACTAGACTGACTGGGTGGGAAAGAATGCTGGGAGTAGGGGGCCGGTGGGTGATAAGTGGGGACTGGACTCCATGATTGTAGACCATGAAGATAAGCTGATTCAGAGTTTGCTATGTGAAAGACTGGTATTTTTATTGATGTGAACTGCTTACTGTTTCTTTTTTCTTTCTGTTTCTGTTTATTTAGTGGTACTAACTAGCGAAGTAGCCAAAAGGCAAGAAATAGTAGGGAGGGAGAACAAAGGGCCTATATAGTCTGAGGATCAAGTAAACAGTCTGAATATTTGATGATACCTACTGTATTATATGTTATAAAAACCAAATTTCACGAAATAGGAAACCTGTTTTAATTCATACCTCTGAAGATTCTTGTTGCTTTAGGCATAATCACAGAAATGGGCTTTCTTTGCCTATTTGGCCAACAGTTTGGCTTCTGTTTCTGAACAGATAATTGTTGTTAGTTTGCTCACTGTTGGGAAGAGCCAACATGAGTACAGGGGTGGAGACAGGAACAGATCGCAGGTGGAGCTCTAATTACTGAATGAATATGTGGACTTATATGTGACAAATTGGGACATGCTTTTTTAAATTATTATTTTATTTTTGGCTCTGCTGGGTCTTCACTGTGGTGTGCGGGCTTCTTACTGTGGTGGTTTCTCGTTGCGGAGCAGGCTCTAGGCACATAGACTTCAGTAGCTGCGGTACTTGGGCTCTGTCTTAAGTGCTGGCTCAGTAGTTTTGGCATGTGGGCTTAGTTGCCACGCAGCATGTGGGTCTCCTGCATTGGCAGGAGGATTGTTAACCCCTGGACCACCATGGATGCCCTTAGGACTCTTTATTGACCAAAAGAATCAGAATACAGTTTCATAAAAAATGTTCATATATATGCTTTTTTTGTTGTTTAGTCACTCAGTCGTGTCCGACTCTGTGACTGCATGGACTAAAGCACACCAGGCTTCCCTGTCCATCACACTTTCCCAGAGTTTGCTCAAACGCATGTCCATTGAGTTGGTGATGCCATCCAACCATCTCATCCTCTGTTGTCCTCTTCTCTTGCCCTCACTCTTTCCCAGCTTCAGGGTCTTTTCCAGTGAATCGGCTCTTTGCATCAGGTGGCCAAAGTATTGGAGCTTCAGCACCAGTCCTTCCAACAAATGTTCAGGATTGATTTCCTTTAGCATTGCTTGGTTTGATCTCCTTGCTGTCCAAGGAGTTTGAAACCATCAGTTCTTCAGCATGCAGCCTTCTTTATGGTCCAACTCTCACAACTGTACATGACTATTGGAGAAGACATATGCTTTTTAATGATATTTTTAAAAGTATTTACATAAAACCTTTCACAAAGTCACCTATTTACAGTAGTGGCTTCCCTGCATTAAATCTGTGAGCACTTGAAAGTGAGGAACGGGGTACCTTGTGCCCTCTTGTGGCCAAGTTGTTGTCTCCCCACCCCCCACCCCAGCCCTGTCTTTCTGTTGCTCAACCAGGCTTCCTTGCCTATTTTTCTAAAGCCACAGAAGGACATGTCCTATTTCATTATAGTACAAGAAAGAGAACATTTGGAGAGGGGGTATGGTTTTTATCACTGGGTCTGTTTTCTAATCTGAAAAGAAGACCATAATGGTTTAGATGGTAATGAGAAGTTACTGGTAAAGGTGAGAGTACCTTTACTTAGCAACTCTTAAGCTGCTGGAAATAAGCCGCTTAAGAATTTCCTGTTGGCACAAGCCATTTTATAATAAGCCTGGGGTATTTTTTATTTATCTTACTTTTACATAGTAGAAGATTTAATCTCCTAGGTTAGAGCAATGCCAGAAAATAATCCAGAAAACTTGTTCCAAACTGCTATAAAAATCCGTAAATACATTGCAGTGAATTTAGAAGCCTTTGTTTCACTAAAAGAAAAAAATCCATTTTGCTGTCAGTTTGTCAAACTGTCCATCTCAGCTAACCCAGTTCAACCTGTGGTTCCTTTTTCCTTTTGAGCAGCAAGTCTTACTGGGAAGGATTGTTTCCCTGATGTGAATTCCATTCTTTTACAGGCTAAATGTGTGTGGAAACACCCACCTGGTGATGAGATATATCGCAAAGGTTCAATATCTGTATTTGAAGTAGATGGCAAGAAAAACAAGGTAAAAATGATGATGTCAGAAAAAGGGATGGAAATGTACTTTCACTAGTTTCAGAAATTTATCTCCAACTTGTAAAGAAGATAGAACTTTTCTATTGGCCAAAAATACAGTTTCTGCTCCATTAACAATAATGGTGTGATCTTTAATTTTAGTCCTTTATCTGAAAAGAATCACTTGCCGACACATAAATGCTGTTTCTTTACTTCCAGATCTACTGCCAAAACCTGTGCCTGTTGGCCAAGCTTTTTCTGGACCACAAGACATTATATTATGATGTGGAACCCTTTCTGTTCTATGTTATGACAGAAGCAGACAGCACTGGTTGTCACCTGATTGGATATTTTTCCAAGGTCAGTGGGATCTGGAGATTAAGAAGCTGATGACCAGAGCAGAGTAGTTGATGTTGGCGTATGAAGCTTCAAATCACTGATAGAAAGAGGCGGTTTCCTGGGCATTGATGATTGCCCTTCTCTTAAAGGGTGGCAGGGGGTGGGGTGGACATCCACGTATCAAAGATTATTTAATGAAAATGTGCAGTCTTTATGAAAAGCTTTTGGCTTATTCATTTCTGGACTTGTGGGTTGAAGCTGCCCATTAGTTGCTGGCCAGCACCCGGCCTACTAACCCACAAGCCCACATCTTGCCATCCAAGCCAGCCAGCTCTCCTGGCTTTGCTCTCCTCTGTGTTATTAGCTTAAAACCAGGAAATATGTTCCTTTTGCCTGGTTTTCTAGCTGGGCTCCTTCAGTGATAACACCACTACACTTTTAAAGATTCAAGGCCAGATTTTGATTATAACTTTTCGATATAGCGACTTTATTGAAATATAATTTTCCATACAGTTCACTCATTTACAGTGTATGATGCCGTGGGTTTTAGTATAGTCACAGAGTTGTGCAGCCACCATGCAGTCACCACTATCAATTTTTGTTACTCCCAATTTGAAACACCGTACCCGTAAGTAGTCACTCCTCTTTTCCACTCATTCTGTTCCCAGGCCCACTGTCCCTATTTAAGCTTGCATATTCTGAGCATTTCACATAAATGGAATCCTACAATATGTGATTTAAAGAGTGCTACTCTAGACTGGATTCAGTGTTCTAAACTTCTCTTTGCCTCTAAAAAAGAATCCTAGAGTCAGTGCCCTTAAGGTGAGACTGGAGGTCTCAGTAGGGAAACCCTGGGATCATCAGCATAAAGGGTGCGGATGTACCAGCTATGAGGCCTGACAGCCACTCCCCACGACTAGTTAGAATATATTTTGTAAGCAGCCTTGCTTGTATCTGGGACTGCTGAGACACCTTTAGTCCCATATTCTTCCAATCTTCTCATCTGTTTGCTTTTGATTTTAGGAAAAGAATTCATTCCTCAACTACAATGTATCCTGTATCCTTACCATGCCTCAGTACATGAGACAGGGCTATGGCAAGATGCTCATTGATTTCAGTAAGTAAAACAGCCACGTCATAAGTTGCACGAGCAGGGACTATTGAAGTATTGTTGTCTTTTTGTCCTATGGTCTGTCTTCACAATTCCTGGCATACAGTGGAATTACACTCATATTAAGTGAGTGAGTAAGTGGAAAAAATCTGAACATTGTCAGTTGGCTTGATACACATTGAACACTCGGATGAATACAGGATCCTGAGTTGGTACCTAATAGACTATAGACATATGAGATATAAAGGATAATAAAGTAAACTCTTTAGTATTATCCTAATGTGAGACTTATGAATAGCACATTCATCCGTAAAGCTTCAAATTTGTTTATGGGTGTTAAGTTCAGTTTTGTAAGTTGTTCTCTTAAAGCATTTGTGTACCTGATAGAGGCTTTGGGTCTTATTAATCATGAATGCTGTATTTGAGAATTTGCCTACTCAGTAAAATTTATGTGTAACCTTAAAATCAAAGAGCATGCACATGGCAGCAAAAAAAAGTCACCACGTGTTTCCAGATGAGGTCAAACAGATACTTATTTTGACTTTGTTTAAGCTGGTGTCCTTTAGAGCCATGTTGTTCATATTTTTATGCTTTTTGTTGCTATTTTTATCTTTTATTATTATTTTTTGGCCATGCCACGTAACTTGTGGGCTCCTAATTCCTCTGACAAGGGGTCAAACCCAGGCCCTCAGCAGTGAAAGGGTGGAGTCCCAGCTACTGGAATTCCCTGTTGGTTTTCAGTGGCCCCTGAGCACAGTGCTAAAGTACTGTCTAGTAAGGCTGCGATGTGCCTTCCAGAGAAAATGTGTTTTATAGACAGGTTTTTATTAAGGAGTTCGTGATTGTGCTGTTGGCTTTTAGTTCAGTGTTAAGTCAACAGTATGCATTAAATAGGTGTCTTTAAACAAAAACACGTAAAACAAAGTTGGTTATATATTGATTGGTTGATGAAAATGTGACGAGGGGCCCACAGGAACCTAACCCTATATTTACCCCAAGAGCAATGGTTCAATATAGTTTATTCAGTGTTTGCTGTGATTTTATAGAATATAATTACTGTAAATAATGAGATTCAGTTGTATTTTATTCCATGTCCACTATAATATGATGTATTTTGGTCAAATTAGAATTCCTAGAATCAGCTTTTTGATCCTTTTTTTAAGCCACTTGGTTAGAGATAAATCAGGAAATGGCATAATCCACTAATGGAGTTGAGGGGATTGTGTATCTTTGAATAGGTAACAACTGTTTTATAAACTTTGTGGACATTTTCAAACATACACTGAAGTAGCATAATAGTATAAAAAACTCCTCTGTAATGATTACCATTTTATGGCCAGTCTTGTTTTACCTATAGTCCCACCTTCAGTTAATTTGGAATCTCTAAAAGTATAAGGTCTGTTATACCTAAAAAAGCCCTACAAAACAAAAAATTCCTTAATGTCATAAAATACACTATTCAAATTTTCATTATTTTGTGATTCTATTTTTTTTTTTAAGTTGTTTTTACTCAAATACAGATAGAACTGTGTAGCTTATAAATCAGTTTTTAGTTTAGAGGTTTCCGCTCCATCTCTTTTTTTTCTTTGCTATTTATTTAAGTTGGTTATCCAGTAGTTTTAGTTTCCTGAAGTATGAGTTTGCTGACTACATCCCCCTGGTGTTGAAAGTTAGATGTTTAGCTGTTAAAACTAGAGACTTTGTGAAATTCAGATCATGTCTATTCCTATCTGCTGCCCACCACCAATATTTCATAGGCAGTACTGAGATAATCCATTCTTTTTTTCTTTTAAGAATTTTTAGGGTTACTTAAAAAAAAATTTTTTTTTTAATTATTTTATTTTTGGCTGCATTGGGTCTTTGTTGCTTTGCCTGGGCTTTCTCTAGCTTCAGTGAGCGGGAGCTACTCTTTGGTGCGGTGTTCAGACTTCACATTCCAGTGGCTTCTCTTAATACGAAGCACAGGCTCTAGGCACTCAGGCTCAGCAGTTTCGGCTCTTGGGCTCTAAGGGTGCAGGCTCGTCAGTTGCGGTGCACAGGCTTAGTTGCTTCGAAGCATGTAGAATCTTCCTGGACCTGGAATTGAACCCTTGTCCCCTGCATTGGCAGGAGGATTCTTGTCCACCGCACCACCAGACAAGTTCTGAGATAATCCATAAAGTGCAAAAATCTGAAAAAGCTTGAAAGCTATATAGTGAAATGGCTTTCAGATCTGTTTCCATCTACTCTGTTCTCTTTTTTGGCTTGTGGGATCTTAAACCCTTGACCAGGCATCAAACCTGGGCCCCAGGCAGTGAAAGTGCTGAGTCGTAATCGCTGAACTGCTAGGGAATTCCTCATCTACTTTGTTCTTAATGCATACCTACAGATAACTATTAATAAGTTTCTAGTGCAGGCTTCCACTAGAAGGCTTTTCTATTAAATGTCTAATATAAGTAAATGTGAAAACACATTTGTCCCCTTTTGTTTGTACAAAGGCAGTCAACTGTATTACAGCTAATACTTAGCATTGCATTAAATGACTGGACTCTGATGAATATTGCCAAGCAGACTCTACTCCTTAAATCTTTATCCATTTTGGTATGCTGTTCTTATTAGGATGAGATACAGTATCTGCATTGTTCTCTGGCAGGTTATTTGCTTTCCAAAGTGGAAGAAAAAGTTGGCTCCCCAGAACGTCCACTCTCAGACCTGGGGCTCATAAGCTATCGCAGTTACTGGAAAGAAGTGCTTCTTCGTTACCTGCATAATTTCCAAGGCAAAGAGATTTCTATCAAAGGTTGGTTTTTTGCTCTTAGAGAATGTTACCTAAGATATTTGCTCCTCTGAATATTCTGACTTTTCTGTTTGGCCCTGTTCATGTTTTGTAATCAGCAAAGATAATGCCACATTCTGTGTTGCATCTGAATATGAGAGCAGAAGTTTCACTAATGTGGACCACTTACCAAGGTGCCTAAGGATTCCAGAGCATTTGGCCCTAGAGACTGGTTATCTGATTTGGTTTCTCAAATTTTAGGTTGCTAACACTTTATTTCACAAAATTCTCAACAAAAGCAAGAAAAAAGAAAAACTTCAAGTCATTTGGTGCACATAGGAACTTCCAACATCCCAGAATATTGTTGCGAGAGTGAAATAATTTGGTTTGTTCTTTGACTTCAATTTCTGTAGGAGCCAAAGTGGTTTCCTGCTGTACTGCCCTAGTTATTTTAAGTGGTCAAATGCATACTTTATAAACTTCTGGACAGCTTGGGTCAAGTAGCAAAAAGATTCCAAACATTTGGAGTCTGTGTAGATTTCCTTCAAAGGAAAGGGGTCCTTGGTAAGGGGGTGGGGAGGTCTGCATTTTGAACAAGTAGCTCTTCTGTTTCAGAAATTAGCCAGGAGACAGCTGTGAATCCTGTGGACATTGTCAGCACTCTGCAAGCCCTTCAGATGCTCAAATATTGGAAAGGAAAACACCTAGTTTTGAAAAGACAGGTAAAGTTTCTGTTAGCCTTTTACTCATTGCTTTATGTCTCTTGAGGCCTAGCAAAGTGGAGTCTTCACACCTTAAAGGTCACCTTCCCTTTTTAAAGAGTCTGACTCCATGCAGCTTTTCCTTGGTCTCATTGTTAGGCTTGTCTCTGACTGTACCCTTATCAGAAGCTTCTGGTAAGCTCCTGTCTCATACTTGGATGACAGAAGCATCAACAGCTCCAGTTAAGCAGCTTTATGTTGCACTGTTGTACTTCTGTCCTTTGATGATTTTCTTACATCAGAAAAGAGTGCCCATCTGTGGAGGAGAATCTCCATAATCTCCAGGGCCTGTAGAAGGGCTTTTAAATTCCTTTAACAAATGCCATTTCAGTTCAGTTCAGTTCAGTCACTCAGTCGTGTCTGACTCTTTGTGGCCCCATGACAGGCACGCCAGGCCTCTCTGTCCATCACCATCTCCTGAGTTCACTCAAACTCATGTCCATTGAGTCGGTGATGCCATCCAGCCATCTCGTCCTCTGTCGTCCCCTTTTCCTCCTGTCCCCAATCCCTCCCAGCAGCAGAATCTTTTCCAATGAGTCAACTCCTCACATGAGGTGGCCAGGAGTTTCAGCTTTAGCATCATTCCTTCCAAAGAACACCCAGGGCTGATCTCCCTTAGAATGGACTGGTTGGATCTCCTCGCAGTCCAGGGGACTCTCAGGAGTCTTCTCCAACACCACAGTTCAGAAGCATCAATTCTTCGGCGCTCAGCTTTCTTCGCAGTCCAACTCTCACATCCATTCATGACCACTGGAAAAACCATAGCCTTGACTGATGTCAATTTAAAAATTTTTTTCAGTTGACTTACAGCATTTACTCTGGAGGGGCCATGGCAACCCACTCTAGTGTTCTTGTCTGGAGAATCCCATGAACAGGGAAGCCTGGCAGGGTTGCACAGTCAGGCACAACTGAAGTGACTTAGCACATATGCATAACATTTAATAAGGGAAGATGGGTAATGATTTTCAGGTCTTGCTGAGGGCATAATAGGAAGAAATGGATTAGGTAGAAGAACATTAGGTAAATCAAAAGAACTTTTTTTATACCTGTCTCGCACCTTAGTATACTACGAAACCTTTGGTGATTTCTTCTTTGCTAACAATCATTTTGGAATCCACATATAAAGATGTTTTAGTTGAATGCATATAATAATTTTTTCCCATTGTTTTCTCTCAGGATCTCATTGATGAGTGGATAGCCAAAGAGGCCAAAAGATCCAACTCCAATAAAACCATGGATCCAAGCTGTTTAAAATGGACCCCTCCCAAGGGCACTTAAAGTGACCGGTTACTCCGAGCCAGCGAACCCCAGCAGTAGGAATCCGTACCCTAGGGATCTGTCTGTCTTTCTGTTGCTCTTGTGATTGGCAAGTACAGTATCCTTTGGGAAGGCCACCCCCCTCAGGACTGTCCTGGCTCCGACCTTCGTGTACACTGCAGACGCTGGTTCTGAGGAACTGCTGTTTCGGCCTCAGTGAGGTTGCCTGGATGGGATCTCTATTACACTTGAGTGCAGATCCCTTGTAGCACTGACCCAAGGTGTTCTGTTTTGGTACTGTACCTGTCCAGTCACTGGTTCTCTCCTTTGGCCCCATGAGGTTGTGTCGTGTCTTCTAAACTTTGTAATAGTGCTTCTTGCCACCCGGTCACCAGACCACCAAGTATGGTTACTGCCACCGGGACCTTTCCAGTTATTCCTTACATGTGTTTTTGGAGGGGCAGGGAAGAGGTGACACTTCTGAGTGTATGGGAGGAGTCCCTTCCCTTTGGATTTCATCTCACTTTAAGTTATTTCCTCCATTTTTACTGAAAGACCTGTTTTTAATCAGTGTCAGGCTGACCAGAGCCAAATACTTCTGAAGACTCTTGCAGGGATTAGTCTTGGTTACAGCATATGATCTAAATGAGATGGAGAAAAGAATTGAGAGGTGGTGATTCTCTATTTGGAGTTGAGTTCACCTGTGGGCAGTGGGCAACATCTTGGTGAAAGGGAATGAAATACTACTTTTTGCCTCACGAGAAAGTGCCCAGTAGTAAAAGTTTTCTTTTCTTTACTCCCTGCCTCTTTTTACTTTTGCAGGTGCCAAAATAATTTCCAGTTCTCCCTTTCATGCTGCATGATAACCGGTTAATATATTGCAGAAACCTTTCACCAGTACTGGTCTGATATTGCACACCTAGGTTGCACATAAGTTGCATTGCTTTTGTCTGAACATCCTTGGAGAAGTGATTGAGAATGACTTCCGTATCTCAGCCCATGACTCAGCAAGGCAGAATGGCCACCCCTGCCAAGGTTTGCTTTTCTTTTCAACAGTGCCTCGCCCTCCCTCTAAGGACTAAAGTGCTTATGCCCTTCCAAGAACTCCATTTCCTTTTTGGGATTTACCACCATCCCCCATTCTCTGGTCTCCTCTATTTTTGGTGTTGTTTAAGTGAAGGAAGAGATGCTCCCTCTAATTTCTCTCTAGCCCATTATAACCTGCTATCTTGGGGCAGCTTTTGATGTATGACATGTCACCCTTCCCAACTTGGTCTCCTGCAACACCGCTGTCTTCATGTGGAGCCCTCACCACAATCCCAACTCTGGTCATTTGTGCCTTTCTCTGGTCATCTTTGTACACTACTTATATTCACTGTGGGTTGGGGGGAGCTAACTCTAAGCATGTTCAGTGGCAGCTCCCTGCCAGTTCAGTGTCACTGTTAAAATTTACCCGAAAGCAATTTCACTGGGGGTTTTCTTAAGGGGTAAAGGCCTTTTACAGAAGCTAACCCTTCCCCAAATGTGGTAGAATGTGCTGTTCTATATCTACTCTTCAATAAAGCATGTTCTCTGCTGAAATTTGTTTTACCCAGGAACTCTCATTTGAGTATGACATGGTGCCGCTGGCCTACCGCTAATAAGAAATGCACTTGGGGTTTATTTTCTAAGCAGTAAACTGACTATTCAGGGACAGGATTTGTGGGTGGGAAAAGTTGGTTTTTCCTCTGATGCTGGCTATCTGGAGGGAGTGCTTAACTCTGAGCTTGTCTAGTTGATGGAGTAAGTTCCCTGTGCCACACTCTGGTTCCAGCTAACAGGTATGCATAGCTGTGAGTAGTTTCTGTTACCCATTGGAAGACCCAGCAGAAGGTAAGGCTAGGTGGGATAGCTGTGGGAAGTAGGAGCAGATGTGTCCTCTTCTACCTCCAGCAGTGAGCAGTGCCATCTCTGATAATCATTCTCTCTNGCTGGCCTACCGCTAATAAGAAATGCACTTGGGGTTTATTTTCCAAGCAGTAAACTGACTATTCAGGGACAGGATTTGTGGGTGGGAAAAGTTGGTTTTTCCTCTGATGCTGGCTATCTGGAGGGAGTGCTTAACTCTGAGCTTATCTAGTTGATGGAGTAAGTTCCCTGTGCCACACTCTGGTTCCAGCTAACAGGTATGCATAGCTGTGAGTAGTTTCTGTTACCCATTGGAAGACCCAGCAGAAGGTAAGGCTAGGTGGGATAGCTGTGGGAAGTAGGAGCAGATGTGTCCTCTTCTACCTCCAGCAGTGAGCAGTGCCATCTCTGATAATCATTCTCTCTCTCAGATCGAGGTGATTTCTGAAAGCAGCTGCACTCTCCTGTAGTGTTTACCTGGTGTGAGAAACGGCAGGCCCGGCACTTAACTGGATGGTAGAGAGGAGAGGGGTGGAAATTGTATTTGTTGGAGTGAATTTGCCCCCTCTGGCCAGTATGGTGAGAACCTCTCCTGGCAGAAAAACTAAGTGTCTTCCTTGGTAAGGTTAGAGTCCTGCGTATCACCTACTCGGGTAGGAAGTGGGATGAGAAAAACTCAGGCTTACAAAAGACCATTCTTACACACATCTTAGAGAAACGTGTACCCTGATTTCCCTCTTCTAGGTGTTTGTGTCAAAGGGAAGTTCACTTGTCGCTCCCATTTTGGAAGAATTGAGGAAGGTGGTGTGGACCATGGTAGTGGACAGACAGTGCAGGTCACGAGTCCCTGGTGACTGTCATCCCTCTTGCCTTACCTGGAAATCAAAGGGAGATGTCTCTGCTTTAAGTCCTTACAGGTGTGGGAACTGGCCGTTCACATCCTTGGCTGTTTTGAGTCACACTGCTCCCTCTGGCTCCTTTGGTACCTGCACAAAAGAAGTGTGGCTTCTTAGGCTCCTTCGTTAGAAGAGCCAAAGTCTCGAGTCATTCCTGCATCTCTGAGACTCCATAAGTGGAAGCACCAACCATTTCTAGAGGAAGAAAGCCTCAGCATGTGCTGGCTGCTTTTCTGCTCCGCACTGCTGGGGACTTTCACGCTGCTTTGTTTGACCCTCTCCTCTGCCGTTTGCTTTCTTGGCTTTTTTGATTCCCTAATGATTTACCTTCTCCCTTCTAGTTAGTTTTCTTTGCTTCAGCCACAGTCCCCCATGCTTCTAGTGGCTTCCATTGCCAGAAAAATGACAAGACTGGTGAAAACTCTAGAATGAAAGAGTTGAGTTTAGTTACTCTTGTAGGCAGCACTTGTAGGTCAGAGACCTAAACCAGGATACAGAGATGTGCCTCGTTCTGATTCTGCTTCTGATTTAGGAATAAACTGTTCAGTAAGCACTGTCCCTTTGCTTTTGTGGTCTCCTTCAGTCCTTACCACATCATCACTGTAGGGTAAATATTGTAGCCCTCTTCCACAGAAGAAAAGTTGAGGCTCAAGTCTTACCGCTGGCTTACAGAAACAGAATGAGAACGTTGCTTCTCTTGAGTCCAGATCCCATACTTCTGACAAAACTAATGTGAGTCATCTGATGCCTCGGTTTCTGCTTTCCTGTTTCTCACAAGGGGGAGCAATGAGTCACATTAAGTAGCTTTTAAGCATATGGCGTGCCCTTTACATGGCAAGACGATTCTCTGGACATGACCCGAGCTTTGGTTTATCCCTGTGGTTCTGGGCGGGTTGCCTGACTGGGGTTAGGAATGGCCTCTAATGGAGTTTATGTGAAGCCAGTATAAAAAAAATACCACAGCTTGCTTCCATCATGCATTCCTTCTGGAATATGAAATGAGTGGAAAGCAGTTTTTTGGAGGTATATTAGTAACTAGGCATAAACACATCTGCCTTTTCCTCCTTTGAAGAGCAGTTGATATGCCAAACATTGAAGGAGCATGGTTTTTATGATCCCAGGTACTGGGATCAAGCAGTGTTGCTCTCTGTGGTGATCCTTAGCCATTTTACTTAACTTCTGACCTTTTGAAAATCTAATAAAAGTATTGGGTCTTTTAAAAGAAAATATACAGAAGTGCAAATATGCACACATTTATCTACAGTTCAGGAGATTGAGGGTTTGAGAAAGCTCCAGTGAAAAGGTAGATGGGAGCCCCACCTGCCAGCCTTCACTCAGCCCTCGGCTTGTGCATGGTTTGTGCAGGCCCAGGTGACAGGTCCCATTAAGTGAGGTCCAGTGATGACCAAAGAGAAGTCGTTACTGAAGGTTAACATGCTGCCTGCCCATGGTTTCACAGATGCACTTGTATACACAGTGCTGTATAGAGTTTGCATATTCAGAGAATAAGGTGAAACTTTGCTAAATATAATGTATGTTAGGAGTTCTAAAAACTTTTTGCTATTCATTGGGATCATGGAGTTACAGAATTGGACCGCTGGTTTTACTCCAGCACTTTCTGCTACAAACTTGTATGACTGCGTCTCCCAGACTGTCTCCTGCTGATGAGGGCAGTTTAATTGCCCACTTCCTTTGTGGTATCTCCAACAAAATGCCAATGAGTGTCACCAAGAAGAGGGGTAAAAAAGGACTGCCCAGTGGTGGAAAATGTCCCTTGTGCTGAAATACCAGTTTGTCTCTTCTGTCTTATGTGATACCTGTAGATGCTACCACCATTCAGGGGTTTGGGGTCTGTTGATTTGTGCCTGAATGGAGAAGATAACCTGTGTTGTTGCACAGCTTTGGCTCCGCTGCTCCCCCTGGATGTTCTTTGTGAGAACATCTTGACCCTGGACAAGTCATGTCCATTCACAAAACCAGTGTTTCTTAACTCGGTATGTGTTTCGGAAACCACTCACGTTTATTCAATCATANTGCTCCCCCTGGATGTTCTTTGTGAGAACATCTTGACCCTGGACAAGTCATGTCCATTCACAAAACCAGTGTTTCTTAACTCGGTATGTGTTTCGGAAACCACTCACGTTTTATTCAATCATATGCAAAGTTTTTAGAAATCTAAAAACCCTTATCTCAAAAAAAAAGGTGTGGTAGATCACCTCCAGAAGTGGTCACCAACAATCCTATCTCTGTATATGAGTGCTGTTCCTTCCAATAAGAGCTAATTTTCCTTCAGGGTGTGGGCTGGACTTCTCACTAATCAAGGTGCCAGAAGTGATATTTTAGCTGTTTCTACTTTTGCTGTTGGAAACCTGACATTTTCAGACCAGAAGTTTAAGTGTCAAAAATCCAGCCCCTGTACTCAGACCCTGTACCCTGCTGACTTGAAACTAAAGAATCATCCAGCTGAGAGTTGCCAACCTAGAGGATCATGAGAAGTACTGTTTTATTTTTTGGCCACGCTGAGTGGCATGTGGGATCTTAGTTCCCTGACTAGGGATCAAACTCATGACCCCTACAGTAGATGTGCACAGTCTTAACAACTGGACTGCCAAGGAAGTCCCTGAAAGTATTTTAAACCATTGACTATTTTAGGATGGTTAGCTATACATAGAGATACATAGCAGTGTGTAAGTGAAAATAAGACGAGAGTAAAGGACCTTTCCTTCTGACCTTTTGAGAATCTAATAAAAGCATTGGTTTTTTTTTTTTTTTTTAAAGAAAAGTGTACATAAATGCAGATATGCACACATTTGTATACGGTTTAGAAGACAGACTTTGAAGACATTTCTGAACTTGGGTTAATAAATAAACTGGTTTGAGAAAGCTCCGGTGAAAAGGCAGGAACCTCACCTGCCTGTCTTCACAGTTGGGCCTTGTAGTTTTATTTTGGTAAATGATTGCCTGTTACTGGAAACCAGATGTGCCCAGAGGAGGACCTCCACATTGTGTAACTCCAGGGGAGCACTATTCATGCGATGGCACCCACAGACCCAGTTTAACCCTGGTTGATATCTTAGCTTCCAGTCAAATTGCCTCTCAGGTGCTTGCCTAGCCTTGGAATTCTTAGTCACCGTCTTAGAGAAGTGGATCAGGACGGGTGAATATCCTATTAGAAATAGGTCTCCAGTTCCCCTAGAGTTCATGTGGCTTCCTATTCTGGGATTAAGTTCCCATTTATCTTGGCTTTCAAGTTTCCATAAGTGGACTCCACCTGGGTAGTTTTCATCATTCCCCTACACAGCTTCCACACAGCTGGGCTAGTCTCTTCCTGTTTTCATTTGGGAAGCCTCCATGTCAGCATTCCCCTAAGTGAAGTGTTACAGGTAAAATGGGTACTGTGGTCAAACTTGGAAAACACGGTTGAAGTTGCATATTGGTATGTTTCTTGAGTTCAGGGCATCTCAGAACCTCTCGGGATTTTCCAAGGAGACAGAATGTAACGTTTCCTGAAATGGTCTGGAAGGATTCTCTGGAGACCAGTATGCTATGGGGGCAGACATTTAGATGTTTTTTTGGTGCTTACTGAAATAGCCCAACTAAAAAGGAATTCCTTGTGAAGACCTGTTTTTCTGCCTAAGACGTGTCTGTAATTGTGGCAGAGATCAAGTCATTGTAGGGGTCAAATGTGCTTGGAGTGAAGGACCTTCCCTCAAATCCTGGCTCTGGGATTTTCAGTGCAGTTCGAGGATAATACTTGCGGAGGTGACTTGTCTTTTAGCATGCCTGTTATATTCAGTCATTCATTTGTACACAAAAGATGTAGAACTTGGTCTCCTGGAGAAGATCAGCATTAAATTCCTAATTGTGATCAGTGCCCTGGAGGACAAAGGACAGGCGTCGGGTAAACAGAACTGGAGAGAACTAGCTGAGCTTGGTTCTCCAGGAAGCCCCGACTGAGAAGGGAGCTTGCTTTCTCGTGGGGCCTGACAGATGACTGGGTTAGCCAAATGGGGCGTGGGCAGCTTTCCGAGAGGGAGAGCCTGAGCAGAGATCACAAAAGCTGGCGAGCCTCTGGTGTGCCTGAGGGTTTGAGAGAGTGTCTGGTAGTGGCTGAGGGGGCGTGGGGGATGAGAATGAGGGAGCACAGGGCCTTAAAGTNCAGCTTTCCGAGAGGGAGAGCCTGAGCAGAGATCACAAAAGCTGGCGAGCCTCTGGTGTGCCTGAGGGTCTGAGAGAGTGTCTGGTAGTGGCTGAGGGGGCGTGGGGGATGAGAATGAGGGAGCACAGGGCCTTAAAGTCCCCAACAAGAATGTCAGGTTGACCTGGGAAACTGAACTGTGGCCAGTAGGGGATGGACAGGCCCACCATGTTAAAAAGTCCTGCCCTGGATGGAAGCAGTAAGGTGGGAAGCATGGATACCCGTGCTGCCCCCGACCAACTAGGGGGAGGCGTTTAGAGGGGGCAGTGAGGGGTGGGGAGTCACTCCCAGGTTCCAGCCCACAGCAGGGTGTGCGGCAGTGCCGTCTGTACACCTGAGCCAACGAGAGCAGTCAGTCGTGGGGCTGCAGGTCAAGAGCTGAGCATCTGAGGACCATGCATTCTCTGTGAGTCCTTCGTGAAAACTCTCTCCAAGGACCTCTGAGCTCTATTGTTGGCACTGGGTAAGACAGTTAAGAAGCAGTCTGTGTACTTGACAAACCCTGTTGAGATAAGCTGTTAATTTTATATCAGATATGAGTTCTGTAGTGGAAGAATGTGCAAGTGCTGCGGGAACTCGGTGGAGGGAATGAGTTGCCGGGTTGGGACCTCTGAGTAAGAGTTCACCAGCATGGGAGGAGAATGGCGTGTGCAGACACCAGCTTGAGGGGATGTGGTGGGTGTGAAGAGAGCTGTTGGAGAGCAAGGGCTGCCTTGAATGAGTACATTGCCTCTGCCCTCTGTGGTCCATAGTTCTTCAAGGACAAATTCCAGTCTCCCTCCCTGCTCCCAGTCCCGCCTGAGGGCCCAGCAAAGTGCCAGCCCAAGGAGGGAAGTTCCTGAATGGTCAGTGGCTTCAGCCAAAGCTTGAATGTCTCCAGCTTCAAACATGGGAATAAAGTCTTCAGTCCCCTCTTCACGTTGAGTTGTCACAGTGAGCCACCTCCCAGGACCACAGCTGGGCCAGGACAGTGGTCCCGTCAGCTCCCTGAGGCGTGGCCTTTTTCCTTACTCTAGAGCTCTTCAAATGACTAGCTGCGTTTGACCCCAGAACAGAGTGGTCAGTTGAGGGGCCACCTCATACACGAGAATTGATGAAGGACCTGGGCCCTGATTCTCCAAGTCCAAGGACACATGGATTTGGGTCCTTGAGGTTGTGATGGTGGGTGGGCAAGGGCTGTGTCCCAAGCCTGCTTTCCCACCTCAGGTGGGGACCAGAGCTATTTAGTATTTCCCTTTACAACTCTGGACGAGGTCTCCTGGCTGCTGACATGCCAGGCCCCTGGGCAGGGTGTTGAGCCCAGGCCATTCCTGTCCGCTGCCCTGCACCAGAGAAGAAATCATCCACTCTTCATTGGTTTATTGAACCCTTGCTGTGTTATGGGCACAGGATTTGGAGAAACGGGGATAGGAAGGTCTCACTGGGACTCATCCTGCTATGCAGTGAGGTCCAAGTGTGTGTGGGGTCATTAGCTAGTTTACACAGGTGACAGTGCATTTACGCATGACTGCTGCTTGAGACCGAGAGTCCTGGGAGGAGCCTGGTGAGTTCAGCGTGGTGGGAGGGAGGCATGATGAGCACAGAAGACATGGAGCAGAGGGCTGGCCTGGTCGGCTGGTTGGCTGCCACGTCCAGGTGAGGGGAGAGGGGTTTCGTCCTCTGGGAGGCGTGGGGTGGGGGCTCTCACTCTGACCCGTGGTTCTCATCCTCTGCCTGGGAAGAGTGCTGCACGTAAGCAGTGGTTAGGGGAGCCTTGTCTGCCTCCTTCACCCTTGGAGGCCTTCCCTGGTCATCCACGCAAGGCCCTCTGCCCAATTCAGAGTTCTCCGGCTGTAGTTATGGCAATCAAATTTCAGGTTAATCTGGCAGAGCTTCCGTTTTTCAATCATAAANGTGTGTGTGTGTGTGTGTGTGTGTGTGTGTGTGTGTGTATGTATACAGGCAGAAAAATATATGTGTGTAATCATTTTGATTTAAAATAATATTTAAATGTAATTATAATTTAAAATAAGAATTAAAAGTTTCATATTGATGACACACATTTAAAACTACACACTATTGTATTAATTCATAAAATCCTTCTTGTGTTACTTGTGGATCATTGATTCCACAAGTGGTGCTGGGGATTTTTCTTTTTAATAACGGCCTCCTGTCATGACAATGAACTGCCAGGGACCTGTAAGTAAGCCTGCCATGCACAGGCACGTAGGCTGTGGATGCCCCAACTCCAGGGCAGCCGACACTGGCAGTGTGACAGCTGAAGGCAAGTCTCCACGAGCATCAGCGTCTCGCTTGCAGTCAGGTTTGTGAACGCGCTCCCTCGCACTTGGTACGCTTTCTTACCTGCGTTGCTCTTCCGGCTTCATCATCAGTATGCGCTCATTGTGTTCCCCTATCTGGCTCAGTTCTCTTCACAAGATGTAAAGATACAAGCATGGATTTTACCTTTGTAAGATTTCCCCATTCTTTTCCATTTTTTCAGTTCATAATTGTACATTTGATAGGGCTTAAACTAACGTTTGGAATTTCTGATTGTATCTGTAGTGAGACTTCATCTAAAGGACTCTGTTACACTTATTTTTACATTTTCTCAAGCTTTGCAACTTATTAACCAATAACAATGAATGATTACAACTTTGGTTGTTTTTAAAAGTTCATCAGTGACTTATTGGCTCTTGAGAAGCTTGGAAGCATATCAACGAATGTTCTGTAGCAGTTAAGGAAAGGCAGACAATTGCTTTTATGACAGCAATACTTTAGAAAGTAAATGGATAAGCCAAGTTATTGGTAGGTAAAATTAGGTCTTACGTATTTCTCAGGTTAATTCAGTCCTTGGTCTTTTCCCTGTTGAATGAATGTCTGAGTTTCAAGTCTCTCTACTCTAATTGTTGACTTTGCTCCCTCTACTGGAATCTTGCTTAAACTGAATGGAAAAAGTTTATCTGAAATTGAATAGTTTCTCTTTAGAGCTGGTGTATCAGCCCCAGATTGAAATGAAGACTAGGAAATTATTCCCAAAGCATAACTGAAAAGTGCCACTGTCACATGGAGAAATTTTTGTCTCTCATCTTTCAAATGCAAGCCAATGTATAGGATTATTTTGGTTTAAAGAAAAGGAATGTTTAAATCAAAGTCTTGGGTAATTTAATTCAGTTCAAACTTTGCAGCATTCTGGCTTTTTGGAGAATTACATTTCTGTTTTTACTACTTTGTCAAGTTTTAAATGCTTTAAAGCATTGCAAAAATGACAGGAGTTGATTAAGTATATGGTAGGCACTTCAAAGGATCTCAGAATACATTTTATAAACATTGCATTCTCATTCTCCATATAGTTGAGGTAAGAACAGTAAAGATTGTTTCATTTAATGGGAGAAAGCCTTCAATTTAGAGAGAAGGGGATGTGTCTATGCAGGCTCACATACTATTCAATAGCAAACTAGTAGAATGTATGCCAAATTCAGTCAATTGAAGAAAATAGGGGAAACCATTAGACCATTAGGTATGACCTAAATCAAATCCCTTAACGATTATACAGTGGAAGTGAGAAATAGATTTAAGGGACTAGATCTGATAGACAGAGTGCCTGATGANGTTCTGTCAGGGAAGCTAGAGGGGCCCACAGGTCTGCAGCTCTCGGGGGAGAGTCAGGATTAAGGAAGCAGACAAGCTTGGTGTCTGCTCAGCTATGTCACCCCATGCCTTTTCTTGAGCTTGCTAGCTTGAGCTCTGAATCTTTCCCCAGCCTGAGTCACTTATCTACTGATTCACTTACCTTCTTGTTTATTTATTGTGCATCCCCTTGAACGCCTTTGTGGTTGTGGCCCAGGCCAGAAGGTGTCCCTGATAACCCCTCCCAGAGTGATATTCCCTTTATTTAGGTTGTTGAAGACAGAAAACACCTAAGACTCTGTAACATTACAATTAGGGAATAAGGGGAATGTTCCAGGGCCTGGAGAACTACACACCATTCTCTGTGGCTTCAGCTGGCCCTGAGGGGAACAGAACGTGCCTGTGTGTGCTGGTGGAGAAGCTATCACCTACCTTCTGTAGTTGCGCCTCCTTGACTCTGGACCACTGGTTCCCGCTGATACCCTGGAGATGAAGAGACAGAGAAGAAAAAGAGAAAGTGAAGCAGAGAAGACTGTCTTGGGAACCAAGAAAGACAGGACCAGAACAGGGGACTCATGAATAGAGTAGTTTCTCTAGGAACTGAGGATCTTCATTCATTGATCCCTTCTCTTTCTCTTCCGTTTTCCCTCCCTTCTGCCCTTCCTTCCACAAATACCTCATGAGCGCCTCTAATAGAAACTGTGGGGACAGAGGAGATGGCAGACTTTTACCTGCCCGTGGGGTGGCTTTTACTCAGGACACCAGCCATGTGACCCAGCAGAACAGTGCAGGGCAGTGTGCCAAGGAGGGTGCCATGCCCAGGCCATGAAGACAGTTAGGGTTTTCAGTTTTAAGGTCCTCCTGGATTGATGGTTTCTTCAACTCTAGGCTTTAGACCCATGGTAATTTTGAACCTTTGGCAGAACTGGCTTCATCACCATCTCGTCCTTGCAGCTGCTCCCTGGGCACACACAGACCACCTCTCCAAGGAAAGAACCAGGAAGCCTAGCATGCCGGCAAACCACTCTGGCCCCACCCTCGACAATGCCAGCCCCTGCACCCTGGCCTGAGCATCTCCCCCACCTCGCCGACAGCTCAGTCTTCTCC
Source organism: Neotragus pygmaeus (assembly GCA_006410875.1). Taxonomy (NCBI): domain Eukaryota; kingdom Metazoa; phylum Chordata; class Mammalia; order Artiodactyla; family Bovidae; genus Neotragus; species Neotragus pygmaeus. Next base: position 1,518,245 of record SJYV01005751.1, on the reverse strand, counting down.
AGGGAGCATGTGGGGGAAGGTGTGGACAACAATTACCTGTTCCCTCTGACTGGATGGGAGGTATTCCTGGGGGAAAGAGAAGAAATGAGGGTTGTACTGCTTCCCTGGGAGCCCAGTGAGGTGAAACGGCTCATGGTTCTTTGGGATCCACGCCTTTGGTGGGTCTTTGGGGACTCTGGTCACCCCGTGTTGTCCTGGTGTAACGGCCACACAAGGTACACTCTGGGTAGGAGGCAGTTTAGGGTAGTGGGAAGTGTGCATACCGTGGAGTCTTTGCCTGGTGCTAGTCAGGCATCCTTGGGAAAGTATTTAACCTATGTGAACCTTAGTTTCCCTGCTGGTGATACAGGGGGTATTATGAGATTTAATCACAAGTGAGCACAATGTCTAATAAATATTTCCTGTATACCCCCACCTCCTGCTCCCTGGGTTTCTGGATTTGAAAGAGACCTTTGAAATGGTCCGGTCCAAAACTCATTTTGTAGAAGAAACTGAGGCCAAAGTTTGGTCACAAGTTAATTTTCTCTATTTTATTTTATGGTGCATGTAGCAGGAAGATTTTCTCCATTTTTAAATGTATTTTTAAAGTTACAAAAGCAGTTTCTGAATAAATGCCCACTATGAAATGGTAAGGTAGAGGTTAGTGTAGTAAAAGTCCCCCTTAACTTTTGCTCTCCTTCACCTTCACTTCTTATTCTAGATGTAAAACACTGGTGACGGTTGGATATTTATCCTTCTGGAACTCTCCCTCTGTTTTCATATGTGTTTGTGTGTGTAAGTATGCAGTGATTTTTTTAAACATGTAGGCTCCTATCTTATGTATTGTTATGTAACTTGCTTTTCCCACTTAGCCAATATCTTGGAAATCTTTATCTTTCTGCAGATCCGCCTCACCCATTTCAATGGCCACAAAGGCTATGGCTGTGCCAGACTTCCCTGGTGGCCCAGTGGTTAATTCACTTTCCAATCCAGGGGACTCAGCGTCCATCCCTGGTTGGGGAGCTAAGATCCCACATGGTACAGGGTAACTAACTAGGCCCATGCTATAACTAGCGAAGTCCAAGTGCTGCAACCAAGACTCAGACAGCCAAAAAAAAAAAAAAATAAAGGCCATGGATGTGTCCAATATATTTTGATTATCCGCCCCCTATTGATAGTTTTTAGGATATTTTCACATTCTTGCTACTTGGCACAAATACCTCAGGGCTTATGCAGCCATAGCATTTCTATTTGCTAGATTTCCTGAAGCGAACCTATCAGTCTGAAGGTATGCATGTTGCCAGCTTTGATGGATATTGCCAACATGTCCTCCAAATGGACAGTGTATTAAAGTGTATGTAAGTGCCAGTTCTTTCATATCCTCACCAAAACCACTTTTAAAAATTTAGTTGTCAATAAGAAAACTGCTCTCTGTTGAGACTTTTTTTCTCTTTGTCCTCCCAGGATACAGACTTCACATCGAGAGTGCCCTCAGGGAACATAGATTCATTTTAATAATTCTACTTGAACCAAACAATCTCACAGAAAGCTTAGTCTTTGGCTTCACTCACATCAGAGGCAGATCTCAAGTTCTACCACCTCTCTCCATAGACCTCCACAGTACTGAAGGAAGGGCACCAGCAGGGTGCAAAATGTTTGTCCCCACCCTTAGGGTCACTGCACCCCCAGATGCTGGAGTGGTTTGTACCTGTTGCCTGGCATAATTACACTCTCTGAAGTGTCCTGATTTGGATAACAATTGATATGGACACTGCATCCCACTCCATGACGTGGGTGACCACTACTGGACTGGAGTAAGGGATGCTGAGTCCTGGGCTTTAAGTTAGGGCCTCTGTTTGGGGTAACAGAGCCTACCAAGAAGCCTTCCTCCCTGGGCACCCGCCCACATCTGTCACTCACCTCCTACATGCTTCCCCATTAGCCCAAAGAACTGGCTCGCTTTCCCCTTCTTCATGTCCCGGAGCTGAAGCAGGATGCTGGGGATGACATCTTCCTGAAGAAGCAGAGAGTTCCTTAGAGTTGAGGGGAGGCTGACAACAAGACAGTCTGAACAATAACAATCTCAACCCATGCTCTGTGCTGGCACTGATCTCACATTTTATACAATACTGCAAATAATAATAGTCTGAACAATAACAATCTCAATAACCCGTGCTCTGTGCTGGCATTGATCTCCTCACACTTTATACAATACTGCAAATAAACAGCAGTAATAAATGGCTAAAGTGATCCTAAGCACTTTCATATATTAACTCAATCCTTACCAAAACCACATAAAGAAAGTACTATTTGGGTCTCCACTTTACAGATGGAAACTAAGGCTCAGAGTGATTACCAGTCAGGATGTGAGACGAAGCCAGACTCGAACCCAGGTCATCTAACTCAAAGGCTCAGACACTCCAGGCATAATCTCATTTATGCTTCACAACCACCATGTGAAATATCCATCTACAGATGGGGACACAGGTTTGTGGCGATTAGGTGACTTGTCCAAGGTCATACAGGAAGTGGTAGAGTCAGAATCCAAACTCAGTCTGACTCTAGACTGCTGCCCTTCTGTCTTCCTCTGGCACTCCCCTCATTGTCCTGGGTTTAACCTGGGCCTCTCAGAGCATGTGGCCTGGGGCGGAGGCCACTCTCTCAGGCAAAGACATCTTCATCCTTGAGCTGGTGGGGTAAAAGTTCTGGACCAAGGACTATAGATTTCAGTTCTCATTTCTCCTCTAACCTTTGTGACCTTGGCCAAAGGCCCCTTCTTCCCTGGCTTTTACTGGAGCCTCTGATGAAGGGCCTGCGTGGCTCTGCTGAGACTGAGAGATGCTTGCTAGTGGAGAAAGTGATCGTGGGTGACAGTCATTAGACCATCTTCATGCCTTTGTATCCCCAAAACCTGGCATAGTGCCTGGTACACACAGGAGCTCAGCATGTATGGGATGCAGGATGGTGAATGAAAGGCTCTTTCTCTGATAGTCTGGGAATAGGGAAGATGGGGTTTCCTTTTCCAGGAAGGGTGAGACAGATGACCAGAGCCCTAGAGTGGCACAAGCTGCCTGCCTGGAGGCTGGCAGTTTCCCCAGGGGCC